>CM055122.1:39956395-40507812 GCA_029206835.1 Rana muscosa
GAAATAATGAATCTAAGAAGAATGTATGTAGGAAAGTCTTATACATTAAAATAAAACTCAGAAATGTGGTTACAGAGACACACTTATAAAGCAATAAATGCATAATTAGCCAATCAGTTGTATTTTTTTTTATCATTGAATACCCTCGCTATTTTCTGTGTTTATGGTGTGTTCACTAATTTTAATATTGTTTACCAATATCATGATTTCTACATTTTTTATGGGAACCCCAGATCACAGGCTCCATGTACACATAAGCTCAAAAACGGTCGTTTTTAAAGCAGCCGAAAAAGCTAGCTTTTATCAGCGTTTTTTTACTAGCTTTTATTAGCGTTTTTCAGTGTAGCGTTTTTTCGTTTAAAAAAAAAAGAAAAAAAAAAGAATTCAATGGACCAAAAAATGCTAAAAAACGCTCACGGCCAGCGTTTTTGAGCGTTTATGAGCGTTTTTCAGCGTTTTGCGTTTTTTGCGTATTTTTCTGCCGAAAAACGGCACTTTGAACGCAAATTTCTTGCGTTCAGAAAAAAGCCCATTAACTCCACTGCTCATTAAAGCTAAAAAACGTTATGTGTACATGAACACATAGGCTAACATAGAGTGCAGTTAATGGGCTTTTAAAAAAAAACGCAAAAACGCCAATAAACTGCAGTTTATCAGCTTCTGTGTACATGGAGCCTTATCATATTTATAACAAGGTAAAAGTTACAATCTTTGGTTATATTGTATGCCAAGCTCAGATGAACATTTATTTTGCCATGTGTTGTAGCTACACAAAATGACAAATTTCCAATACAATTACAAGAAGTGTGCAAATATTGATATGTTCCTGATTTGCACCTGTTGGTTGGAATAGGTAGTGATCAGTCTGACCATTTCACCCTTTTCTTTCTCGTTCTTGTTAAACAATAGACATCTGCTGAACACCCCCCTGTTCGGTTTGCAGCAGAACTCTCAAGCCCTGTACACACGATCGGATTTCCGATGGATTTTAGTCCGATGGATTTGTCCATCAGAAATCCGATGAAACTGTTTTTCATCAGTCTTGGCCACACACCATCAGTCCAAAAACCGACCGTCCCAAACGCGGTGATGTAAAACACTCCGATGAGCCGAGAAAAATGAAGTTCAATGCTTCTGAGCATGCGTCGACTTGATTCTGAGCATGCGTGGGTTTTTTATCCGATGGAGTTCCCCACAGACGATCAGTATTTTCTATCGGTTTTTGATCCATCGGAAAAAAGACCGATGGGTCCCATACACGATCGGTTTGTCTGATGAAAACCATCCATCGGATGGTTTTCATCGGTTAAACCGATCGTGTGTACGGGGCTTCAAACAGGGAAAATGTTCTAACCTGAACGGCAAACCCCATTGAAGTCTATGGGAGCCGAACAGGAAAAATCAAAAGTGCCCATTTTGAAGTCTTACTGTATATGCAAGTGATTGTCCATAAAAGGGGAATGGGGGTCTGGGCACTGCCCTGGGGGACATGTACCAATGTAAAAAAAGTTTTTTAAAAACTCTAACCGCTTCCCCACCACACTGTAATATGACGGCGGAAGGAACCCTTTGTCCCTCCAGGCCGCCGTCATATGACTTTTTTTTCCCGAGCCTCTAGGCCCCCGCCGCGTCACTCGGCACCCGATGCGCGTGCCCGGTGGCCGCAATGTCCGCCGGGCACCCGCGATTGCCTGTGAACACGGCAGGACCGTGGATCTGTGTGTGTAAACACACAGATCCACGTCCTGTCAGAGGAGAGGAGACAGATATGTGTTCCCAGTACAGAGGAACACCGATCGTCACCCCCCTTGTGAGTCCCCTCCCCCTACAGTTAGAATCACTCCCTAGGATACACATGTAAAGCAATTCCTCGCCCCCTAGTGTTAACCCCTTCCCTGCCAGTGTCACGTACCTGATGGTTGTGAGCCCGAATTGCTCCCACTCGCGGCCCCCTGGTAAGGTAACAGTAGGCACAGGAGTAAGGAGTGGCACGGGTGCCTGGCAGGATCAACAGAGGTGAGGAAGTGGATCAGACACCCGGAAACTTCCTTGCAGGAACTGGGATACAGAAACTGGATCAGCTTAGCAGACTGGATCAGGAGCAGCTCAGCAGAATGGATCAGCTTAGCAGACTGGATCAGGAACAGCTCAGCAGACTGGATCAGCTCAGCAGACTGGATCAGGAGCAGCTCAGCAGACTGAATCAGCTCAGCAGACTGGATCAGCTTAGCAGACTGGATCGGAACCAGGGCAGATAGGACCAACACAGGGATAGTCAGACAGGCTGGGTCAGGTATCAGGCGGGCAGCAAAGGTACAGAGGTGCAGACAAAGAGTAGTCACAGACAGGCTGAGGTCAGATGCAGGCAGATAACTGAATAGTCAAAGGTAAGCTGGGTCTTAATACAGGTAACAGTTAGACATGTGCACTGCCAAAAAATTCGTTAGTTTTCGTTTTCGTTTCATTCGTTTTTTTTTTTTTCCGTTTTTCGGGTCATTCGTTATGATCGCAATTCGTAAATTCGTAAATGTGTACATTCGTAAATTTATACATTCGTAAATTTGTACATTCGTAAATTTGTACATTCGTAAATTTATACATTCGTAAATTTGTACATTTGTAAATTTGTACATTCGTAAATTTATACATTCGTAAATTCGTACATTCGTAAATTTATACATTCGTAAATTTATACATTCGTAATTTCGGAAATTTGGAAATTCGATATTTTCGAAAACCCGAAAATTTGAAAATCTGAAAAAATAACTATTAAATTATAGTTGTAATTTCCTTTCAAATTTGGCTGTTAGCGAACGTAACGAATACAAATTTATCTGAAGTTACGCATAACCTGAAATAACAAATGCCGCATCTAAACAAATGGAACGGAACAAATTAATAATAATAATAATAAAACGTTTTTATTATTATTATTGTTATTTATTATTATTATTAATTCATTACGTTCCATTCGTTTAGATACGGCATTCATTATGTCGGAAAACAATTCGTAACTTCGTTAAGTTCACTAACAGCCAAATTTGAAAGGAAATTACAATACCTATAATTGAATAGTTAGTAATAGTTAAGTTATTAGTTAATTATTATTTCAGATTTCCGAATTTACTAATTTACGATTGTACGAATGTACAAATTTACGAATGTACGAATATTCGGAAATTCGTAAATTCAAATTTACGAATTTCCGGATAGTTGTACATTCGTAAATTCGTGCATTGGTAAATTCGTATATTCGTAAATTCGTACATTCGTAAATTTGAATTTACGAATATTCGTTAAAATTCGTTAAATGAGTTTTCGTTAATTCGGATATTTCCGAATTAACGAATTTGTCGAAATTCGTTAAAAAACGAATTCGGAACGAAATGAATTGCACATGTCTAGTAACAGTCTCAGATCAGGTTTTAAGGCTCACAACACTGTAGAGCAGACAGCGGGGACTGTATGTGACTGGCAGGCTTAAATAGCCCGCCTGGCGCCAACAGAGGGGCGCACATACGCGGTTGCACCCACGATCGGGAACCTGTTTCTGGCAGGATCTTCATGACAGCCAGTCACATTTACACAGTAATAAATGTATTTTTATAGCACGGATCGCTGTATAAATGTGAATGGTCCCAAAATAGTGTCAGAAGTGTCCGCCGCAATATCACAGTCAAGATAAAAATTGCAGACCGCCGCCATTACTAGTAAAAAAAAATAACAATAAAAATGACATAAATCTATCCCCTATTTTGTAGACGCTATAACTTTTGCGGAAACCAATCGCACTATTAGGCGGCACTGATACGTGGCACTGATGGGCACTGATACGTGGCACTGATGGGAACTGATACGTGACACTGATGGGCACTGATAGATTGCACTTATAGGCATCACTGATGGCAATATAACTGATGGCATAATGCGGGGTTCCGGGCATAATTTTTTTTTTAAATTTTTGCAAGCTAAAATGAATCACATTAAATAGTCCCTAAAACATATTAATAGTTTCCCAATCGTTCCAGAAATCATTGCAAACACTTGCCTTATATCCTCTAGCTCATGTTGTGGCCATATCCATCATATGTGTGGGCATGTGAAGCCCTGTTCCTTTTTCTTCTTGGTTTTCAGGGAGAGGTGCATGCTGGGCGATTTTTAGGCACAGCAAAATAACATTTATTTATTTTTTTACATTAAAGGCAAGCTGTTAATAGAAAGTTAATTTTTAGGGTGGAACTCCGCTTTAAAAAAAGGACTTGTCCAACTGTGTGTTTTTTACAATTTTTGACACTTTCTTTGTGAAATGGTATGGATACAATGTACCCCGTTACCAATTCACATAGGGGGGGCCGAGATCTGGAGTTCCCATTTGTTAAAGGGGGCTTCCAGATTTTGATAAGCCCCCCGTCCGCAGACCCCCACAACAACATGGGGACAGCCTCCCCATGAGGAGGGCATGTGGCCTGGTACGGTTCAGGAGGGGGGCGCCCTCTCATCCCCCCTCTTTTCCTGCGGCCTGCCAGGTTGCATGCTCAGATAAGGGTCTAGTATGGATTTTTTGGGGGGGGCCACACCATTTTTTTTTAATTTGGTGTGGGGTTCCCCTTAATATCCATACCAAACCTGAAGGGCCTAAATGTGGAATTTGGGGGGACCCCCACGTTTTTTTTTTGCTTTTTTTGGTTCGGGGTTCCCCTTAATATTCATACCAGATCCAAAGGGCCTGGTAATGGACTGTGGGGGGACCCCTGCCGTTTTTTTAATGACTTTGATCTGTATTGCCGGGGAGCCGACAATTCATTATAGCCGCGAGTGAGTTTTAAATGACTTATTTTCCTTCAGAAATGACATTTTGTGCAGGGACAATTCTAAACACGGAAAACATGCGCGACTTTACAGGCATACTTTAGACACCCCCCAGGTATGAAATTTAAAGGAATATTACACTTTTATTGTTTCACTTTAAGCATTATTAAAATCACTGCTCCTGAAAAAACTGCAGTTTTTAAAACTTTTTTGTTGCATTGATACATGTCCCCTGGGGCAGGACCCGGGTCCCCAAACACTTTTTATGACAATAACTTGCATATTAACCTTTAACCACTTGAGGACCACTGCACGCCGATGTACTTCGGCAGAATGGCGCGGCTGGGCACATGGGCGTACAGGTACGTCCCCTTTAAGAGCCCAGCCGTGGGTCACGAGCGCGCCGCTGGCGGCGCGCTCGCGACCCAGTCCTCTTCTCCGTGACCATCCCCGCGGGAACAGTCGACCCGATCGCCGCTGGTGTCCCGCGATCGGCTCACAGAGAGGAAGAACGGGGAGAGGTAGGTGTAAACAAACCTCTCCCCGTGCTTCCTAGTGAGCCCGTCACTGATCGTCTGTTCCCTGTCATAGGGAACAACGATCAGTGATGTCACATGCTAAGCCACGCCCCCCCACAGTAAGAAACACAAATCAGGGCACACTTAACCCCTACAGCGCCCCCTCCTGGTTAACCCCTTCACTGCCAGTGTCATTTTTACAGTAACCAGTGCATTTTTATAGCACTGATCGCTGTAAAAATTACAATGGTCCCAAAATAGTGTCAAAAGTGTCCGATGTGTCCGCCATAATGTCGAAGTCACGAAAAAAACACTGATCGCCGCCATTACTAGTATAAAAAAAAATGCCATAAAACTATCCCCGATTTTGTAAACGCTATAACTTTTGCGCAAACCAATCAATAAACGCTTATTGCATTTTTTTTACCAAAAATATGTAGAAGAATACGTATCGGCCTAAACTGAGGAAAAACATTTTTTTAATATATTTTTTGGAGATATTTATTATAGCAAAAAGTAAAAAATATAAAAAAAAATTCAAAATTGTCGCTCTATTTTTGTTTATAGCGCCAAAAAAAAAACTGCATAGTTTATTAAATACCACCAAAAGAAAGCTTTATTTGTGTGAAAAAAAGGACGCCAATTTTGTTTGGGAGCCACGTTGCACGACTGCGCAGTTGTCAGTTAAAGCGACGCAGTGCCGAATCGCAAAAAGTGGCCAGGTCTTTAAGCTGCATAATGGCCTGGGTCTTAAGTGGTTCAAATGAGCACTTTTGATTTCTCCCATAGACTTTTAACTGTTTTCCTCAGCTTTTCGAATTTGCAGCGAACACCCCAAATAGTTCGCTGTTTGCTGAACGGGTGAACGGCCAATGTTTGAGTCAGGGGCGGATCCAGAGTCTTTTCTCGGGAGGGGCACTGCCAAAAAAAGATTTTTTTGTGGGAAATTTATCGGGGAAATGGTTGGTGTCGGCGCTTCAATCATCCCGGCACCATGGTTGTTATGGTGTCAGGATGATTGAAGCGCATTATTTCTATTATTACATTGTAATATGAAATTAAATAGTTCAATGCAGAATCAGTGGGAGCCCCGAGTGTGTCACTTGCCACCGTCGCCTGCAATTAGTGGGAGCCCTGAGCGTGGCACTTGCCACACGTTGTGGATTGTCACTTGCCACGTCACCTGCCACATCTTGTGGATTGTCACTTGCCACACCTTGTGGATTGTCACTTCCCACATCACCTGCCACACCTTGCGGATTGTCACTTGCCACGTCACCTGCCACACCTTGCTGATTGTCACTTGCCACGTCACCTGCCACACCTTGCTGATTGTCACTTGCCTGCCACCAGATGCAGATTGTCATTTGCCACGTCACCTGACACAATTTGCGGATTGTCACTTGCCACGTCACCTGCCACACCTTGCGGATTGTCACTTGCCTGCCACCAGATGCAGATTGTCATTTGCCACGTCACCTGACACAATTTGCGGATTGTCACTTGCCACGTCGCCTGCCACACCTTGCGGATTGTCACTAACTTGCCTGCTAAGGTGTAGTTTTGGTTGTCTCTTGCTGTGTCCCAGACTCCCAGAGTCAGGCAGCAGAGAGATAATGTAATCTCTCTGCTGTCTGCACAGTGAGGGCGGAAGTCACTGCAGGAATGTAGGGCAGGCACGGGCGGTGAGAGATGATCTCATCTCTCTGCTCCCCCGCTCCCGGCTAGCTGATTGGCCAGCTGCCACACTGAGCCTGCTCTCTCACTCTCACCTGCGCTGCCAACACACTGAGCAGCACGGTCTGCCCACGAACCGCGCCGCCCCCCGACAACAAACCGCGCCGCAAGCGGAGACGCCCGCTTTCTTACCCGTCTGTGGAGCCGCACGCTATTACACCTGCCCACAGAGCGGCCTGACATGACTCACTGACATCACTCGTTGCTAGACGCCAAGCGGCCCAGGCGTTAGCAGCGAGTGCAGGGAAGAGGCTCCACCCACCTCCTCCTCCGCTCCTGGTATTGTGTCAGTGCACCACGTAACTACATTAGACGAGTCTCTCTCTCAGCGCCGCTGATCAGCTGATGTGAGAAACTGAGAGAGAGACTCAGAGAGGCAGCGGCAGCTGCAGAACAAGTACTGTATATACTTGAGTATAAGCCGACCCGAATATAAGCCGAGGCACCTAATTTTACCCCAAAAAACTGGGAAAACGTATTGACTCAAGCATAAGCCTAGGGTGTCCTAGGCTTATACTTGCCTCACTTTGCCTCACTGTGCCCATGCCTCACTGTGCCCATGACTAGACTGATGTTTAACATGGAAGTCTATGTAAGGAGTGCCCGGCTTTGAAAAATCGGTTCTCCCAGACACCAAACTTATAGAGGAGACATGGAGCTACATGTGTGCCAAGTTTGGGGTCCAGAGGACTTACGACCGGCCGGTACCGGGTCCGCAAATTCACTGGAGAAATGACCGTTTAACATTGGAGTCTATGGAAGGGGTGCCCGGTTTTAAAAAATCAGTGCTCCACGGCCGTAAGTCCCCCAGACACCAAACTTTTCACATTTGTAGAGAAGACATGGGGCTATATGTGTGCCAAGTTTGGGGTCAAGGGGACCTACGACCGGCCAGTACCGGGTTCCCCAATTTACCAGAGAAATTACCGTTTAACATTGGAGTCTATGGAAGGGGTGCCCGGATTTTAAAAATCAGTGCTCCCCGGCCGTTGGTCCACCAGACACCAAACTTTGCACACTTGTAGAAGAGACATTGGGCTACATGTGTGCCAAGTGTGGGGTCCAGGGGTCCTACGGCCGGCCGGTACCAGGTCCCCAAATTTCGGGAGATCAGGCGCAAAAAAAAACAAAACAGAGCAAGCAAGTGAGTGTGACAGATGGTCTCGGGGGGGGGGGGCAATTGCCCTGTTGCCCCCCCCTGGATCCGCCACTGGTTTGAGTCGAACTCATGTTGGACTCGAACATAAAGCTCATCCCTAACCACCGCTCGGCCGTCCTTCTGCTATAGGCCAAGCGGGAAGTGGTTAAACGCATTGCGCTAAAGGATGTACCCATCATTATGTCTTGTTAAAAAGAAGAGCGACATGTATATGTATCATTATGTGAATATTATGTTGGTTTTAAGCTGATACACAGCAATGCTTACAAATCAGCCTGTTTTAAAATGTTCTTATTCATGTAAAAGATTTTCATCTATTGTCAAATGTTCAAATGTTTTACCTCATTTAAAGTCCCATGAAAACAGTTTTGAGTTCTTTGTATATGTCTTTGTAACAAGAGATACAATGTATCAACCACACTGACACTGACACGACTTGTGCCGCGACTGTGCTGGGCGATCTCAAGACGACTTCAAAGCAGACTTCCAAAATGACTTCTGTATAGAAGTCAATGGAAGTCGCCTTGAAGTCGTCTTGAAGTAGTACAGGAACCTTTTTTTAAGTCGGAGCGACCTCAGTCGCTCTGCTTAGAACGGTTCCATTGTACAGAATGGGACGCGACTCGTCAGGCGGCTGAGATGCCTGACGAGTCGCCCCTGTGTGAATGGGGTCTAACTCTGAGACTAATGCTAACACTAACCTAGATAAAGAGATGATTTAACTGATCTATGTATTTTATCTTTTTTATGTATTATTTTAACTACTTTATTGACATGTTTTATTACTTTATTTATTGTGTTATTGTGTGTGTGAATTTTCATTGGGGTACAACCTATATGCTAAATAGGGATGAGCTCGGTGTTCGAGTCGAACATACGTTCGACTTGAACATCGGCTGTTCGCTCGTTCGGCGCTTCACATTATACACCTGAAGCTAGCCCGTATTGCTGTGTTTTCCTGGTGTGTTACACTACCAGGCATTTGCAGCACTTACAGCGGACGTAGTGTGCCTCCTGCACATTATACACCTGAAGCTAGCCCGTATTGCTGTGTTTTCCTGGTGTGTTACACTACCAGGCATTTGCAGCACTTTCAGCAGGCATAGTGTGATTCCTGCAAAATATACTCCTGAAGCTAGGCCATATTGCTGTGTTTTCCTAGTGTGTTACACCAACAGGCATTTGCAGCACTTACAGCAGGCGTAGTGTGATTCCTGCAAAATATACTCCTGAAGCTAGGCCGTATTGCTGTGTTTTCCTAGTGTGTTACACCAACAGGCATTTGCAGCACTTACAGCAGGCGTAGTATGATTCCTGCAAAATATACTCCTGAAGCTAGGCCTTATTGCTGGTTTTCCCATCTCCCTGCAGGCCATTAGAATGTCTGGAAGGCATGGCCATCAGCACGTGGCCATGGGACACGCTTGTCCTTCTTTTCGGCAGCTGGACGTGTTGAGCCGCATCATGCCGAAGACTTGGTAGAGTGGATGACCAAGCCCTCCTCATCCCTCTCATCCTCTCTCACCCAGGCTCAGGTTACTGGCAAAGCAGCTGCCAAAGCGTCCTCATCCCTGGTATCAATGTCATCATCAGTCACTCCTTCCCTAGACCCACCATGTCCTCCTGAGGAGTCCCCCGAACTGCTTGAGCACAGTGTTGGGTACATGCTCCAGGAGGATGCCCAGCGTTTCGAAGGGTCTGATGATGATACCCAGCTAGAGGAAGGCAGTAGCGTGAGAGCAGAGAGAGGGGATGCTCAAGAAGGACACCAATCTGGCAGTCATGTTCCAGCAGCTGCAGCATACTGCCAGATTGGCTCCAGTGATGAGGAGGGAGGGGATGATGAGGTCACCGACTCCACGTGGGTGCCTAATAGGAGAGAGGAGGAGGAGGAGGATGAGGAGGAGGCACATCTCCAATGAGGCAGGATGCCCTTGGGGGGCCAGCGTAAGGGCAGCACACCGACGGAATCACACCGCAGAGCTCCGCCTGTGCAGGGCGCTGCCTCTGCCCGTTATTCAAAAAGTTCTTTGGTGTGGGCCTTTTTTGAGTCGAGTGCATCAGATCGCACAGCTGCTGTTTGCAACATATGTCTCAAGCGTATATCGCGTGGCCAAAACATCAGCCGCTTGGGCACCACATGCTTAACCATATGTTGACCTGCCATGCAGCTCGTTGGCAAGCCTACCTTAAAGACCCATACCAAAGAACAAAGCGGACCTCTCCTTGCACCGCATCAGCTGGGATCTCCAACCCCACTATACCTTCAGTCCTCTCTGAAACCTGCACTGAGAGGAATGAAGGTGTAGAATTAGGTGTGTCACAGCCAAGTACTTGCGGGCACTCTGCTAGCAGTACACCGATGTCCGATTCTAGCAGGCAAATTTCCCTGCCCCAGCTGCTGGACCGTCGAAAGAAGTTCACTCCCAGCCATCCACATGCCCAGCGGTTGAATGCTAGCTTAGCTAAATTGCTAGCGCTTCAACTGCTGCCTTTTCAGTTGGTAGACTCGGCCCCCTTCCGTGAGTTTGTGCAATGTGCGGTTCCTCAGTGGCAGGTTCCCAAACGCCACTTTTTCTCACGGAAGGCGATTCCGGCTCTCTACCGGCATGTGGAAGGCAATGTCTTGGCCTCGCTGGACAGGGCGGTCAGCGGTAAGGTGCATATTACCGCTGACTCATGGTCCAGCAGGCATGGACAGGGACGTTACCTTTCTTTCACGGCCCATTGGGTCACTCTTTTGGCAGCTGGGAAGGATGCAGGACAAGGTGCAGTAGTGTTGGAGGTTGTTCCGCTGCCACGCCTCCAAAATTCTACTACTGGTTGTGACACACCTCTCTCCTCCACCCCCTCCTCTTCTTCTTCCTCCACGGCCTCTTCCTGTGCTTTGTCCTCGGAACCAGCGGTGCTCCGTAGGCGTTCAAGGGGCTACGCAAGTACGCAGGCAAAAAGATGCCATGCCGTGCTTGCGCTGGTGTGTTTGGGGGACAGGAGCCACACTGGGGCAGAGGTTCTGTCTGCTCTGCAGGGGCAGGCCGAGAGGTGGTTGACGCCACGCCAGCTTAAGCCAGGAATGGTGGTTTGCGACAATGGCACCAACCTCCTCTCCGCCCTCCGACAGGGACAACTGACCCATGTGCCCTGTGTGGCTCACGTCCTTAACCTAGTGGTGCAGCGGTTCTTGGGCAGGTACCCGGGCTTACAGGATGTCCTGAGGCAGGCCAGGAAAGTCTGTGTGCATTTCCGCAGATCTTATAATGCCAGTGCTCGCCTGGCTGAGCTGCAAAAGGAGTTGAACCTGCCCAAGAACCGCCTTATATGTGACATGCCCACCAGGTGGAACTCAACATTGGCCATGTTGCAGCGGCTGCACACGCAGCAGAGGGCCATCAATGAGTACCTGTGCGACTACGGCACCAGGACAGGGTCAGGGGAGCTCAGGTTTTTTTCACCACGCCAGTGGGGCATGATCAGGGATGCATGCACTGTCCTGGCACCATTTGAGGAGGCCACGAGGATGGTGAGCAGTGACAGTGCATGCATCAGTGACACTGTACCTCTTGTCCACCTGTTGGAACATACGCTGCGTGGAATAATGGACAGGGCACTTGAGGCAGAACAGAGGCAGGAAGAGGAGGACTTCCTTGCCTCTCAAGGCCCCCTTTACCCAGACAGTGTTCCTTTTGTCCCACCCATCGCACAGGAAGAGGAGGAAGAGGAGTAGGAGGATTGTGTCAGCACGGAGGTGGAGCCTGGCACTCAGCATCATCAGCAGCAGTCTTTTAGGGATGATTTACAGTCCCAAGAAACTCGTGGACTTGTACGTGGCTGGGAGGAGGTGGCTGCGGATCATGTCGTCCTTAGTGACCCAGAGGACTCCGGACCGAATGCCTCAGCTAACTTACGCTGCATGGCCTCCCTGATCCTGCAAAGTCTGCGGAAGGATCCTCGTATTCTTCAGATCAAGGAGAGGGACCATTACTGGCTGGCCACTCTCCTTGATCCACGGTAAAAGAGTAAGGTTGCGGACCTTATCTTACCGTCGCAGAGGGAGCAGAGGATAAGACAACTCCGGGAGGCCTTGCAGAAAGGTCTGTGCAACGCGTTCCCAAAAACTGGGAGGTTACAAACTCCTGGTCCTGGACAACGAGTTTCTGAGGCTTCGGTCAGTCAAAGAAGGAGCGGTGGGGAAGGTGGCCGTCTGACCGATGCGTTCAGACAATTCTTTAGTCCGCAGCCCCAAGGTATAATCGGTTCCAGCAACCATCGCCAGCGTCTGATAAACATGGTGCAGGAATACCTAGGGGCAAGGTCAGACTTGGACACCTTCTCCACCGAAAATCCTCTGGCTTACTGGGTCTTGAGGATGTATCACTGGCCAGAGCTTGCACAGTATGCAATTGAGCTACTGGCCTGTCCTGCATCCAGCGTTCTTTCAGAACGCACATTCAGTGCTGCTGGAGGATTTGTCACGGATCACAGGGTGCGCCTGTCCACCGACTCGGTTGATCGACTGACCTTCATAAAGATGAACCAGTCTTGGATCACCACCAGCTACCAAACACCTGAAGCTGATATAACAGACTAATTTATTTTCAAATGTCAGATCCCTTCAAGACTGATGCTGATGCTGAGTGACTGTCCTGTTATGTTGACTGACTATCCTCCTCCTCCTCAATGATCCGATTGATGATGATAGCTTGGAAGAACATTTTTATTTCTGGGTGCCGCCACCAGTGACTAAGGCCCAATTTTTCAGCCCCTGTTTAACAGGGGTATGTAATTACAGTTTTTTATGCAATGCTTTGCAGCAGGGCTCATTCCTGCACTCCAACTAGAGTATCTGGGAGAGGTTGCAGTGTCGTGGCACCAGCACCAGTGCCTAAGGCCCAATTTTTTAGCCCCTGTTTAACAGGGGCATGTAATTACAATTTTTTATGCAATGCTTTGCAGCAGGGCTCATTCCTGCACTCCATCTAGAGTATCTGGGAGAGGTTGCAGTGTCGTGGCACCAGCACCAGTGCCTAAGGCCCAATTTTTCAGCCCCTGTTTAACAGCGGCGTGTAATTACAATTTTTGATGTAATACTTTGCAACAGGGCTCATTGCTGTGCTCCAAGTACAGTATCTGTGAGGGGTTGCAGTGTTGTGGCACCAGTGCCTAAGGCCCAATTTTTCTGCCCCTGTTTAACAGGGGCATGTAATTACAATTCTTAATCTAATATTTCACAGCAGGGCCCATTCCTGCGCCCACCAAGAGTAACTGTGAGGGCTTACATTGTTGTGTCAACACCACCACCATCACCACCAAAGGCCCAATTTTTCAGCCCCTGTTCAACAGGGGCATGCAATTACAATTCTTGATCTAATAATTCACAGCAGGGCCCATTCATGCGCCCACCAAGAGTAACTGTGAGGGCTTACAGTGTTGTGTCAACACCAACATGTAAGGGGCAAATTTCAGCAGAGTATATAGGGCAGGCCCCTACTTTCAAACATCCAACTTACAAACGACTCCTACTTGCAAACGGAAGGAGACAACAGGAAGTGAGAGGAAATCTACCCCAAGGAAGGGAAATTCTCTCCTGTAAGAGTTAATATGGGAAAAAGGTGTCTCCTCTCTACTGATGCTTTATCACCAATCCTTGTTTCAATAAAAACCCCACTTTTCAAAAACATTTGTCATTGGGACGGAAAGTGAGGTGAAATGTTCTGAACAGGGGCACAGACAGCAAAACAAATGTTACAGGGGTGATAACTCTTCCCTATGTTTTCCAAAAAGCTTAAAAATAGATTTTTTTTGCTGGAGCTACACTTAAACAATGTACCTGTTCAAAATTACAAACAGATTCTACATAAGAACAAACCTACAGTCCCTGTCTTGTATGCACCGCCTGTATACAGCTGTTCAGAGTATATAGGGCCTTTTTTATTTTGTGTGCGGGGTTCCCCTTAATATCCATACAAGACCCAAAGGGGCTGGTAATGGGCTGGGGTGGGGGGGGGGTGATGGGGTAGCTATGCCATTTTTCTCAAAGATTTTCATCCATATTACCGGGACCAGACAAGACATTAAAGCCGCAAGCAGTTTTAAATGGCTTTTTTTTCCTTTAGAAATGTCATTTTGTGCAGGGACAGTTCTAAACACGGGAAACACGTGGCACTTCACAGGCATACTTTAGACACCCCCCAGGTACGATATTTAAAGGAATATTTGACTTTTTTTTTCACTTTATGCATCATTAAAATGACTGCTCCCGAAAAACTTCCGTTTTTAAAACTTCTTTTTGCATTGATACATGTCCCCTGGTGAAGAACCCGGGTTCCCAAACCCTTTTTAGGACAATAACATGCATAATAGTCGTTATAATTAGCACTTTAGATTTCGAACGTTCGCATCCATTGTATTTAATAGGGTTCTCAAGTTCGTGCAAACTTTCGGTCCGTTCGCGGGTTCTGGTGCGAACCGAACACGGGGGTGTTCAGCTCATCCCTAATGCTAAAGATGGTTTACACCTAAATGGAAGGATGTCTGTTGTGCTGGGGGAGAGGTTTATGGGAAGGCTGGAGGAGTATTTAACCACTTCAATACCAGGCAATTACGCCCCTTCCTGCCCATGCCAATTTTCAGCTTTCTGCGCTGTCGCTGTTTGAATGACAATTGCGCGGTCATGCTACACTTTACCCAAACAGAATTTTTATCATTTTGTTCCCACAAATAGAGCTTTCTTTTGCTGGTATTTGATCACCTCTGCAGTTTTTATTTTTTGCTATACAAATAAAAAAAGACCCAAAATTTAGAAAAAAAGAAAAAAAAATTTTTTTTTCTGTTATAAAATTTTGTAAATAAGTAAGTTTTCTCCTTCACTGATGGGCACTGATAAGGAGGCACTGATGGGCACTGATAAGGCGGCACCGATGAGGCGGCGCCAATGAGGTGGCACTTATGGGCACTGACGATGGGCACTGGTAGGCGGCACTGATGGGTGGCACTGATATGCAGCACTGAAGGGCATTGATAGGTGGCACTGATGGGCACTCATGGGTGGCACTGATTGGCGCTGATAGGCGACACTGATGGGCACTTAAAGGCTGCAATGATGGGTACTTATGGGTGGCACTGATAGGCGGAACTGATGGGCATTGATACATGGCACTGATGGGCACTGACATGCGGCACTGATGCATATCCCTGGTGGCACTGGCAGTGGTAGGCATTGTGGGTGGGCACAAATTGGCAGCTGCCTGGGCATTGATTGGCAGCTGCCTGGGCACAGATTGGCATTGCCTGGTGGTCTAGGGGGGCATACCTGGTTGTCCAGTGGGTGACCATCCTGGTGGTCCTGGGTGGCTTCCCTGACGGTCCTGGGCGGGATCCGAGGGGGGGCCGAGCTGATAAACTATCAGCACAGACCCCCCCTGTCAGGAGAGCAGCTGATCGGCTCTCATCTACTCACGTCTGTCAGAAGCGAGTGAGGAAAAGACGATCAACGTCTCTTCCTGCTTACATCTTTACCGAGATCAGTGTTGCGGGATGTCAGACTGACACACCGCACCACCGATTGCCGCGATGCGTGCCCCCATGGGCGCGCAGCTGCTGTTATCCTGCAGGACGTCAATAGACATCCAGTCAGGATAACTGAACCACTTCCCGGACGTCAATTTTCTATTGACCGGGCGGGAAGTGGTTAAACTAGGACTGGGGAGGGGCATGAACTAGAATTAAATTGGGCAATCCGGTCAGTTAGGGGTCAGACATTAATGTAGGGTGGAATGGGGGTAGATTGGGGGGGTTATGGCAGGTGACAAGAAGGTTCCCATGTTACAAGCAACCATTGGAAATTATAGTGCTATTTGTGCTACTATAAAATATATGCAAAAAACAAGAACAAAATGTAATAATGCAATAAAATGTTCACCAATGCCAGAAGTCTGCCAAGTAGGGATGAGCTTCGAGTTCGAGTCGAACTCATGTTCGACTCGAACATTGCCTGTTCGCCCGTTCGCCGAACAGCGAACAAATTGGGGTGTTCGCGGCAAATTCGAAAAATCTATGGGAGAAATCTAAAGTGCTAATTATAAAGGCTTATATGCAAGTTATTGTCCTAAAAAGTGTTTGGGGACCCGGGTCCTGCCCCAGGGGACATGTATCAATGCAAAAATAAGTTTTAAAAACGGCCGTTTTTTCGGGAGCAGTGATTTTAATAATGCTTAAAATGAAAAAATAAAAGTGAAATATTCCTTTAAATTTCGTACCTGGGGGGTGTGTATGATATGCATGTGAAGTGGCGCATGTTTCCCGTGCTTAGAACTGTCCCTGCAAAAAATGTCATTTTTGAAAGAAAAAAATGCATTTAAAACTCACTCGCGGCTATTAAT
This sequence comes from Rana muscosa, assembly GCA_029206835.1. Classification (NCBI taxonomy): domain Eukaryota; kingdom Metazoa; phylum Chordata; class Amphibia; order Anura; family Ranidae; genus Rana; species Rana muscosa. Next base: position 39,972,997 of record CM055122.1, read on the forward strand.
GAATTGTCGGCTCCCGGCAATACATACAAAAGTCATTGATAAAAAAAAAAAAAAAAGCGTGGGGGTTCCCCAGAATTCAATTACCAGGCCCTTCAGGTCTGGAATGGATATTAAGGGGAACCCCGCCGCAAATTAAAAAAAAAATTGACGTGGGGTTCCCCCAAATATCCATTCCAGGCCCTTCAGATCTGGCATGGATTTTAAGGGGAACTCCACCCCAAATTAAAAAAAATGGCGTGGAGTCCCCCTAAAAATCCATACCAGACCCCTTATCCAAGCACGCAACCTGGCCGGCCGCAGGGGAAAAGGGGGGGACGAGAGAGCGGCCCCCCCTCCCTCCTGAACCGTACCAAGCCACATGCCCTCAACATGGGGAGGATGTCCCCATGTTGATGGGGACAAGGGCCTCATCCCCACAACCCTTGCCCGGTGGTTGTGGGGGTCTGCGGGCGGGGGGCTTATCGGAATCTGGAAGACCCCTTTAACAAAGGGGACCCCCAGATCCCGGCCCCCCCCATGTGAATTGGTAAGGGGTACATTGTACCCCTACCATTTCACGAAGAAAGCGTAAAAAAATGTTTAAAAAAACACACAAACACCTTGAAAAAGTCCTTTATTAAAAAAAAACAAAAAAAAAAAAACATTCCAGCGGTGAAATCCAGTGTCCCGCGGGGAATTTAAATTTACATAGTGAAGGAAGTTCCCCGCTCAAGCCAATGACGTAGGCGGGTCCGACATACCGAGGGGGCGGACCTGATGGGGGACTGCTCTCACTTTGGTAATACATGTATAGACCCGCCCCTTCTCATGTTCCGCATCTCGTCCGCTGAGCGGACCTGATGGGGAACTTTAGAAGGGGCGGGTCTATACATTTAAAATACTGAGAGGGAGTTCCCCATCAGGTCTGCTCAGGCACAACCAATGAAGGACAGCGCTGGACATCGGGATCGCCGCGGGACACTGGATTTCATCGCTGGAATGTTTTTTTTTGTTTTTTTTTTTAAATAAAGGACTTTTTCAAGGTGTTTGTGTGTTTTTTTAAAAAAAAAATTACGCTTTCTTCGTGAAATGGTAGGGGTACAATGTACCCCTTACCAATTCACATAGGGGGGGGGCCGGGATCTGGGGGTCCCCTTTGTTAAAGGGGTCTTCCAGATTCCGATAAGCCCCCCGCCCGCAGACCCCCACAACCACCGGGCAAGGGTTGTGGGGATGAGGCCCTTGTCCCCATCAACATGGGGACATCCTCCCCATGTTGAGGGCATGTGGCTTGGTACGGTTCAGGAGGGAGGGGGGGCCGCTCTCTCGTCCCCCCCTCTTCCCCTGCGGCTGGCTAGGTTGCGTGCTCGGATAAGGGGTCTGGTATGGATTTTTAGGGGGACTCCACGCCATTTTTTTTTTATTTGTGGTGGAGTTCCCCTTAAAATCCATGCCAGATCTGAAGGGCCTGGAATGGATATTTGGGGGAACCCCACGTCAATTTTTTTTTTAAATTTGCGGCGGGGTTCCCCTTAATATCCATTCCAGACCTGAAGGGCCTGGTAATTGAATTCTGGGGAACCCCCACGCTTTTTTTTTTTTTTTTTATCAATGACTTTTGTATGTATTGCCGGGAGCCGACAATTCATTAATAGCCGCGAGTGAGTTTTAAATGCATTTTTTTCTTTCAAAAATGACATTTTTTGCAGGGACAGTTCTAAGCACGGGAAACATGCGCCACTTCACATGCATATCATACACACCCCCCAGGTACGAAATTTAAAGGAATATTTCACTTTTATTTTTTCATTTTAAGCATTATTAAAATCACTGCTCCCGAAAAAACGGCCGTTTTTAAAACTTCTTTTTGCATTGATACATGTCCCCTGGGGCAGGACCCGGGTCCCCAAACACTTTTTAGGACAATAACTTGCATATTAGCCTTTATAATTAACACTTTAGATTTCGAACGTTCGAGTCCATTGTATTTAATAGGGTTCTAAAGTTTACACGAACATTTTGTCTGTTCGCAGGTTCTGGTGCGAACCGAACAGGGGGGTGTTCGGCTCATCCCTGCTGCCAAGCAAAATAGGCAAGTTGGAAACTTTGGTGCATGAAGAGAAGTATGATTTAATTGGTATTGCTTAATCTTGGTTTCATTCTTTACATGACTGGGCTATTAATATTCCTGGCTATGCACTCTTTTGGAGAGACAGGGTTAAAAGGAAAGGTGGTGGTGTCTGTCTCTATGCGAGAAGTGATTTCAAAGCGAGTGTGAAAGATGACCTAGTTGATGGAGAGTGTAATGAGGCTGAAGCATTATGGGCGGAACTGCATATAGACGTGTGTAGTTCAAAGTTAATCATTGGAGTTTGTTATAGGTCACCCAGTGTTTAATGAGGAGGTGGAGATTTAGCTCCTTGCACAGATAGAAAGGACTGCATAGGCTGGGATGGTGATAATGGGGGATTTTAACTACCCTGATATTGACTGGAGTAATGGCACTGCAGGAACAATTAAAGAGCAAAAATGTATAAACCTGTTACAAGACAATGTTATGGTACAATTCATAGAGGCCCCTATTAGGAATGGAGCTCTGTTGGACCTGGTAATATCAAACCATGCAGAGGTTTTTACTAATGTTTATATAAAACAACATCTGAGTAGCAGTGACCATAACATGATTTAATTTAATGTTAGCTGTAAGCAACAAACACATACGGGAAAGATAAAAACACTTACTGTAACTTTAAGAAGGCAAATTTTCCAAGAATGAGGGCTGCTCTTAGACTGGGAGGAAATATTTGCATCAATGAACACAGAACAGAAATGGGAATTCTTCTAAGCGAGTGTATGTGAACACACTGCAAATTATATTCCCATGGGCAATAAGTTTAAAAGGCTAAAAATAAAACCTATGTGGCTAACATCCAAAGTTAAAAAAAGCTATACATAGGAAAAGAGCTTTTAAAAAATATAAAAATGAAGGAACACTATCATCGTTACAAAGAATACAGGTGCAACTCAAAAAATTTGAATGTCGTGCAAAAGTTCATTTATTTCACGAATGCAACTTAAAAGGTGAAACTAATATATGAGATACACTCATTACCTGCAAAGCAAAATAGTTCAAGCCGTGATTTGTCATAACTGTGATGATTATGGCTTATAGCTCATGAAAATCCCAAATCCACAATCTCAGAAAATTAGAATATTGTGAAAAGATGCAATATTCTAAGCTCAAAGTGTCCCACTCTAACATGGATTAACACATATAGGGGTGAGAGAGGGCTGCACATCCCGATTTGAATATTAGAACATAAAAAGAACGGTTTCCCCTGGGATTTTAAAGCAGCAAAAATGAATCAATGGTAGATAAAATGTAAATTTTATTGGAAAGTTTGCGATGACGCATATGACATAAAAAGATGAATTCATGAATCTTATAAGCTCCGGTAATAAAAAAACAACAATGGAACACAGAAATACTACAATTCACATACATATGGTGTACATTTAGGATGGTGTGACAATACAAATTCAATGCATTACGATGTACTGTACAAGAGCCCCCGATCGACCTCTCTAGGTCTTCCTCAAGGGGATTAAATTGTTCTATAGGACATCAAAAAATCAAAGATTATATATACAAATTAATCATGTTTCCTGCGTCTTCTGTCATAAAGGGTAATTGGATAGACAATTTTTTTCAAATGTATTAATTTATTAAGAGACGTACAGGGGAAACAGATTGCTGAATCGATCATCGTTAATGAAAAATGACATATTTACCCTCTGTATCGAATTGAATGGTGAAACCGGAGACTTTTGTATTAAAAGCGTAATTGCATATGCACTCCCAGGGTTCCCAATGAGGGTCCGTATTGGCCGAGGCGCCCACCTCCTACTCCACGGCGGATCCACTCCACAGCTCGTCCAACTCACAAGGGGTCACACGCTTCGGGAGTATCCCAATAGCGGGCAAGAAAGTAGGGGAGGAGGGTAACAATGTACCATGTAACCAACACCTGAAGGTAATAATTTCAATCATCTTACTATGTTTCATATAATATTCTTAGTCATCTATTAGTCAATATAATTTTATTACATATGTACTACAGTCTCAATTATAACTTAAAAACAAGGTAAATGGCACTGGGTATACGTGCCCTTAACCAAGGAGGTTCAAGGAGTTTTTTAGAGGCTCGTCCCCCCTCTTTTCCTGCGGCCTGCCAGGTTGCGTGCTCGGATAAGGGTCTGGTATGGATTTTTGGGGGGACCCCACGCCATTTTTTTTTTTTTGGTGCGGGGTTCCCCTTAAAATCCATACCAAACCTGAAGGGCCTGATGTGGAATTTGGGGGGACCCCCACGTTTTTTTTGCTTTTTTTTGGTTCGGGGTTTCCCTTAATATTCATACCAGACCCAAAGGGCCTGGTAATGGACTGTGGGGGGACCCCTGCCGTTTTTTTCCAATGACTTTGATCTGTATCGCCGAGGAGCCGACAATTCATTATAGCCGCGAGTGGTTTTAAATGACTTTTTTTCCTTCAGAAATGACATTTTGTGCAGGGACAATTCTAAACACGGGAAACATGCGCAACTTTACAGGCATACTTTAGACCAGGGGTCTCCAAACTTTTCAAGACAAGGGCCACATTGTAGATTTTACAAGTACTCGGGGGCCGAAAACATCTGCACGTCTGTCTCCCCAATATATCAGTGTCCCCAATATATCAGTGTCCCCAGCATAGGTGTCCCCAGCATAGGTGTCCCCAGCATAGGTGTCCCCAGCATAATTTTCCCAGCATAGGTGTCCCCAGCATAGGTGTCCCCAGCATGGTTTTCCTAGCATAGGTGTCCCCAGCATAATTTTCCCAGCATAGGTGTCCCCAGCATAATTCTCCCAACATAGGTGTCCCCAGCATAATTTTTCCCAGCATAGGTGTCCCCAGCAAAAAATTTCCAGGCATAGGTGTCCCCAGCAAAATTTTCCCAGCATAGGTGTCTCCAGCATAGTTTTCCCAGCATAGGTGTCCCCAGCATAATTTTCCCAGCATAGGTGTCCCCAGCATAATTTTCCCAGCATAGGTGTCCCCAGCATAGTTTTCCTAGCATAGGTGTCACCAGTATAATTTTTCCCAGCATAGGTGTCCCCAGCATAATTTTCCCAGCATAGGTGTCCCCAGCATAATTTTCCCAGCATAGGTGTCCCCAGTATAATTTTCCCAGCATAGGTGTCCCCAGTATAATTTTCCCAGCATAGGTGTCCCCAGTATAATTTTCCCAGCATAGGTGTCCCCAGTATAAATTTTCCCAGCATAGGTGGCCCCAGCATAATTTTCCCAGCATAGGTGTCCCCAGTATAATTTTCCCAGCTTAGGTGGCCCCAGCATAATTTTCCCAGCATAGGTGGCCCCAGCATAATTTTCCCAGCATAGGTGGCCCCAGCATAATTTTCCCAGCATAGGTGGCCAAAGCATAATTTTCCCAGCATAGGTGGCCCCAGCATAATTTTCCCAGCATAGGTGGCCCCAGCATAATTTTCCCAGCATAGGTGTCCCCAGCATAGGTGTCCCCAGCATAATTTTCCCAGCATAGGTGTCCCCAGCATAATTTTCCCAGCATAGGTGTCCCCAGCATAATTTTCCCAGCATAGGTGTCCCCAGCATAATTTTCCCAGCATAGGTGTCCCCAGCATAATTTTCCCAGCATAGGTGTCCCCAGCATAGATGTCCCCATTATCAGTGTCCCCAGCAGTGTCTCCTGTACATGTACATGTTCAGATTTATGCCCATTTGACACTTTCCTGTACAAGCCGACTTCTTCACTGTAGGAGCCGACTTCAGCTCTCCTGCACCTCCCGACTCCCGACCCCCACTGCTACACATACAGGCTGTAAGGTGGAAGGATTCCTAATGAAAACAGCGGGTGGGAAGCCAGGAGGTGCCACGCTGACGACGTCACTGCAGCCAATCCTCAGCTCAGCACTGCAGCCAATCCTCTGGTAGCACGGGAGGGTGTGCGGGGAGCGGCTTTTTGTCCTGGACCTGCCAGACATAGACTGCCGATAACAGCAGCTGCTTTTAAAAGCCAGCAGATCGGCAGTGCTGTGTTGGCAGAGTCTGTGCAAGCTGGGGGCCGGACAAAACACACCCGCGGGCCGGATGTGGCCCGCGGGCCGGGGTTTGGAGACCCCTGCTTTAGACACCCCCCAGGTACGAAATTTAAAGGAATATTTCACTTTTATTGTTTCACTTTAAGCATTATTAAAATCACTGCTCCTGAAAAAACTGCTGTTTTTTAAAACTTTTTCTTTGCATTGATACATGTCCCCTGGGGAAGGACCCGGGTCCCCAAACACTTTTTATGACAATAACTTGCATATTAACCTTTAAACACTTGAGGACCGCCGCACGCCGATGTACGTCGGCAGAATGGCACGGCTGGGCACTTTAAGAGCCCAGCCGTGGGTCGCGAACCGGTCCTCTTCTCCAGCGAACAGCGGACCCGATTGCCGCTGGTGTCCCGTGATCGGGTCACAGAGAGGAAGAACGGGGAGAGGTAAGTGTAAACAAACCTCTCCCCGTGCTTCCTAGTGAGCCTGTCACTGATCGTCTGTTCCCTGTCGTCATAGGGAACAACGATCAGTGATGTCACACGCTAAGCCACGCCCCCACAGTAAAAAACACAAATCAGGGCACACTTAACCCCTACAGCGCCCCCTCCTGGTTAAACCCTTCACTACCGGTGTAATTTTTACAGTAACCTGTGCATTTTTATAGCACTGATCGCTGTAAAAATGACAATGGTCCCAAAATAGTGTCAAAAGTGTCCGATGTGTCCGCCATAATGTGGCAGTCACGAAAAAAATCACTGATCGACGCCATTGCTAGTAAAAAATTTTTTTTATAAAAATGCCATAAAACTATTCCCCTATTTTGTAAACGCTATAACTTTTGCACAAACCAATCAATAAACAGCATGTATTACAGACATAAGTCTGTTAGATTCCAAAGGACAGCAGCGGGTGATGTCATACGCAGCTCCTCCCCCGTATGCGTTACGTTCTTGTAAACTTCCTCAGTGGGGCGGAGCTACGGCATCACCCGTCAGTCTATTTGTAGAGAACCGCCGTTATGGCAATGGCCGAAGCCAGACACAGCGGGGCGGGGCGGGGCTGAGACGTCACTTGTCAGCCTAATTGAATGCGCCGCTGTCATGCAACGGCAGATGCTGAGCCGAGCGGCAAAACTCACAGCTCTACAGCCAATGAGTGAAATCAATCTGTATAAAAGATTTAAGATCTCATGCCGCGTACACACGATCATTTTTCCCGTCGGGAAAAATGACATTTTTTCCTTTGGACGAGAAAAACGATCGTCTGTGGGCTTTTTGCTGTTTTTCCCGGCGGGAAAAACAGCATTAATCACGATGAGAAAAATTAGAACATGCTCTAATTTTTCTCGTCGTGATTCCTGTCATTTTTTTCCGCGGCAGTTTTCCCATAGGGAAACACTGCCGCAGAGCCTACACACGGTCGTTTTTCTCGCCAAGAGAAAAAATGACGGGAAAAACGGCCGTGTGTGGGGGAACAAGCCGTTCCCTCGTTTTTCCTGTCGTGATTCACGGTGGTGTTTTCACCGCCGTGAATCACGATCGTGTGTACGTGGCATCAGTCTTGCCTACACTTTATTTATTGTATAATCTAGATTCACTGTGTATTTCTACACAGCAAAACAAAGATATAAATGTAGTAGTAATCTTAATGCAAAATCTGTTGGATTGGAGTATTGCCATCATGTCGATATTAATTATATCACACCTACATAGTTTATCAATTTCATTATAAATTCAGTATTAAATCACCCGATGCTATCCTTCGAAAACTTTTAAAATTACAGACATTAAAAATACATTAAATACATAATAAAATATAAAAAACCTCATAACAATAAGAACACAAATACAAACATTATAAATCCTATCAGAGATATCTAAAAATTAATATATATAATTTAAAATGTAATAAACTGATCTATCAAATAATTCATAATCATAACCAAAAAATGGGGAATTCATTTATCCGACATGAAACAGTTAAGGTCAAAATTGACATTTAACCCTTCAGGTGTCAAAACCGTAGCCTCTACGATCCAATAAGATTCTCTCTGGCTGATATGATGGATATAGTTCCCCCCCTCCAATTACAATCCACCCTTTCGATCCCCCAGGATTTTAAGCATCTAGGATTCCTATTGTGGCATTGCTGAAAGTGTCTGGAGACACTGTGGGTACTGAGACCCCTCTTGATATTATTCACGTGCTCCCCGATCCGAATTCCCAAAGGTCGTGAGGTCCGGCCTATATACTGGAGGAACACTGATTAAACTAAAAGATGGACTTTAAACGGCACATAGGTAAATTCGGTAAAAAATCTATGGGTTTTTATTAGTAGAAAAACTGTAAAAATACATTTATACAAAAATTGTCATTATAATGATCATTGATATATGACCCGGAGTAGTTCTTAAATCTCACTTCCAAAAGCTACAGTAGTATAGATAAACTCAAAATTATTATAAGAGATAAATATCCAACAATCAAAATTGCATTTGGTTGAACAGTGTATGTAGGAAGTGGATAGCCTTAATCCGGGGTCTAGTATGTAGAAACATAGTCTTGCTCTGCTCTACATGTTTTGCGTGTCGTGACGCTTCTTCAGGAGCATAATAGTCTAGGCACATATATAAACAAAAAAGTATATAAAAATACTAGCAGTTAACATCATTTTAATACATAAAACATAGAACATAAAAAGAAAAAACAAAATACAATAATATTGGAAAACTATTGCTGACCACAAATGGGTGGGAGAACCAAGAACCCCATCCAACAACAGGAGTGTAAATGAAACTAAGCCCACAGTGCTGGAGTAGTTAGGAAGGGTTGCAAGATGGTGAAAGTAAAGAGTAATGATGGTGACAAGGAACCCCCACATGGTAGATAAGGGAGCAGAGCGGATTGCCCAAACCCAACAAGTCAGAGAGAAGTAAGAATACTTACAAACAGGCTGTATTGAATGGTGCAAAACGGCCCTGAGTACCAGTATACTGGCAATCTATCTAAAAATGATAGCCAGTTGGGTCAGTAGAAATCTAAAAAATAAGAAATAGTACAGACAGGTTTCCATTAACCCTTTTGGGTGGCTGCAAAATAAACTAGCTTTAAATAGTGGAAAAGCTGGTAAACAACCCCCCTATATTAATTATAATTGTCAATGAGAAAGCACACATTGCTCACCATAGTAAACAGGAGCTGGGTAATTTAGTGAAGCACAGGCTGCTGGTAAGCAGAAGAAGGGGGTTCCCTCCAGGTGTGTGGAGCTAGAGATTCCAGGGGGTGTGCATCGGTCGGAGCCTGGTGCATGGACTGGGCAGAGATTAATCTGTCCACAGTATAACCCCCAAATACGGTAGCATGACCAAGCTAGGAAGACATAAAAATGGTAAAAAGGGGCTCCAGTAAAGTTATCAGAGGGGCTGCTGAAAAACAGCAGAAACATATAAATTACCTTGAATCTTGGACCATATGTCTAGTTAGCAGACCTGTGAGGAGCCTCTCCTGTGCGCTGATGTGTTAGGGCGATATATATACTGGAACCCACAATTGCATTCCAGCATATAGACCAAACCAACAGTACCGCACGTAATAAGGTTCTTAATCGTATATGTTTTTTTCATAGAACGCCTTTCATTTTTTTCGTATTGAATTTACATTGTTTACACGCTTGATAGTGTCCACATGCATAAAAGCCTGTGAGAAATGAGAAAATCCTACTCTCTTTAAAAACTGGTGCATCGATAACCCCTGGGGCTATAACATCCCTTAGAGTAGGTGCCCTTTTATATATAAATAAAGGGTGAGGAGGAAGGACCGCTCCCAGGACCTTGTCCTTTCTTAATACCTCCCAATGTTTTCTTACTATTTTCTCAAACTGTTTATGTTGGATGTTATAATCCAAAATAATTGTAAACTCATACTTTGCTTCCTTTTTCCTATTGGAGTCAAAAATAAGGTCGGTCCTATTTAACCACTTAACGACCGCCCCATGTACATATACGTCAGCAGAATGGCACGGACAGGCACAATCACGTACCTGTACGCGACTGCCTTCCCGCGGGTGCATGCGGCGGTCCGTTAAGCTGTAGGAGCGATACAGGATGAGGGGGCGGCCACTCCCTCGCGATCGCTCCCAGCGAATGAAATGCTTCCCCTGCCTGTGTAATGAAAACACAGGCAGGAGGAAGTGATGTCATCTCTTCTTGTGGCGGTCTTTTTGTCCGGCGCGAGAAGAGAAGACATCTCACAGTAAGTTCACCAACAGCCCACTGACACCAGCACACGTAGGCACACAAATCACCCCCCAGTCACCCCCAGATCATACCCCAGATCACCCCCAGTACCCCCAGTCACAGTGTCACCGTTTGCAGTGGTCATTTTTTTACTGATCACTGAAATCAGTGTCATTTGTGACAGTAAAAAGTGTCAGGGCAAATAGCTTTAGGTCCAGGGTAGCCCCCTAACCCCCCCCTAATAAAGGTTTAACCCCTTGATTGCCCCCAGGTAACCATTTCACCCCCTGTCGCCAATGTCACTAAGCAATAGTTTTTCTGATCGCTGTATTAGTGTCGCTGGTGCCGCTAGGTAGCCAGTTATTTTTTTAGGTTCGCCGCCAGGTTTTTATAGCGTCAGATACCCCCATATACAACCTAATAAAGGTTTTAACCCCCTGATTGCCCCTAGAGTTAACCCTTTCACCAGTGATCACTGTACAAGTGTCACTGGTGACACTGGTTAGCCAGTTAGTTAGATATTTATTTAGGATACCTGTCAGGTTTTTATATAGCGTCAGGTACCCCCATATATCACCTAATAAAGGTTTTAACCCCCTGATTGCCCCTAGTTAACCCTGTCACCAGTGATCACCGTATAAGTGTTACGGGTGACACTGGTTTGTTAGTTTGCTTTTTATAGCATCAGGGCACCCGCCGTATATAACCCAATAAAGGTTTAACCCACTTATCGCCCAGCGGGTGATATCAATTAGGTTTTAGCATCAGTTAGGGTCTGCGTCGCCCCAGGCAGCGTCAAGTTAGTGCCAGTAACGCTAACACCCACGCGCAAAGCATACACCTCCCTTAGTGGTATAGTATCTGAACAGATCAATATATGATCTGATCAGATCTATACTAGCGTCCCCAGCAGTTTAGGGTTCCCAAAAGTGCAGTGTTAGTGGGATCAGCCCAGATACCTGCTAGCACCTGCATTTAGCCCCTCCGCCCAGCCCAGCCCAGCCCACCGAAGTGCAGTATCGATCGATCACTGTCACTTACAGAACACAACACACATAACTGCAGCGTTCGCAGAGGCAGGCCTGAGCCCTGCGACAGCTAACAGTTTTTTTGGTAGCGTTTGATACAGTTGCTGACAGTCAGGTGCTTTTTTACCTGTGAATCCTTACTAGTGTACCACTAAATTTAAAGCCCAAAATGGCAAATCGAAGGTACACTAGTAAAGAGGCCTATGAGATTCTGAGCATGACAGATAGTGAAGAGGAGGTCACGCATCTGTCAGATTCAGGCTCAGAATACAACCCCGTAGAAGACAGTGGCTCCATGTCAGATAGTTCTGACGACGAAGATGAGGTCCCTGCTAAGGTCAGGCGTACCTGATCCCGATCTTCTGTTGTTGTTGAGGAGCAAGAACTGCAGGGCTCTCGTATTATGGAGCAGAGAAGTACAGCGCTGCTATTCCTTCTGGTGAACTGGCAAGCACCAGCGGCCTAGTTCACCCTGGACGTACATCCAGCACTGCAGTAACACTTAATGATGTGGCGAGTCCCATAAGTGAAGTTCAAGCTGGTGAGGTGGCAAGCACAAGTAGTGTCCCGCTGACACCAAGAAGAAGACAAAGGCAGGCCCATCGTGCCCATAGTGCCCTTCCTGCAGAATTTGCCTATCCTGATTGGGTCCCCACCACTTCTGCAGCACCCGTACTTCCCCCATTTACTGGCCAACCCGGTATTCAGGTGGAAACAGCTGATTTTACGCCACTTGATTATTATTCGCTGTTTTTCACGGAAGATCTCTATAGATCTATTGTGGACCAGAGTAATTTATATGCTGCTCAATTCATCCCCAGTTGCCTTCCATTGCCAGAGATTGGAAACCAATTACAGTTTCCGAATTTAAAACCTTGCTGGGCCTTTCCCTCAACATGGGCACACATAAATTCTCGTTGTTGCGTGCCTATTGGTCCACGCGCCCAATTGACCATATGCCCGTGTTCTCTGCCTCCATGTCCAGGAAACTATACAAGCAGATCTTGCGGTTCATGCACTTCAATGACAATGAACTTTGTCATCCACGTGGAGACCCTGAATATGATCGGCTCTACAAAATTCGGCCCCTCATAAACCACTTCAACGAACGTTTTGCAGCCTTGTTTACTCCCGATCAAGTTGTCTGCGTTGATGAGTCCCTGATTAAATTTTCTGGCCGCTTGTCTTTCAAACAGTACCTTCCCAGCAAGCGTGCCAGATATGGGGTCAAGCTCTATAAGTTCTGTGACCATACAGTCACGTAGAGCCGGAGAACTGCCCAGATTACATAGGGAGCACTGGCAAGATAGTGTGGAACTTGGTGTCACCCTTATTTGGAAAGGGGTACCACTTGTATGTGGACAATTATTACACGAGTGTGCCACTTTTTAGTCACTTGTTTGATCATCAGATTGGAGCATGTGGCACCGTGCGACCTAATCGCCGGGGCTTTCCCCAGGGGCTTGTAGATTCTCGTCTTAGGCTGGGGGAAAGAGCCTGCTTGAAGTGTAAAAATTTGCTCGCTGTGAAGTAGAGGGATAATAAGAATGTTTTCGTTCTTACCTCCCTTCACGCAGATGCGACAGTCCAAATTCGTACGGCGACTGGTGTTGTGGAGAAGCCCCTCTGTGTCCACGAATATAACCAAAATATGGGAGGGGTCGACCTCAACGACCAGTTGGCACCGTATCACATTGCCCGTAAGGCGAGACGCTGGTACAAAAAAGTGTCTCTATACTTACTTCAATTGACTTTGCTTAACGCTCATGTGCTATACAGAGCTTCAGGCAGGACTTTATCCTTCCTTAAATTCCAGGATGAGATAGTCACAGACCTCCTGTATCCAGGCGGTTCTGCACCTCACCATTCCCAACCAAATACAGTAAGCCGGCTGCATGAGAGGCATTATCCGTATGTCCTCGAGAGTACCCCTACCCAACGAGCCCCCCAAAAAAGATGTTGTGTCTGTAGCAAGCACGGATTTAGGCGTGACACCCGTTATTATTGTCCACGCTGTCCTGACAATCCTAGTCTTTGCATTGGTAAATGTTTTGAACGCTTCCACACACTAGTGAAGTTTTAGCGTAGGGTACAGCATTTCACAGACTAGGACACACTTACACAGGGTCTCCCAACAATGCCATCACATTTTGAGAGACCCAAACCGTTACAGTTGTTACAGTTACAAAAAAGAGTGTAATTTTTTTTTTCTCTCTATTGTTCTGCTTTTTTTTACTGTATTCTATTCTGCAATGTTTTATTGTTATGTTTTATCATGCTTGCTTTTCAGGTATGTCATTTTTTGTCTTCAGGTGCGCCATTCAGCTGCAGCGTGGATTTATTTATCTTGACAGCAACAGCGTTTGCTCCCACGATACATAAAGCCGTGACTCCAGTGCTGTAGGAGGTGATTTCACCACCACAGTTAAAAAAAGAGCATGTATGCCGAAGCATGGGGGCAGCAGGGGCGGAGGAGCGATTTTGCTCCTAATGCCGCGTACATACGGTCGAAATTCTGACGGCGGCTTGCCCGTGGAAAAGTCTGACCGTGTGTACGCGGCATAACTTTTTTGTGGGAGGATGCCCCCATGCTTCGGCATATATATATTTTAGGCACAGGTTGCGTTAATTTTTATTTATTTTTTACTATGTTTTTTTTTGGTATTTGCTTTGCAGGTATGGTATGGTAAGGTCTTACTGTTATACTGTAATGTTACTTTGTTTTAATGTTAACCGTCATTTGCTTAGCAGGTATGCCATTCAGTTTCAGCGCAGATTTATTTATCTTGACAGCAACAGCGTTTGATCCCACGATACATAAAGCAGTGACTCCAACGCTGTAGGAGGTGATTTCACCCCCACAGTTAAAAAAAAAAGAGCATGTATGCCGAAGCATGGGGGCAGCAGGGGCGGAGGAGCGATTTTGCTCCTAATGCCGCGTACATACGGTCGAAATTCTGACGGCGGCTTGCCCGTGGAAAAGTCTGACCGTGTGTACGCGGCATAACTTTTTTGTGGGAGGATGCCCCCATGCTTCGGCATATATATATTTTAGGCACAGGTTGCGTTAATTTTTATTTATTTTTTACTATGTTTTTTTTTGGTATTTGCTTTGCAGGTATGGTATGGTAAGGTCTTACTGTTATACTGTAATGTTACTTTGTTTTAATGTTAACCGTCATTTGCTTAGCAGGTATGCCATTCAGTTTCAGCGCAGATTTATTTATCTTGACAGCAACAGCGTTTGCTCCCACGATACATAAAGCAGTGACTCCAACGCTGTAGGAGGTGATTTCACCCCCACAGTTAAAAAAAAAAGAGCATATATGCCGAAGCATGGAGGCAGCAGGGGCGGAGGTGCGATTTTGCTCCTAATGCCGCGTACATACGGTCAAAATTCCGACGGAGGCTTGCCCGTGGAAAAGTCCGACCGTGTGTACGCAGCATAACCTTTTATGCCGCATACATACGGTCGAAATTCCGACGGAGACTTGCCCGTGGAAAAGTCAGACCGTGTGTACGCGGCTTAACTTTTTTGCGGGAGGATGCCCCCATGCTTCGGCATATATAAATGGTGCATGTATGCCCATCATTAGAAGTGGGTGGATGAAGGGAGGTATTCTAATGGTGGGCATACCCACGATCAATCTCTTTTTTTCATGCAGCCAACAGGCTGCATGAAAAAAATAGATTACAATACATGTCCAACAAGGACTAGCAACGTACTGGTATAATGCTGGACTTTGAATGGTTATACCAGAATGATGCCTGCGGGTTTAGGTATCATCTTGGTATCATTCTTTTCAGCCAGCGGTCGGCTTTCGTGTAAAAGCAATCCTAGCAGCTAATTAGCCTCTAGACTGCTTTTACAAGCAGTGGAAGGGAATGTCCCTCCCGGATATAAACAGCACCATTGGGAAATTGGGAAAGCATTCTATCACATCGATCTTCGTGTGGTCAGATGCTTTGAGGGCAGAGGAAAGATCTAGGAAGGAATGGAAGGAACAGTTTAAAAAAAAAAAAAAAAAGCAAAATAAATAATAAAAAAAAAGCACCCCTGTCCCCCCCTGCTCTTGCGCAAAGGCGAACGCAAGCGTCGGTTTGGCGTCATATGTAAACAGCAATTTCACACAAGTTGCGGGAAAAAAAAAATAATTCGCACAAAGTTGTCACTAAATGATATATTGCTCAAACATGCCATGGGCATATGTGGAATTACACCCCAAAATACATTCTGTTGCTTCTCCTGAGCACGGGGATACCACATGTGTGAGACTTTTTGGGAGCCTAGCCGCGTACGGGACCCCAAAAACCAAGCACCGCCTTCAGGCTTTCTAAGGGTGTCAATTTTAGATTTCACTCCTCACTGCCTATCACAGTTTCGGAGGCCATGGAATGCCCAGATGGCACAACCCCCCCCCCAAAATGACCCCATTTTGGAAAGTAGACACCCCAAGCTATTTGCTGAGATGTATGGTGAGTATTTTGCAGATCTCACTTTTTGTCACAAAGTTTTGAAAATTGGAAAAAGAAAACCAAAAAAAATATTTTATTTCTTTCATTTTCAAAAACAAATGAGAGCTGTAAAATACTCACCATGCCGCTCAGAAAATAGTTTGGGCTGTCTACTTTCCAAAATGGGGTCATTTGGGGGGGTTTCGTGCTATCTTGCTATTTTATGGCCTTCGAAACTGTGATGGGTAGTGAGGAGTGAAATCAAAATCTTGCGCCCTTAGAAATCCTGAAGGCGGTGCTTGGATTTTGGGGCCCCATACGCGGATAGGCTCCCAAAACGTCCCACACATGTGATATCCCCTTACTCAGGAGAAGCAGAATGTATTTTGGGGTGTATTTTCACATATGGAGTTTTAAATTTGGCGTGGAGTTCCCCTTAAAATCCATATCAGACCTGAAGGGTCTGGTATGGTGCCCACGTGTCCCGGATTGCCCGGGACTGTCCCGCAATTGACATGTCTGTCCTGGGTCCCCCACGTAACTTTTTTTTTAATTTGACGCAGGGTTCCCCTTAATATCCATACCAGACCTGAAGGGCCTGGTAATGGAATTTGGGGGGACCCCCACGCATTTTTTATTATCAATAACTTTTCTCTGTATTGCCGGGAGCCGACACTTCATTATAGCCACGAGTGCTTTTAAATTACTTTTTTTCCTTCAGAAATTACACTTTGTGCAGGGACAGTTCTAAGCAGGGGAAACAAGCGCTGCTTTACAGGCATACTATACACCCCCCCAGGTACGAAATTTAAAGGAATATTTCACTTTTATTGTTTCACCTTAACCACTTCAATACCAGGCACTTATGCACCTTCCTGCCCAAGCCAATTTTCAGCTTTCAGCGCTGTCGCAAATTGAATGACAATTGCGCGGTCATGCTACATTTTACCCAAACAATTTTTTTATCATTTTGTTTCCACAAATAGAGCTTTCTTTTGGTAGTATTTGATCACCTCTGCGATTTTTTATTTTTTGCGCAACGAATAAAAAAAGACCGAAAATTTTGAAAAAAAATATGTTTTTATTTGTTTCTGTTAATTTTTTTTGTAAATAAATACGTTTTCTTCTTCAATGATGGGCACTAATATGGCTGCACTGACGGGCACTGATAAGACGGCACCGATGGGCACTGATGACGTGGGACTGATGAGGTGGCACTGATAAGCACTGATGATGGGCACTGATAGGCGGCACTGATGGGCACTGATAGGCGGCACTGATGGGTAAATATGGGTGGCACTGATGGGTGGCACAGATGGGCACTGATAGGTGGGCATTGATGGGCACAGATGGGCACGGATCTGCACTAATGGGTGGCACTGAGGGATACTGATGAGTGGCACTGGTTATTACTGGTGGTGGTATTGCTGGGCTTAATTTTTTTATGCCATTATGGTGCCAGTCAGTGCCCATTTATGGGCACTGATTTGCACATGTTGGGCATGTTTTAAAACATGTGGATGGCCATGGGGGATGTACCTGGCCATCCACATGTTGACCACTTCCCTGGTGGTCCTTGCGGCTTCCCTGGTGGTCCAGTGTGGGCATCCGAGGGGGGGCTATGCTGATTAACAATCAGCGCGAACCCCCCTGTCAGGAGAGCCGCCGATCGGCTCTCCTCTACTCGCGTCTGTCAGACGCGAGTGAGGAAGAGCCGGTCAACGGCTCTTCCTGTTTACATCGTGATCAGCCGTGATTGGACACGGCTGATCACGTGGTAAAGAGCCTCCGCCGGAGGCTCTTTACAGAGATCGGTGTTGCAGTGTGTCAGACTGACACACTGCTCCACTAATAGCCGCGATGCGCGCCCCCCGGGTCAATAGACGTCCAGTCAGGATAACAAAACCACTTCCCGGATGTCAATTGCCTATTGTTGGGGGCAGCCTGGTCCACACATCTGTTTTTACAGCGAAATGACACTTGATGTCCTCAGACAGAGTCTGCATAGTAGTATAACAGGAAAGGGCTTATCTCTAGCCCACCTGCTGTGCGAGAAGCTTCAAAGAGGTTGATGACAATGGACTGTCATGCCGGGTATGGCAGGACAATCACTAACAAGACAAGAATCATGAAAGTGCAACGATTGGTCGAGAGATAGACGGGCGGGCAAGGGGAAGGAGTTCGAATGAGTAATGAGTGACTTTTGTAAAAAGGGTTTGTAACACAGAGCTTGGTTTATTCACTTTTTGACTGCAAGGACCTCTGTTATCTGGCTGGGACCTTGCTCTGAAGGCCATTTTTGGGCCTAAGACATGTGGCCTGCAGAAGCCTACAAAGGCCTACAGAGGCCTAGTTCTCTATTACATCAGGGAGCTCAGCAAGCAGGACCTTTGCCTCGAGGAGAGAATAAGTATAATTTTCATTAGTACTGTTGTTGTAGACTGTATCTGATGTTACGATATGTTTCCTATTTTTAGAGGAATAAATGTAATATGACTTGGTTTACGAAGCAACTGTGTCTATCTCATAATTAACATTGTATCATCAGGCCTAACACGCTCTGATAGGTTAGACTAGCAAATAAGGGACTATACAATTAATACATAGATGCAATAGTTATAGATTATAGATTAATAGTGTATAAATATTGCATATTTTACAACATTTGGCACCCTATAGGACTGGGGGATTTATTCCTGCACAGAATTCACAAACCCTATGTCAGGTCACCTATGGCCAGGTGACAGATGCACACCGTAGGGGGACAGGAGTGCACCACAAGGTAGTGAACCCTATGGCTGACTGCTGCGGATAGGAAACTGGGTGGTTGTGGAAAGCGGGACCAGAGGAGCACAACCGGGATCCTATAGGAAGCTAGAGCCAAGATTCCCCAGGGCGCGGAGTCTAAGACCCAGCAGTTCTTCTCCAGAGCCTCTAGTGGTGAGGATGTTATGCTGCAGGCTGGGTCCAGGTCGCGGCCCCTAGAGTCTCCTAGCTCATGCCCTGTAGGATAAGGGGAAAAGAGGGGAAGCAGCAGAGCAAGATATAAGAGTAACGAATAACAAGCTGAAGGTCAAGGGCCACAAGCAGACAAGGATAACGAAGGACAAGCCGAAGGTCAAGGGTCACGAGCAAACAGGGATAGTCGGGGACAAGCCAAATATGTAACAGAGAGACAGACGTAGCACACGGCAGGCAGGAACCCAAACACACAATGCCTAACAAACACGTTGATCAGCGAAGCAGGCTTGCAGTGCACAGGTTAATATAGTGTTCTGTGATAGGGCCTGGGGTGGAGTCTGGCTGGGAGGAGATTATAAAGGAAGCCAGGTGAAGGGGGTCTGGTCTCTAAGATGAACACATGAGGAGGAAAGGTAAGATGGCAGACAGACATTAATGCATATCCATGACAGTACCCTCCCTCTTAAGAGACCTCCCCCTTCCCTGCCTGGGCCCAGGTTTGGAGGGAAACTTCAGATGAAACTCCTTTAACAGACGAGGTGCAAAGACCTCAGATGCAGTGATCCAAGACCTCTCCTCAGGACCAAACCCCTTCCAATGAATGAGGTACTAAAGAACGCCTTTACAAAGTCGGGAGTCCAGAATTTGACTGACCTCATACTCCTGATTATCCTCAGAGACAGGCGCCACGGTAGGGAGAGGATGAGAGAATTTATTGAGGACTAAAGGCTTCAGAAGGGCAACATGAAAGGAGTTAGTGATTTTAAGGCTCTAAGGAATCTGGAGTTTGAAACAAACTGGATTCAGTTTAGCAGTTACAGTGTATGGACCAATGAATCGCGGAGCAAACTTCAGAGAAGGAACTCGGAGCTTGATGTTCCTGGTGGAGAGCCAGACTTTGTCCCCTGGCTGAAGAGAAGGCGGTTTACGTCTGCGACGGTCGGCAAAGCCTTTGAATTTTTCAGCAGCTGCCCGGAGGGAATCATGAACGTCACCCCAAACAGAATTGAGAGACTCCTGAACCGAAGCCAAAGCTGGAATATCTGGAGAACAGGTCATGGGAAGAGGAAGTTGAGGGTGTTTTCCATAAACAGTGAAAAAGGGTGTCTTCTGCGAGCTGGTATTCACATGATTGTTATGGGAGAATTCTGCCCACGGAAGTAGAGAGGACCAATCGTCATGATGAGAAGACACAAAGGTGCGAAGAAAGACCTCTAACTCCTGATTAACCCTCTCAGTCTGTCCATTGGATTGAGGGTGGTAGGAAGAGGAAAAATCCAAGACAATATTGAGGGATTTGCAAAAGGCTCTCCAAAAACGAGACGTAAATTGGACTCCCCTGTCGGAAACAATATGAGAAGGAACCCCATGGAGGCGGAAAATTTCTCAAATAAAAATGGGAACCAAGGCAGGAGCAGAAGGAAGACCAGGAAGAGGAACAAAATGAGCCATCTTGGAGAACCGATCGATTACCACCCAAATGACTGTATTATTCTCAGACAGTGGGAGGTCGGTGATAAAATCCATGGCAATATGAGCCCAGGGCTCCTTAGGGATGGGCAAGGGCATGAGGAGACCAGCAGGAGCTTGTGTGGAGGATTTAGACTGAGCACAGACATGACAAGCCTTAACGTAGTCTTTGACATCTGAGCAGAGATTAGGCCACCAGTAGTGACGACTAATGAGTAAGAAGGATCGGAGGAATCCAGAATGACCTGCCACCTTGGAATCATGTCCCCAATGAAGGATCTTAGCTCTTAGCTCAGTGGGGATAAAGGTCTTACCAGGCGGAATCTTTGACTTCAGGGTGGTAGAGTGGGCAGCAATGCACGAGGTTGGAATGATCGGCTCAGGTTCAGGGGCGGACTCCTCGTCAAAAGTGTCAAATGACCTAGAGAGCGCATCAGCCCGACCGTTGCAGGAACCAGGTTTGTAAGTAATCGTGAAATTAAAACGGGCAAAGAAGAGACTCCACCTGGCCTGTCTAGGATTCAGACGTTTAGCATTCTGTAGATACTGTAAATTCTTGTGGTCAGTAAAGATCGTTATGGAGTGAGGGGAACCCTCCAAGAGATGACGCCACTCCTCTAACGCCAATTTAATCGCAAGAAGTTCCCGATCACCGATGGCATAATTCCTCTCTGCCTGATAATTTTTTTTGGAGAAGAACGCACATGGTTGACGTCTCTTCTCAAAGAATTGAAGAAGCACAGCTCCCACCCCCATTGAGGAAGCGTCCACTTCAATAAAAAATGCATCCCCAGGATTTGGTCTCCTCAAGAGAGGTCCAGAAACAAAGGCCTGTTTCAGGTCGTGAAATGCAGAGACAGCTTCGGGAGGCCAGTCTTTGGCAT
Source organism: Rana muscosa (assembly GCA_029206835.1). Classification (NCBI taxonomy): domain Eukaryota; kingdom Metazoa; phylum Chordata; class Amphibia; order Anura; family Ranidae; genus Rana; species Rana muscosa. The sequence goes on from CM055122.1 coordinate 39,994,128, forward strand.
TCGCACCCTTCTTGGTTAAAGCGATAATAGGCGCAGCAATGGAAGAGTAATTCCTTATGAACTGCCTATAATAATTTGTGAAGCCAAGAAAGCGCTGTGTGGCCTTGAGGCTAGCAGGAAGAGGCCAGTTGGTAATAGCCAAGACCTTCGCAGGATCCATACGAAGACCCGAACATGAGACAAAGCACCCCAAAAACAGGACCTCAGAACATTCAAAGGAACATTTCTCCAGCTTGGCATAGAGATTGTTCTCTCTAAGACGCTGAAGTACAGTGCGGACATGGTTTCTGTGGATGAGCAGATTTTCAGAAAAGATCAGAATGTCATCCAGATAGATGACAACAAACTGGTACAGCAGATCTCTGAAGATTTCATTGACGAAGTTTTGAAACACAACTGGGTGTGAGGGGGTTAGCTCGGCAGCGGGTGTGTGTGACCCCCGAGATGGGCTCCCCACACAAAAACAGGCCCAGCAAACGGAGGTTGTGGTTTTCAAAATCAAAAAGGTGCGGTTTATTTTCTATTTACAGTGACAAAACACAGCAAAGCAAAAGAAACATAAACAAAATAAATCCTGGTCAACTTGACCTCTGACTAAACATACAGGTTTCCTAACTAACAACTGGGATCAGCCTAGTGCTGTCCTAGTCCCTAAGTCCCTGGTTTTAAATGTCCAAGCAAATAGCCACACAGGCTTTGTCTCACCGCACAGGGGTTCACTCTCCCTAGACAGTCCACACAGGTCTGGGTCCAGGCATGAGCTAACATCTAATGAATCTGGGAGTTCTTATAGAGGCCTAAATGAGCTGACAAGCTTCAGCTGGTCTCATCAACTCCCTGTCTGCACGACGCCCCACACTCTCCCTAGAGGTATGAGTCATCCATGAGCCCATTAGCCTCAGCTGGGCTTATACAACTCTCCACCTAGTTGTATAAGTCGGCGTAAAGCCTGAATCTGGGCGAAATATATCTACCCCCCTGGATGCAACCAGGTGACTTTACCTTCCTGCTGTCACATACCCCCCCCCTCTTGTTTTAACCTTGGGGTTGGAACACCAGCAATCAGGCATTCATGTACTCGAGACAAAGCATCCACATTCCCCATTTGAACGCCAGGGTGATGCTTTACTGTGAAGTTGAATTCCTGGAGGGCCAGGAACCACCTATTCACTCTTCTATTTGTTTCCTTGTTTTGAGCCATCCACTTTAACGGAGCGTGATCCGTAACCATGTCAAAGTGCCTACCTAGCAGGTAGTACCGAAGGGAATCTAGAGCCCACTTCACCGCTAAACACTCCTTTTCAACGGTGGCGTAATTTACCTCATGGGACTTCAACTTCCTGCTGAGGTAAATGACTGGGTGCTCTTCCCCGTTCCAGACCTGGGACAATACTGCTCCTAACCCCACATCTGACGCATCACTTTGTACGACAAAGTCTTTAGAGAAGTCGGGTGAGTACAACACTGGCTGGCTACATAAGGCTTGTTTCAAGAATTGGAATGCTGCCTCAGCCTCGGGGGTCCATTTAATCATGACCGACCCTTTCCCCTTCGTCAGGTTGGTTAGGGGCACAGCCTTAGAAGCAAAGTGGGGAATGAATCGCCGATAATACCCAGCGATTCCCAGAAAGGCTCGTACCTGCTTCTTGCTGTTGGGACGTGGCCAACTCTGGATGGCCTCGACTTTGTTGAGTTGGGGTTTTATTACTCCCCTCCCAATGGTGTACCCAAGATATTTGGCCTCCTCCTGCCCAATGGTACACTTCTTGGGGTTAGCCGTAAACCCCGCTTCCCGAACAGAGTCCAGGACTGCTTGCACTTTTGGCAGATGTGAGGCCCAATCTGTGCTATGGACAATTATGTCATCCAGGTAAGCCGCAGCATACTTCCGATGGGGCCTCAGCATCTGGTCCATTTTCTGCTGGAATGTGGCCGGCGCATTCTGTAACCCGAACGGCATTCTTTTATATTGGAACGCCCCGTCTGGGGTTACAAATGCGGTTTTCTCTTTGGCCGACTTGGCCAGGGGGATTTGCCAATACCCTTTTGTGAGGTCAAGAGTCGTCATGTATCGGGCTGTTCCCAGCCGGTCGATCAACTCATCTATATGTGGCATGGGGTAGGTGTCAAATTTTGTAACTTTGTTCAACTGACGAAAATCGTTACAAAATCGCCAGCTCCCATCCGGTTTAGGCACCAACACAATGGGACTAGACCAATCACTTTGGGACTCCTCTATCACCCCTAAGTTCAGCATTTTCTGTACTTCCTCCCGCATTGCCTCCCGTCGGGCCTCTGGGATCCGATAGGGTTTTAACTTCTCCCTTTCACCGGGTGGGGTAATGATGTCATGCTCTACCCCAGATGTTTGTCCCGGCAGCTCAGAGAATACCTCCTTGTTGCGAAGCACAAACTCCTTAACCTCCTGTTGTTGGGGTTGTGACAAGGTGGCTGCTATTCCAACCTCAGGAATCACGCAACCAGTTTGAGCTGGTGACCAAGTGTCTGCGACTAGGGACTCTCTATCCCTCCAGGCTTTCAACAGATTAACGTGATAGATCTGTTCGGGCTTTCGCCTTCCTGGTTGTCTGACCTTGTAATTCACTTCGCTCACTTTTTCCATTATCTCGTAGGGGCCTTGCCATTTGGCAAGGAATTTACTTTCAACCGTAGGGACAAGTACCAGTATCCTATCCCCCGGGGAAAAGGTACGGGTCTTGGCTCCACGGTTGTACACTCTCTGCTGTGCTAACTGCGCTTGGGCCAAATGTTCCTTCACGATGGGCATTACCTGTGCAATTCGGTCTTGCATCAGGGCGACATGCTCAATCACACTCCTGTGGGGAGAACTCTCACTTTCCCAAGTTTCCTTGGCAATATCCAACAGCCCTCTTGGGTGTCTCCCATACAGTAACTCAAAGGGGGAGAATCCCGTAGAGGATTGGGGCACCTCTCTAATAGGGATGAGCTTCGTGTTCGAGTCGAACATACGTTCGACTCGAACATCGGCTGTTCGATCGTTCGACGAAGATCGAACGATTTGGGCCGTTCGCGCCAAATTCGAGTGACGCGAACGGCCCACAATGCACTACGCCATCGCAGTGTCATCCAGGCGCTGTGATTGGCCAAGCATGCACTGTGACCCCGCATGCTTGGCCAATCACAGCGCCGGCAGCGAGGAGAGCAATGATTGGCCACAGGCAGGATGCCTGTGGCCAATTATTGCTGAGGGGGTTTAGTACACGCCCCACACTATAAAAGGCCGCCAGCACGGCGGCCTAGTGTAGTGTGTTCCGGAGCAGGGATAGAGCAGCATAGGCAGGGACAGTGACTTTTATTTCTTTCTTGCTTAACCTGGATTCCTTTAGTTTAGGGAAAGAGAAGGATAGGTAGGGAGAGTGTCAGTGTGTTTTGTGCTTGTGCTATATTGTGCTTAAAAAAAACATTTTTTCTAGGGACAGAAAACTGTAGGTAGGGAGAGTGTGTCAGTTTCTTTCACTGTCAAAGTCCTTGTTTCCAGGGACCTGGAAGGACAGTGAGTGAATTCTCCTTGTGCTATATTGTGCTTAAAAAAAACATTTTTTCTAGGGACAGAAAACTGTAGGTAGGGAGAGTGTGTCAGTTTCTTTCACTGTCAAAGTCCTTGTTTCCAGGGACCTGGAAGGACAGTGAGGTAATTCTCCTTGTGCTAAATTGTGCTTAAAAAAAACATTTTTTCTAGGGACAGAAAACTGTAGGTAGGGAGAGTGTGTCAGTTTCTTTCACTGTCAAAGTCCTTGTTTCCAGGGACCTGGAAGGACAGTGAGTGAATTCTCCTTGTGCTATATTGTGCTTAAAAAAAACATTTTTTCTAGGGACAGAAAACTGTAGGTAGGGAGAGTGTGTCAGTTTCTTTCACTGTCAAAGTCCTTGTTTCCAGGGACTTGGAAGGACAGTGAGGTAATTCTCCTTGTGCTAAATTGTGCTTAAAAAAAAAACATTTTTTCTAGGGACAGAAAACTGTAGGTAGGGAGAGTGTGTCAGTTTCTTTCACTGTCAAAGTCCTAGTTTCCAGGGACCTGGAAGGACAGTGAGGTAATTCTCCTTGTGCTAAATTGTGCTTAAAAAAAACATTTTTTCTAGGGACAGAAAACTGTAGGTAGGGAGAGTGTGTCAGTTTCTTTCACTGTCAAAGTCCTTGTTTCCAGGGACCTGGAAGGACAGTGAGGTAATTCTCCTTGTGCTAAATTGTGCTTAAAAAAAACATTTTTTCTAGGGACAGAAAACTGTAGGTAGGGAGAGTGTGTCAGTTTCTTTCACTGTCAAAGTCCTTGTTTCCAGGGACCTGGAAGGACAGTGAGGTAATTCTCCTTGTGCTAAATTGTGCTTAAAAAAAACATTTTTTCTAGGGACAGAAAACTGTAGGTAGGGAGAGTGTGTCAGTTTCTTTCACTGTCAAAGTCCTTGTTTCCAGGGACCTGGAAGGACAGTGAGGTAATTCTCCTTGTGCTAAATTGTGCTTAAAAAAAACATTTTTTCTAGGGACAGAAAACTGTAGGTAGGGAGAGTGTGTCAGTTTCTTTCACTGTCAAAGTCCTTGTTTCCAGGGACCTGGAAGGACAGTGAGGTAATTCTCCTTGTGCTAAATTGTGCTTAAAAAAAACATTTTTTCTAGGGACAGAAAACTGTAGGTAGGGAGAGTGTGTCAGTTTCTTTCACTGTCAAAGTCCTTGTTTCCAGGGACCTGGAAGGACAGTGAGGTAATTCTCCTTGTGCTAAATTGTGCTTAAAAAAAAATTTTTTCTAGGGACAGAAAACTGTAGGTAGGGAGAGTGTGTCAGTTTCTTTCACTGTCAAAGTCCTTGTTTCCAGGGACCTGGAAGGACAGTGAGGTAATTCTCCTTGTGCTAAATTGTGCTTAAAAAAAACATTTTTTCTAGGGACAGAAAACTGTAGGTAGGGAGAGTATGTCAGTTTCTTTCACTGTCAAAGTCCTAGTTTCCAGGGACCTGGAAGGACAGTGAGGTAATTCTCCTTGTGCTAAATTGTGCTTAAAAAAAACATTTTTTCTAGGGACAGAAAACTGTAGGTAGGGAGAGTGTGTCAGTTTCTTTCACTGTCAAAGTCCTAGTTTCCAGGGACCTGGAAGGACAGTGAGGTAATTCTCCTTGTGCTAAATTGTGCTTAAAAAAAACATTTTTTCTAGGGACAGAAAACTGTAGGTAGGGAGAGTGTGTCAGTTTCTTTCACTGTCAAAGTCCTTGTTTCCAGGGACCTGGAAGGACAGTGAGGTAATTCTCCTTGTGCTAAATTGTGCTTAAAAAAAACATTTTTTCTAGGGACAGAAAACTGTAGGTAGGGAGAGTGTGTCAGTTTCTTTCACTGTCAAAGTCCTAGTTTCCAGGGACCTGGAAGGACAGTGAGGTAATTCTCCTTGTGCTAAATTGTGCTTAAAAAAAACATTTTTTCTAGGGACAGAAAACTGTAGGTAGGGAGAGTGTGTCAGTTTCTTTCACTGTCAAAGTCCTTGTTTCCAGGGACCTGGAAGGACAGTGAGGTAATTCTCCTTGTGCTAAATTGTGCTTAAAAAAAACATTTTTTCTAGGGACAGAAAACTGTAGGTAGGGAGAGTGTGTCAGTTTCTTTCACTGTCAAAGTCCTAGTTTCCAGGGACCTGGAAGGACAGTGAGGTAATTCTCCTTGTGCTAAATTGTGCTTAAAAAAAACATTTTTTCTAGGGACAGAAAACTGTAGGTAGGGAGAGTGTGTCAGTTTCTTTCACTGTCAAAGTCCTTGTTTCCAGGGACCTGGAAGGACAGTGAGGTAATTCTCCTTGTGCTAAATTGTGCTTAAAAAAAACATTTTTTCTAGGGACAGAAAACTGTAGGTAGGGAGAGTGTGTCAGTTTCTTTCACTGTCAAAGTCCTTGTTTCCAGGGACCTGGAAGGACAGTGAGGTAATTCTCCTTGTGCTAAATTGTGCTTAAAAAAAACATTTTTTCTAGGGACAGAAAACTGTAGGTAGGGAGAGTGTGTCAGTTTCTTTCACTGTCAAAGTCCTTGTTTCCAGGGACCTGGAAGGACAGTGAGGTAATTCTCCTTGTGCTAAATTGTGCTTAAAAAAAACATTTTTTCTAGGGACAGAAAACTGTAGGTAGGGAGAGTGTGTCAGTTTCTTTCACTGTCAAAGTCCTAGTTTCCAGGGACCTGGAAGGACAGTGAGGTAATTCTCCTTGTGCTAAATTGTGCTTAAAAAAACATTTTTTCTAGGGACAGAAAACTGTAGGTAGGGAGAGTGTGTCAGTTTCTTTCACTGTCAAAGTCCTTGTTTCCAGGGACCTGGAAGGACAGTGAGGTAATTCTCCTTGTGCTAAATTGTGCTTAAAAAAAACATTTTTTCTAGGGACAGAAAACTGTAGGTAGGGAGAGTGTGTCAGTTTCTTTCACTGTCAAAGTCCTTGTTTCCAGGGACCTGGAAGGACAGTGAGGTAATTCTCCTTGTGCTAAATTGTGCTTAAAAAAAACATTTTTTCTAGGGACAGAAAACTGTAGGTAGGGAGAGTGTGTCAGTTTCTTTCACTGTCAAAGTCCTAGTTTCCAGGGACCTGGAAGGACAGTGAGGTAATTCTCCTTGTGCTAAATTGTGCTTAAAAAAAACATTTTTTCTAGGGACAGAAAACTGTAGGTAGGGAGAGTGTGTCAGTTTCTTTCACTGTCAAAGTCCTTGTTTCCAGGGACCTGGAAGGACAGTGAGGTAATTCTCCTTGTGCTAAATTGTGCTTAAAAAAAACATTTTTTCTAGGGACAGAAAACTGTAGGTAGGGAGAGTGTGTCAGTTTCTTTCACTGTCAAAGTCCTTGTTTCCAGGGACCTGGAAGGACAGTGAGGTAATTCTCCTTGTGCTAAATTGTGCTTAAAAAAAACATTTTTTCTAGGGACAGAAAACTGTAGGTAGGGAGAGTGTGTCAGTTTCTTTCACTGTCAAAGTCCTTGTTTCCAGGGACCTGGAAGGACAGTGAGTGAATTCTCCTTGTGCTATATTGTGCTTAAAAAAAACATTTTTTCTAGGGACAGAAAACTGTAGGTAGGGAGAGTGTGTCAGTTTCTTTCACTGTCAAAGTCCTTGTTTCCAGGGACCTGGAAGGACAGTGAGGTAATTCTCCTTGTGCTAAATTGTGCTTAAAAAAAACATTTTTTCTAGGGACAGAAAACTGTAGGTAGGGAGAGTGTGTCAGTTTCTTTCACTGTCAAAGTCCTTGTTTCCAGGGACCTGGAAGGACAGTGAGGTAATTCTCCTTGTGCTAAATTGTGCTTAAAAAAAACATTTTTTCTAGGGACAGAAAACTGTAGGTAGGGAGAGTGTGTCAGTTTCTTTCACTGTCAAAGTCCTTGTTTCCAGGGACCTGGAAGGACAGTGAGTGAATTCTCCTTGTGCTATATTGTGCTTAAAAAAAACATTTTTTCTAGGGACAGAAAACTGTAGGTAGGGAGAGTGTGTCAGTTTCTTTCACTGTCAAAGTCCTTGTTTCAAGGGACAGAGAAGGACACCTGAAGGTAGCCCTTATTGCTTTTTTCCCATCTCCCTGCAGGCCATCTATTAGAATGTCTGGAAGGCAAACAAGGAGAGGCAGACAGTCAGGAGGCAATAAAAGAGGGCAAGCAGGCTCTGTGTCTGGGGGCAACAGTGCTGGTCGTGGACGCGGTGCATTGTCATCAGCACATGGCCATGGGACACGCTTGTCCTTCTTTTCGGCAGCTGGACATGTTGAGCCACATCATGCCGAAGACTTGGTAGAGTGGATGACCAAGCCCTCCTCCTCCTCCTCATCCTCTCTCACCCAGGCTCAGGGTACTGGAAAAGCAGCTGCCAAAGCGTCCTCTTCCCTGGTATCAATGTCAGACTCATCATCAGTCACTCCTTCCCTAGACCCACCATGTCCTCCTCCTGAGGAGTCCCCCGAACTGTTTCAGCACAGTGTTGGGTACATGCTCCAGGAGGATGCCCAGCGTTTCGAAGGGTCTGATGATGAAACCCAGCTAGAGGAAGGCAGTAGCGTGAGAGCAGACAGAGGGGATGCTCAAGAAGGACACCAATCTGGCAGTCATGTTCCAGCAGCTGCAGCATACTGCCAGATTGCCTCCAGTGATGAGGAGGGAGGTGATGATGAGGTCACTGACTCCACGTGGGTGCCTAATAGGAGAGAGGAGGAGGAGGAGGATGAGGAGGAGGCACATCTCCAACGAGGCAGGATGCCCTTTGGTGGCCAGCGTAAGGGCAGTACACCGACGGAATCACACCGCAGAGCTCCGCCTGTGCAGGGCGCTGCCTCTGCCCGTCATTCAAAAAGTTCTTTGGTGTGGGCCTTTTTTGAGGCTAGTGCATCAGATCGCACAGCTGCTGTTTGCAACATATGTCTCAAGCGTATATCGCGTGGCCAAAACATCAGCCGCTTGGGTACCACATGCCTGACCAGACATATGTTGACCTGCCATGCAGCTCGTTGGCAAGCCTACCTCAAAGACCCACACCAAAGAACAAAGCGGACCTCTCCTTGCACCGCATCAGCTGGGATCTCCAACCCCACTATAACTTCAGTCCTCTCTGAAACATGCACTGAGAGGAATGAAGGTGTAGAATTAGGTGTGTCACAGCCAAGTACTTGCGGCCACTCTGCTAGCAGTACACCGACGTCCGATTCTAGCAGGCAAATTTCCCTGCCCCAGCTGCTGGACCGTCGAAAGAAGTTCACTCCCAGCCATCCACATGCCCAGCGGTTGAATGCTAGCTTGGCTAAATTGCTAGCGCTTCAACTGCTGCCTTTTCAGTTGGTAGACTCGGCCCCCTTCCGTGAGTTTGTGCAATGTGCGGTTCCTCAGTGGCAGGTTCCCAAACGCCACTTTTTCTCACGGAAGGCTATTCCGGCTCTCTACCGGCATGTGGAAGGCAATGTCTTGGCCTCGCTGGACAGGGCGGTCAGCGGTAAGGTGCATATTACCGCTGACTCATGGTCCAGCAGGCATGGACAGGGACGTTACCTTTCTTTCACGGCCCATTGGGTCACTCTTTTGGCAGCTGGGAAGGATGCAGGACAAGGTGCAGTAGTGTTGGAGGTTGTCCCACCGCCACGCCTCCAAAATGCTACTACTGGTTGTGACACACCTCTCTCCTCCACCCCCTCCTCTTCTTCTTCCTCCATGGCCTCTTCCTGTGGTTTGTCCTATGAACCAGCGGTGCTCCGTAGCCGTTCACGGGGCTACGCAAGTACGCAGGCAAAAAGATGCCATGCCGTGCTTGCGCTGGTGTGTTTGGGGGACAGAAGCCACACTGGGGCAGAGGTCCTGTCTGCTCTGCAGGGCCAGGCCGAGAGGTGGTTGACGCCACGCCAGCTTAAGCCAGGAATGGTGGTTTGCGACAATGGCACCAACCTCCTCTCCGCCCTCCGACAGGGACAACTGACCCATGTGCCCTGTGTGGCTCACGTCCTTAACCTGGTGGTGCAGCGGTTCTTGGGCAGGTACCCGGGCTTACAGGATGTCCTGAGGCAGGCCAGGAAAGTCTGTGTGCATTTCCGCAGATCTTATAATGCCAGTGCTCGCCTGGCTGAGCTGCAAAAGGAGTTGAACCTGCCCAAGAACCGCCTTATATGTGACATGCCCACCAGGTGGAACTCAACGTTGGCCATGCTGCAGTGGCTGCACACGCAGCAGAGGGCCATCAATGAGTACCTGTGCGACTACGGCACCAGGACAGGGTCAGGGGAGCTTGGTTTTTTTTCTCCACGCCAGTGGGGCATGATCAGGGATGCATGCACTGTCCTGGCACCATTTGAGGAGGCCACGAGGATGGTGAGCAGTGACAGTGCATGCATCAGTGACACTGTACCTCTTGTCCACCTGTTGGAGCACACGCTGCGTGGAATAATGGACAGGGCACTTGAGGCAGAACAGAGGCAGGAAGAGGAGGACTTCCTTGCCTCTCAAGGCCCCCTTTACCCAGACAGTGTTCCTTCTGTCCCACCCATCGCACAGGAAGAGGAGGAGGAGGAGGAGGAGGAGGAGGAGGAGGAGGATTGTGTCAGCATGGAGGTGGAGGCTGGCACTCAGCATCATCAGCAGCAGTCTTTTAGGGATGATTTACAGTCCCAAGAAACCAGTGGACTTGTACGTGGCTGGGAGGAGGTGGCTGCGGATCATGTCGTCCTTAGTGACCCAGAGGACTCCGGAGCGAATGCCTCAGCAAACCTACGCTGCATGGCCTCCCTGATCCTGCAAAGTCTGCGGAAGGATCCTCGTATTCTTCGGATCAAGGAGAGGGACCATTACTGGCTGGCCACTCTCCTTGATCCACGGTACAAGGGTAAGGTTGCGGACCTTATGTTACCGTCGCAGAGGATGAGACAACTCCGGGAGGCCTTGCAGAAAGGTCTGTGCAACGCGTTCCCAGAGACTGGGAGGTTACAAACTCCTGGTCCTGGACAACGAGTTGCTGAGGCTTCGGCCAGTCAAAGAAGGAGCGGTGGGGAAGGTGGCCGTCTGACCGATGCGTTCAGACAATTCTTTAGTCCGCAGCCCCAAAGTATGATCGGTTCCAGCAACCATCGCCAGCGTCTGATAAACATGGTGCAGGAATATCTAGGGGCAAGGTCAGACTTGGACACCTTCCCCACCGAAAATCCTCTGGCTTACTGGGTCTTGAGGATGGATCACTGGCCAGAGCTTGCACAGTATGCAATTGAGCTACTGGCCTGTCCTGCATCCAGCGTTCTTTCGGAACGCACATTCAGTGCTGCTGGAGGATTTGTCACGGATCACAGGGTGCGCCTGTCCACCGACTCGGTTGATCGACTGACTTTCATCAAGATGAACCAGTCTTGGATCACCACCAGCTACCACACACCTGATGCTGATATAACAGACTAATTGATTTTAACATGTCACATCCCTTCAAGACTGATGCTGATGCTGAGTGCCTGTGCTGTTATGTTGACTGGCTATCCTCCTCCTCCGAGTCCTCAATGATACGATTGATGATGATAGCTTGGAAGATCATTTTTGTTTATGGGTGCCGCCACCAGTGGCTAAGGCCCAATTTTTCAGCCCCTGTTTTACAGGGGCGTGTCATTACAATTTTTGAAGCAATACTTTGCAACAGGGCTCATTGCTGTGCTCCAAGTACAGTATCTGTGAGGGGTTGTAGTGTTGTGCCACCAGTGCCTAAGGCCCAATTTTTCAGCCCCTGTTCAACAGGGGCATGCAATTACAATTCTTGATCTAATAATTCACAGCAGGGTCCATTGCTGCACCCACCAAGAGTAACTCTGAGGGCTTACAGTCTTGTGGCAACGCCACCACCACCACCACCACGAAAGGCCCAATTTTTCAGCCCCTGTTCAAAAGGGGCATGTAATTACAATTCTTGATCTAATAATTCACAGCAGGGCCCATTGCTGCACCCACCAAGAGTAACTGTCAGGGCTTACAGTGTTGTGGCACCAGCACCACCATCAAAGCCCCAATTTTTACTACCACTGTTCAACAATTATATGTAATTAAAATTCCTGATATAATAGTTGACAGCAGGGCGTTCCAGCACCAACCAAGAGTAACTGAGTGCTTACAGTGTTGTGCCAACACCAACAACTAAGGGGCCTATTTCTGCAGAGTATATACGGCAGGTCCCTACTTTCAAACATCCAACTTACAAACGACTCCTACTTGCAAACGAAAGAAGACAACAGGAAGTGAGAGGAAATCTACCCCTAGAAAGGAAAATTCTCTCCTGTAAGAATAAATATGGGAGAAAGGGGTCTCATCTGTACTGATGCTTTATCAGCAATCCTTGTTTCAAGAAAAACACCACATTTCAAAAACAGTTGTCATTGGGACGGAAAGTGAGGTGAAATGTTCTGAACAGGGGCACAGACAGCAAAACAAATGTTACAGGGGTGATAACCCTTACCTATGTTTCCCAAAAAGTTTAAAAATAGATTTTTGGGCTGGAGCTACACTTCAACAATGTACCTGTTCAAAATTACAAACAGATTCTACATAAGAACAAACCTACAGTCCCTGTCTTGTATGCACCGCCTGTATACGGCTGTTCAGAGTATATAGGGCCTTTTTTATTTTATGTGCGGGATTCCCCTTAATATCCATACAAGACCCAAAGGGGCTGGTAATGGGCTGGGGTAGGGGGGGGGTCATGGGGTAGCTATGCCATTTTTCTTAAAGAATTTCATCCATATTACCGGGACCAGACATTACATTAAAGCCGCAAGCAGTTTTAAATGGCTTTTTTTTCCTTTAGAAGTGTCATTTTGTGCAGGGACAGTTCTAAACACGGGAAACACGTGGCACTTCACAGGCATACTTTAGACACCCCCCAGGTACGATATTTAAAGGAATATTTGACCTTTTTTTTTCACTTTATGCATCATTAAAATGACTGCTCCCGAAAAACGACCGTTTTTAAAACTTCTTTTTGCATTGATACATGTCCCCTGGTGCACAACCCGGGTTCCCAAACCCTATTTATGACAATAACATGCATAATAGTTGTTATAATTAGCACTTTAGAATTCGAACGTTCGCATCCATTGTATTTAATAGGGTTCTAATGTTCGTTCGAACTTTCGGTCCGTTCGCGGGTTCTGGTGCGAACCGAACCCGGGGGTGTTCGGCTCATCACTACTCCCTAATAGCAAACATCAGATAAGGAAGTAGACAGTCCCAATCCTTTCCATCTCTATCCACCACTTTCTTCAACATTTGTTTTAGGGTTTTGTTGAATCTTTCAACCAGCCCATCGGTTTGGGGGTGATACACAGATGTACGTAATTGCGTCACTTTGAACAATTTACACAGCTCCTTCATAACCCGGGACATAAAGGGTGTACCTTGGTCCGTAAGCAGTTCTTTACAAATACCCACCCGGCTAAACACAAGAGATAGCTCTTTGGCTATGGTTTTGGCCGAGGTATTTCGGAGAGGGATCGCTTCTGGATAACGGGTGGCATAGTCCATTATAACTAATATGTACTGGTGCCCCCTAGCGGACTTGATTATAGGACCTACCAAATCCATGGCGATCCTCTCAAACGGGACCTCAATGATGGGTAGAGGGACCAGCGGGCTACGGAAATGTGGCATCGGGGCCGACCTCTGACACACAGGGCAGGAGGAACAATAATTTTCTATGTCCTTCATCACCCCCGGCCAATAGAATCTCTGTAATACCCTCTCTCGGGTTTTCTCTGTCCCCAGATGACCTCCAAGAATGTGCCCATGGGCCAACTCCAACACCAACTTCCTGTAAGGTTTGGGCACCACAAGCTGCTCAACGGTTTCTTCTGCCCTTTTTGCCACCCGATACAGTAGGTCCTTCTCTACGCTGAAGTATGGGTAAGTGCAGGTATTATCTGGGTTCACTAACTCGCCATCTATTTTCACTACGTTTTCCCGTGCCTTTATTAGGGCGGGGTCTTTCAACTGTTCTGTGGCAAAGTTTTCCCTGTGAACCTCAAGATCAGAAAACTCCACAGACGGTAGGTTTTCGTCTGAGGAGGTGGGCTCCTCTCCAGTTTCTTGAGTCTCCCCTGCCAATACTGATAAGGGAAATTCCGGAGAGTCCTCACCACTCTCAGGGGAGTTCTGGCTATCACATTCCTGGTACATAGGGGCACCAGTGGGGGGCTCAGGATCATCCCACAGTTCCCAGAACTTCGGAAAATCCCTTCCCACAATGGCGTCATGCGGTAACTGAGATACTAAGCCCACTGGATGAGAGAGGGTACCTTTGGGGGTCTCGAAACACACTGTAGTCACTGGATACTCTCGGGTGTCCCCATGCACACAAATAACAGCTACCTTGCTATTCCCAGAGACCTCTGTTTTAACTAACTCAGCCTTTATCAGGGTCACAAGGCTACCTGAATCCAGCAATACCACAACATTTCTACCATTAACACACATTTTGCATAAATGTTTCTCAGTTCCTCGAATGGCAGTGCATGCGACTGTCGCACACAGCGACTGACGTCTGCCCGTCAGAAAGTCACACTGCATGGGTTCCTCCACAACCGGGCAATTGGCTGCAATATGTCCCGCTTGCCGGCAGCGGTAGCAAACGATCCTTCTTGCGGCCTCTTGAGCCGCTGATTTCCCAGGCTGTTCTCGCCAAACTTGGGGTATAGCTCCCACCCTCTCACTCTCTCCACCCTCACCCCTTGGAATCCTCTTATCCGCCCCTGGGGATGGTCTGGTCTTAGGGTGGAAAGTCCGAGTGTCTCTGGAAGAGGCCGTCAGGTTCTCTGTAGCCAAGTATTTCTCCACACGATCCACAAGACCATCGGCCGTCTCTGGGTCTCCATGGCTTACCCACTTTTGGATGGCAGTAGGAAGAGCTCTCAAAAACCGATCCATTACAACACGTTCCACAATCTTTGGTGCGGACAAAGTCTCTGGCTGTAGCCACTTTCTGCTCAGGTGAATGAGATCATACATTTGAGACCTGGGGGGTTTTCCAAGCTGGAAAGTCCAGTTATGCACACGCTGAGCCCGGACAGCCTGGGTGACACCCAGCCTTGCCAATATTTCAGCTTTTAGCATCACATAGTCTTTTGCTTGGTTAGGCTCTAGGTCATAGTAAGCTTTCTGCGATTCACCAGTTAACAGAGGAGCCACCAGTCCAGCCCACTGCTCCTCAGGCCACTTTTCTCTTTCAGCGGTCCTTTCAAATGTGGTCAAAAATACCTCTGGATCATCCTCTCCAGTAATTTTTGTCAATAAACGACTCACCCCAAAGGACGCGGTATTAGTGGGACGGCTTTCCTCACTGGTCTGCGGACGTTGCTGCATTACTGCTTCCATCTGTTGTTGTAGTCTCTGCTCTTGCTTCTGCAACAGGTCTATGAAGCGGGCCTCAGATTGCTGCTGGGCTTGTTGCTGAGCCTCCAGACTCTGTTGCAAAGTTGCGTTTGTCTGCTGCTGGGCTGCAAGGCTCTGTTGATGAGCTTGCTGCTGGGCTGCGAAGTTCTGTTGTTGAGCTGCAAGGCTCTGTTGATGAGCTGCAAGGCTCTTTTGTAAACCTGCATTTGTCTGCTGTTGATTGGCATTTGCTAGAGCCAGCTGCTTCAGTATCTCCTCCATGCTGGCTTAAAAAAAAACTGCCACTGGTTCTCCACCAACTGTGAGGGGGTTAGCTCGGCAGCGGGTGTGTGTGACCCCCGAGATGGGCTCCCCACACAAAAACAGGCCCAGCAAACGGAGGTTGTGGTTTTCAAAATCAAAAAGGTGCGGTTTATTTTCTATTTACAGTGACAAAACACAGCAAAGCAAAAGAAACATAAACAAAATAAATCCTGGTCAACTTGACCTCTGACTAAACATACAGGTTTCCTAACTAACAACTGGGATCAGCCTAGTGCTGTCCTAGTCCCTAAGTCCCTGGTTTTAAATGTCCAAGCAAATAGCCACACAGGCTTTGTCTCACCGCACAGGGGTTCACTCTCCCTAGACAGTCCACACAGGTCTGGGTCCAGGCATGAGCTAACATCTAATGAAGCTGGGAGTTCTTATAGAGGCCTAAATGAGCTGACAAGCTTCAGCTGGTCTCATCAACTCCCTGTCTGCACGACGCCCCACACTCTCCCTAGAGGTATGAGTCATCCATGAGCCCATTAGCCTCAGCTGGGCTTATACAACTCTCCACCTAGTTGTATAAGTCGGCGTAAAGCCTGAATCTGGGCGAAATATATCTACCCCCCTGGATGCAACCAGGTGACTTTACCTTCCTGCTGTCACATGGGGCATTACACAAACCAAAAGGCATCACCAGGTATTCGTAATGCCCGTCTCTAGGTTTGAATGCAGTCTTCCATTCGTCACCCTCCCGTATTCAAATGAGATTGTACGTGCCTCTGAGATCCAACTTGGTGAAAATGGAGGCACCCTTCAACCTATCGAATAGTTCAGATATTAAGGGTAAGGGGTATCGATTTTTAATAGTAACCACGTTTAAACCTCGATAGTCGATACAGGGTCTTAGGGTACCATCCTTTTTGGCAACGAAAAAGAACCCTGCTCCTGCAGGTGATGCGGATTTCCAGATGAAACCTCTCTCCAGATTCTCTGCAACATACTCAGACATGGCCTGGGTCTCTGGGATGGACAGAGGGTAGGTACGACCCTGGGCAGAGTTGCTCCGGGGACAAGATCAATAGCACAGTCAAAAGACCTGTGGGGAGGAAGCACCTCAGCTGATTTCTTACAGAACACATCCTGGTAATCGCTGTATGCAGCGGGAAGATCAGAAGAAACAGAAGTGGTAGCAACCGGAAGTCTCTCTTTGGGGGCCACCTTGAGAAGACATGACGAGAAACATGAGGGACCCCAAGCCAGGACCTGCCCAGAGGCCCAGTCCACATGTGGAGAGTGGAGCTGCAGCCAAGGAAGGCCCAATACAATGGGGGTAGAGGCCTTGGGTAGAGTGAGAAAGGATATCCACTCCTGGTGGAGAATCCCTACCGACATCCTAATGGGTAGCGTCTGGAAGCAAATAGGGCCCCCTGGGAGAACAGTGCCATCAATTGCCGAGACTACCAATGGGGTAGCGAGAGGTGAAAGGGTAAGCTTCATAGAAGAAGCAGTTCCCCAATCCATAAAATTGCCGGCTGCCCCTGAATCCAGATATGCAAGGGTTGATTGAGGAGAAGTGCCTACATGAAGGAACACCGGCAGGAGAAGGCGAGAAGGTGATGTTTCAGGGTCCAATACTCCACCTTCCAAATGTATTAGGCCCGAGCGTTTCCCGGACAGAAGCGAGCAAAAGTCACGAAAATGACCCTTGCCCCCACAATAGAGGCACAAGCCCAGAGTTCTGCGCCTAGCACGTTCTTCGTGGGTTAGTCTGGTCCGGCCCAGCTGCATAGGTCCCTCAGCAGGCAGAAGATGCTCCACGGGACGAAGGGAGGGGAGCTCAGACTGGCTAGGACCCAGAGAGTGCTGGCGTCTTTTTTCTAGCGACCTCTCCTGAAAACGAATGTCGATCTGGTTGCACAAAGAAATTACATCGTCCAGACCGACGGGAATGGCTCTTCTCGCTAATTCGTCTTTCACTCGGTCAGAGAGGCCATGTAAAAAGGTAGCGACCAGGGCCTCATTATTCCAGCTCAATTAAGCTGTGTGGATACGGAACTGAAGAGCGTATTGTCCCACTGAACTAGCTTCTTGGCAAAGACGTAAGACAGCACTATCCGCTGAAGAAGCCTGAGCCGGCTCCTCGAAGATGTTCCGAAAGAGCTCCAAGAAGTCGGACAGGATGGAAACCACCGAATCATTCCTTTCCCACAGGGGGGCAGCCCAGGCTAAAGCTTCACCGGAGAGGAGGGAGATGATATAGGCTACCTTAGCCCGATCAGACAGGAAGTTTTGAGGCTGAAGCTCAAAATGGATCGTACATTGGCTGAGAAACCCCCTGCAGGCCTTGGAGTCCCCAGAGAAACGGAACGGAGCTGGCAGTTCTAGTGAGTAGGGATGAGCTTCGTGTTCGAGTCGAACATACGTTCGACTCGAACATCGGCTGTTCGATCATTCAACGAAGATCGAACGATTTGGGCCGTTCGCGCCAAATTCGAGTGACGCGAACGGCCCACAATGCACTACGCCATCGCAGTGTCATCCAGGCGCTGTGATTGGCCAAGCATGCACTGTGACCCCGCATGCTTGGCCAATCACAGCGCCGGCAGCGAGGAGAGCAATGATTGGCCACAGGCAGGATGCCTGTGGCCAATTATTGCTGAGGGTGTTTAGTACACGCCCCACACTATAAAAGGCCGCCAGCACGGCGGCCTAGTGTAGTGTGTTCCGGAGCAGGGATAGAGCAGCATAGGCAGGGACAGTGACTTTTATTTCTTTCTTGCTTAACCTGGATTCCTTTAGTTTAGGGAAAGAGAAGGATAGGTAGGGAGAGTGTCAGTGTGTTTTGTGCTTGTGCTATATTGTGCTTAAAAAAATCATTTTTTCTAGGGACAGAAAACTGTAGGTAGGGAGAGTGTGTCAGTTTCTTTCACTGTCAAAGTCCTTGTTTCCAGGGACCTGGAAGGACAGTGAGTGAATTCTCCTTGTGCTAAATTGTGCTTAAAAAAAAACATTTTTTCTAGGGACAGAAAACTGTAGGTAGGGAGAGTGTGTCAGTTTCTTTCACTGTCAAAGTCCTTGTTTCCAGGGACCTGGAAGGACAGTGAGTGAATTCTCCTTGTGCTAAATTGTGCTTAAAAAAAACATTTTTTCTAGGGACAGAAAACTGTAGGTAGGGAGAGTGTGTCAGTTTCTTTCACTGTCAAAGTCCTTGTTTCCAGGGACCTGGAAGGACAGTGAGTGAATTCTCCTTGTGCTAAATTGTGCTTAAAAAAAACATTTTTTCTAGGGACAGAAAACTGTAGGTAGGGAGAGTGTGTCAGTTTCTTTCACTGTCAAAGTCCTTGTTTCCAGGGACCTGGAAGGACAGTGAGTGAATTCTCCTTGTGCTAAATTGTGCTTAAAAAAAACATTTTTTCTAGGGACAGAAAACTGTAGGTAGGGAGAGTGTGTCAGTTTCTTTCACTGTCAAAGTCCTTGTTTCCAGGGACCTGGAAGGACAGTGAGTGAATTCTCCTTGTGCTAAATTGTGCTTAAAAAAAACATTTTTTCTAGGGACAGAAAACTGTAGGTAGGGAGAGTGTGTCAGTTTCTTTCACTGTCAAAGTCCTTGTTTCCAGGGACCTGGAAGGACAGTGAGTGAATTCTCCTTGTGCTAAATTGTGCTTAAAAAAAACATTTTTTCTAGGGACAGAAAACTGTAGGTAGGGAGAGTGTGTCAGTTTCTTTCACTGTCAAAGTCCTTGTTTCCAGGGACCTGGAAGGACAGTGAGTGAATTCTCCTTGTGCTAAATTGTGCTTAAAAAAAACATTTTTTCTAGGGACAGAAAACTGTAGGTAGGGAGAGTGTGTCAGTTTCTTTCACTGTCAAAGTCCTTGTTTCCAGGGACCTGGAAGGACAGTGAGTGAATTCTCCTTGTGCTAAATTGTGCTTAAAAAAAACATTTTTTCTAGGGACAGAAAACTGTAGGTAGGGAGAGTGTGTCAGTTTCTTTCACTGTCAAAGTCCTTGTTTCCAGGGACCTGGAAGGACAGTGAGTGAATTCTCCTTGTGCTAAATTGTGCTTAAAAAAAACATTTTTTCTAGGGACAGAAAACTGTAGGTAGGGAGAGTGTGTCAGTTTCTTTCACTGTCAAAGTCCTTGTTTCCAGGGACCTGGAAGGACAGTGAGTGAATTCTCCTTGTGCTAAATTGTGCTTAAAAAAAACATTTTTTCTAGGGACAGAAAACTGTAGGTAGGGAGAGTGTGTCAGTTTCTTTCACTGTCAAAGTCCTTGTTTCCAGGGACCTGGAAGGACAGTGAGTGAATTCTCCTTGTGCTAAATTGTGCTTAAAAAAAACATTTTTTCTAGGGACAGAAAACTGTAGGTAGGGAGAGTGTGTCAGTTTCTTTCACTGTCAAAGTCCTTGTTTCCAGGGACCTGGAAGGACAGTGAGTGAATTCTCCTTGTGCTAAATTGTGCTTAAAAAAAACATTTTTTCTAGGGACAGAAAACTGTAGGTAGGGAGAGTGTGTCAGTTTCTTTCACTGTCAAAGTCCTTGTTTCCAGGGACCTGGAAGGACAGTGAGTGAATTCTCCTTGTGCTAAATTGTGCTTAAAAAAAACATTTTTTCTAGGGACAGAAAAATGTAGGTAGGGAGAGTGTGTCAGTTTCTTTCACTGTCAAAGTCCTTGTTTCCAGGGACCTGGAAGGACAGTGAGTGAATTCTCCTTGTGCTAAATTGTGCTTAAAAAAAACATTTTTTCTAGGGACAGAAAACTGTAGGTAGGGAGAGTGTGTCAGTTTCTTTCACTGTCAAAGTCCTTGTTTCCAGGGACCTGGAAGGACAGTGAGTGAATTCTCCTTGTGCTAATTTGTGCTTAAAAAAAACATTTTTTCTAGGGACAGAAAACTGTAGGTAGGGAGAGTGTGTCAGTTTCTTTCACTGTCAAAGTCCTTGTTTCAAGGGACAGAGAAGGACACCTGAAGGTAGCCCTTATTGCTTTTTTCCCATCTCCCTGCAGGCCATCTATTAGAATGTCTGGAAGGCAAACAAGGAGAGGCAGACAGTCAGGAGGCAATAAAAGAGGGCAAGCAGGCTCTGTGTCTGGGGGCAACAGTGCTGGTCGTGGACGCGGTGCATTGTCATCAGCACATGGCCATGGGACACGCTTGTCCTTCTTTTCGGCAGCTGGACATGTTGAGCCACATCATGCCGAAGACTTGGTAGAGTGGATGACCAAGCCCTCCTCCTCCTCCTCATCCTCTCTCACCCAGGCTCAGGGTACTGGAAAAGCAGCTGCCAAAGCGTCCTCTTCCCTGGTATCAATGTCAGACTCATCATCAGTCACTCCTTCCCTAGACCCACCATGTCCTCCTCCTGAGGAGTCCCCCGAACTGTTTCAGCACAGTGTTGGGTACATGCTCCAGGAGGATGCCCAGCGTTTCGAAGGGTCTGATGATGAAACCCAGCTAGTGGAAGGCAGTAGCGTGAGAGCAGACAGAGGGGATGCTCAAGAAGGACACCAATCTGGCAGTCATGTTCCAGCAGCTGCAGCATACTGCCAGATTGGCTCCAGTGATGAGGAGGGAGGTGATGATGAGGTCACTGACTCCACGTGGGTGCCTAATAGGAGAGAGGAGGAGGAGGAGGATGAGGAGGAGGCACATCTCCAACGAGGCAGGATGCCCTTTGGTGGCCAGCGTAAGGGCAGTACACCGACGGAATCACACCGCAGAGCTCCGCCTGTGCAGGGCGCTGCCTCTGCCCGTCATTCAAAAAGTTCTTTGGTGTGGGCCTTTTTTGAGGCTAGTGCATCAGATCGCACAGCTGCTGTTTGCAACATATGTCTCAAGCGTATATCGCGTGGCCAAAACATCAGCCGCTTGGGTACCACATGCCTGACCAGACATATGTTGACCTGCCATGCAGCTCGTTGGCAAGCCTACCTCAAAGACCCACACCAAAGAACAAAGCGGACCTCTCCTTGCACCGCATCAGCTGGGATCTCCAACCCCACTATAACTTCAGTCCTCTCTGAAACATGCACTGAGAGGAATGAAGGTGTAGAATTAGGTGTGTCACAGCCAAGTACTTGCGGCCACTCTGCTAGCAGTACACCGACGTCCGATTCTAGCAGGCAAATTTCCCTGCCCCAGCTGCTGGACCGTCGAAAGAAGTTCACTCCCAGCCATCCACATGCCCAGCGGTTGAATGCTAGCTTGGCTAAATTGCTAGCGCTTCAACTGCTGCCTTTTCAGTTGGTAGACTCGGCCCCCTTCCGTGAGTTTGTGCAATGTGCGGTTCCTCAGTGGCAGGTTCCCAAACGCCACTTTTTCTCACGGAAGGCTATTCCGGCTCTCTACCGGCATGTGGAAGGCAATGTCTTGGCCTCGCTGGACAGGGCGGTCAGCGGTAAGGTGCATATTACCGCTGACTCATGGTCCAGCAGGCATGGACTGGGACGTTACCTTTCTTTCACGGCCCATTGGGTCACTCTTTTGGCAGCTGGGAAGGATGCAGGACAAGGTGCAGTAGTGTTGGAGGTTGTCCCACCGCCACGCCTCCAAAATGCTACTACTGGTTGTGACACACCTCTCTCCTCCACCCCCTCCTCTTCTTCTTCCTCCATGGCCTCTTCCTGTGGTTTGTCCTATGAACCAGCGGTGCTCCGTAGCCGTTCACGGGGCTACGCAAGTACGCAGGCAAAAAGATGCCATGCCGTGCTTGCGCTGGTGTGTTTGGGGGACAGAAGCCACACTGGGGCAGAGGTCCTGTCTGCTCTGCAGGGCCAGGCCGAGAGGTGGTTGACGCCACGCCAGCTTAAGCCAGGAATGGTGGTTTGCGACAATGGCACCAACCTCCTCTCCGCCCTCCGACAGGGACAACTGACCCATGTGCCCTGTGTGGCTCACGTCCTTAACCTGGTGGTGCAGCGGTTCTTGGGCAGGTACCCGGGCTTACAGGATGTCCTGAGGCAGGCCAGGAAAGTCTGTGTGCATTTCCGCAGATCTTATAATGCCAGTGCTCGCCTGGCTGAGCTGCAAAAGGAGTTGAACCTGCCCAAGAACCGCCTTATATGTGACATGCCCACCAGGTGGAACTCAACGTTGGCCATGCTGCAGCGGCTGCACACGCAGCAGAGGGCCATCAATGAGTACCTGTGCGACTACGGCACCAGGACAGGGTCAGGGGAGCTTGGTTTTTTTTCTCCACGCCAGTGGGGCATGATCAGGGATGCATGCACTGTCCTGGCACCATTTGAGGAGGCCACGAGGATGGTGAGCAGTGACAGTGCATGCATCAGTGACACTGTACCTCTTGTCCACCTGTTGGAGCACACGCTGCGTGGAATAATGGACAGGGCACTTGAGGCAGAACAGAGGCAGGAAGAGGAGGACTTCCTTGCCTCTCAAGGCCCCCTTTACCCAGACAGTGTTCCTTCTGTCCCACCCATCGCACAGGAAGAGGAGGAGGAGGAGGAGGAGGAGGGTGGTGTCAGCATGGAGGTGGAGGCTGGCACTCAGCATCATCAGCAGCAGTCTTTTAGGGATGATTTACAGTCCCAAGAAACCAGTGGACTTGTACGTGGCTGGGAGGAGGTGGCTGCGGATCATGTCGTCCTTAGTGACCCAGAGGACTCCGGAGCGAATGCCTCAGCAAACCTACGCTGCATGGCCTCCCTGATCCTGCAAAGTCTGCGGAAGGATCCTCGTATTCTTCGGATCAAGGAGAGGGACCATTACTGGCTGGCCACTCTCCTTGATCCACGGTACAAGGGTAAGGTTGCGGACCTTATGTTACCGTCGCAGAGGGAGCAGAGGATGAGACAACTCCGGGAGGCCTTGCAGAAAGGTCTGTGCAACGCGTTCCCAGAGACTGGGAGGTTACAAACTCCTGGTCCTGGACAACGAGTTGCTGAGGCTTCGGCCAGTCAAAGAAGGAGCGGTGGGGAAGGTGGCCGTCTGACCGATGCGTTCAGACAATTCTTTAGTCCGCAGCCCCAAAGTATGATCGGTTCCAGCAACCATCGCCAGCGTCTGATAAACATGGTGCAGGAATATCTAGGGGCAAGGTCAGACTTGGACACCTTCCCCACCGAAAATCCTCTGGCTTACTGGGTCTTGAGGATGGATCACTGGCCAGAGCTTGCACAGTATGCAATTGAGCTACTGGCCTGTCCTGCATCCAGCGTTCTTTCGGAACGCACATTCAGTGCTGCTGGAGGATTTGTCACGGATCACAGGGTGCGCCTGTCCACCGACTCGGTTGATCGACTGACTTTCATCAAGATGAACCAGTCTTGGATCACCACCAGCTACCACACACCTGATGCTGATATAACAGACTAATTGATTTTAACATGTCACATCCCTTCAAGACTGATGCTGATGCTGAGTGCCTGTGCTGTTATGTTGACTGGCTATCCTCCTCCTCCGAGTCCTCAATGATACGATTGATGATGATAGCTTGGAAGATCATTTTTGTTTATGGGTGCCGCCACCAGTGGCTAAGGCCCAATTTTTCAGCCCCTGTTTTACAGGGGCGTGTAATTACAATTTTTTTAGCAATAATTTGCCATAGGGCTCATTGCTGTGCTCCAAGTACAGTATCTGTGAGGGGTTGGAGTGTTGTGGCACCAGTGCCTAAGGCCCAATTTTTCAGCCCCTGTTTAACAGGGGCGTGTCATTACAATTTTTGAAGCAATACTTTGCAACAGGGCTCATTGCTGTGCTCCAAGTACAGTATCTGTGAGGGGTTGTAGTGTTGTGCCACCAGTGCCTAAGGCCCAATTTTTCAGCCCCTGTTCAACAGGGGCATGCAATTACAATTCTTGATCTAATAATTCACAGCAGGGTCCATTGCTGCACCCACCAAGAGTAACTCTGAGGGCTTACAGTCTTGTGGCAACGCCACCACCACCACCACCACGAAAGGCCCAATTTTTCAGCCCCTGTTCAAAAGGGGCATGTAATTACAATTCTTGATCTAATAATTCACAGCAGGGCCCATTGCTGCACCCACCAAGAGTAACTGTCAGGGCTTACAGTGTTGTGGCACCAGCACCACCATCAAAGCCCCAATTTTTACTACCACTGTTCAACAATTATATGTAATTAAAATTCCTGATATAATAGTTGACAGCAGGGCGTTCCAGCACCAACCAAGAGTAACTGAGTGCTTACAGTGTTGTGCCAACACCAACAACTAAGGGGCCTATTTCTGCAGAGTATATACGGCAGGTCCCTACTTTCAAACATCCAACTTACAAACGACTCCTACTTGCAAACGAAAGAAGACAACAGGAAGTGAGAGGAAATCTACCCCTAGAAAAGGAAAATTCTCTCCTGTAAGAATAAATATGGGAGAAAGGGGTCTCATCTGTACTGATGCTTTATCAGCAATCCTTGTTTCAAGAAAAACACCACATTTCAAAAACAGTTGTCATTGGGACGGAAAGTGAGGTGAAATGTTCTGAACAGGGGCACAGACAGCAAAACAAATGTTACAGGGGTGATAACCCTTACCTATGTTTCCCAAAAAGTTTAAAAATAGATTTTTGGGCTGGAGCTACACTTCAACAATGTACCTGTTCAAAATTACAAACAGATTCTACATAAGAACAAACCTACAGTCCCTGTCTTGTATGCACCGCCTGTATACGGCTGTTCAGAGTATATAGGGCCTTTTTTATTTTATGTGCGGGGTTCCCCTTAATATCCATACAAGACCCAAAGGGGCTGGTAATGGGCTGGGGTAGGGGGGGGGTCATGGGGTAGCTATGCCATTTTTCTTAAAGAATTTCATCCATATTACCGGGACCAGACATTACATTAAAGCCGCAAGCAGTTTTAAATGGCTTTTTTTTCCTTTAGAAGTGTCATTTTGTGCAGGGACAGTTCTAAACACGGGAAACACGTGGCACTTCACAGGCATACTTTAGACACCCCCCAGGTACGATATTTAAAGGAATATTTGACTTTTTTTTTTTCACTTTATGCATCATTAAAATGACTGCTCCCGAAAAACGACCGTTTTTAAAACTTCTTTTTGCATTGATACATGTCCCCTGGTGCAGAACCCGGGTTCCCAAACCCTATATATGACAATAACATGCATAATAGTTGTTATAATTAGCACTTTAGAATTCGAACGTTCGCATCCATTGTATTTAATAGGGTTCTAATGTTCGTTCGAACTTTCGGTCCGTTTGCGGGTTCTGGTGCGAACCGAACCCGGGGGTGTTCGGCTCATCACTACTAGTGAGTGTGTGGCTGCGACTGATACGAAAGGCGCAGCCGCTGGTTGTACTTGAGGTTGCAGATTTGGGGTTCCCAAGGAGGTCTGAAGCTGCTCGAAGCGAGAAGCCAGATCCTGGAGGAATCGCATCACCTGAGTCTGATCTGATTCCTGGGTCTCAAGTCTACGGACTATGCCCTGTAATGGATCATCCGCGGGGAGCGGCCTGTCAGGCGGGTCCATGGCTGATCAAACTGTCAGGTCACCTATGGCCAGGTGACAGATGCACACCGTAGGGGGACAGGAGTGCACCGTAAGGTAGTGAACCCTATGGCTGACTGCTGCGGATAGGAAACTGGGTGGTTGTGGAAAGCGGGACCAGAGGAGCACAACCGGGATCCTATAGGAAGCTAGAGCCAAGATTCCCCAGGGCGCGGAGTCTAAGACCCAGCAGGTCTTCTCCAGAGCCTCTAGTGGTGAGGATGTTATGCTGCAGGCTGTGTCCAGGTCGCGGCCCCTAGAGTCTCCTAGCTCACGCCCCGTAGGATAAGGGGAAAAGAGGAGAAGCAGCAGAGCAAGATATAAGAGTAACGAATAACAAGCTGAAGGTCAAGGGCCACAAGCAGACAAGGATAACGAAGGACAAGCCGAAGGTCAAGGGTCACGAGCAGACAGGGATAGTCGGGGACAAGCCAAATATGTAACGGAGAGACAGACGTAGCACACGGCAGGCAGGAACCCAAACACACAATGCCTAACAAACACGTTGATCAGCGAAGCAGGCTTGCAGTGCACAGGTTAATATAGTGTTCTGTGATAGGGCCTGGGGTGGAGTCTGGCTGGGAGGAGATTATAAAGGAAGCCAGGTGAAGGGAGTCTGGTCTCTAAGATGAACACATGAGGAGGAAAGGTAAGATGGCAGACAGACATTAATGCATATCCATGACACCCTAATGTATTTTTGTTTGAGTCCGTTAAGCTAAGAAGTCCTTAACCACTTCCCGCCCAGTCAATAGCGAATTGACGTCCGGGAAGTGGTTGCAATATCGATACTGGACGTCATATGACGTCCTGCAGGATATTGCCTTGCGCGCGCCCGCGGGGGCGCGCAGCGCGGTGATCGGGGACGGCATGTGTCCCTCGGACACAGCGCTACCCCGATCACGGTAAACAGCCAATTTCATTGGTTGTTTACCATGTGATCGGCTGTGTCAAAGTCACAGCCGATCACCTGTCAAAACAAACTCGGCGGCGCGCTCCGTGCGCGCCGCCACAGGCTTGCAGAGCGGGGATCGGGGAAGGCGAGTGTCCCTTGGACACAGCGCGTCCCCGATCAGAGTAAACAGCCAATGAATTGGCTGTTTACCACGTGACCGGCTGTGTCCAATCACAGCCGGTCACAAATGTAAACAAACTCCACAGGAGTTACTACCTGATCCCTGCTCTCTCCTCACACACCGATCTGTGAGGAGAGAGAAGAGATCAGTAAGTTAGCTCAGTGTAGTTTGTCTACATAAATTTACAGTGCACAACACGCCCCCCCCATAAAGAGAACCTGTCACACAGCCCAGCACATCAATCAGCCCAGCCAATCAGCCCATCTGTCAATCAGCCCATCTGTCAATCAGCCCATCTGTCAATCAATCAGCCCATCTGTCAATCAATCAGCCCACCTGTCAATCAATCACCCCACCTGTCAATCAATCACCCCACCTGTCAATCAATCACCCCATCTGTCAATCAATCAACCCATCTGACAATCAATCAATCAGCCCATCTGTCAATCATCTGTCACAGGCCCACCTCCATCGGTACCGCCATTGGCACTGCCACACAGGCTACCAGTACCGCCATCGGTACCAGTACCACCACCAGTACCGCCACCAGGCCCAGCATCTATACTGCCACACAGGCCCGCTACCAGTATCACCACTAGTGCCGCCATCGGTACCACCACCAGTACCACCACCCGTACCACCATCGGTAGTGCCACCACCACCTGTACCGCCATCGGTACCATCACCACCCGTACCACCACCACCTGTACCGCCATCGGTACCACCACCACCTGTACCGCCATCGGTACCACCACCACCCATACCGCCATCGCTACCACCACCACCCGTACCGCCACCGGTACCACCGCCACCACCCGTACCGCCATCGGTACCACCACCACCTGTACCGCCATTGGTACCACCACCACCCATACCGCCATCGGTACCACCACACAGGCCCACCACTAATACCTCCATCGGTACTACCACACAGACCGCCACCACTACCACCAGCAGTACCATTACAC
Organism: Rana muscosa; assembly: GCA_029206835.1. Lineage (NCBI taxonomy): Eukaryota > Metazoa > Chordata > Amphibia > Anura > Ranidae > Rana > Rana muscosa. The sequence goes on from CM055122.1 coordinate 40,021,769, forward strand.
AGGCCCACCAATAAGCACTGCCATAATGTCCCAAAGGGTTTACACACCTGAGGAGGCATATGCCATTCTTGCCATGTCGGATGATGAGAGCAGCGGGGAGCTCCCATTATCCGATTCTGGTTCGGAATACGAGCCAGTGGAGGATAGTGGCTCAGAGTCCGAGTCCCCGGAGGAAACCGTCCCTCCCAAAAGAATGCGATCGGCACCAAGATCAGCACCAAGATCAGCACCAAGATCAGGAGAACTGCCCACCACCAGCAGCGCCATACCCCAGGAAGAGGAGCCCAGTACAAGCAATGGAAATGCACGCCCAACCCGAAGAATCCAGCCCCAATCCTACCTTCCCGATGCCCTGGCAAACCCCTTATGGTTGCCTGCCAACTCAGGATCCGCTATCATCCCCCCTTTCACCGCACAGCCAGGTGTGCAGCCCGACACTACAAATTTTTCTAAATTTGATTATTTTTGTTTATTTTTCCCACAAGATTTGCTGCAGAATATAGTGGATCAAACGAATCTGTATGCATCCCAATTTATTGCTGCCAACCCCAATTCTTCCTACGCCCGCATGTTCCAGTGGCGGCGTCTAACATTGGAGGAATTTAAATTATTTTTGGGCCTTATGTTCAATATGGGGCTTACAAAAAAGAACGAAGTCCATTCATATTGGTCCAAACGCCCCATCCAACACATGCCCATATATTCCGCTGTCATGTCCAGGAAAAGATACGACATGATTATGCGCTTTCTCCACTTCAATGACAATTCACAGTGCCCTCCCCGAGATCATCCCAACTACGACAAATTGTACAAGATACGCCCCCTAATCAATGCCTTTTCCCAGCGATTTGAAGACGTTTTCATCCCAGACCAAAAAATTTGTGTGGACGAGTCCCTCGTACATTTCACCGGCCGACTGCAGTTCAAGCAGTACATACCAAGCAAGAGAGCCAGGTATTGGTTAAAATTAAATAAATTATGTGATTGAGCCACTGGATACGTCTGCAAATTCAGGATCTACGAAGGCAAAGACTCCCAGCTCCAGCCCCGTGATTGCCCCACATATATTGGAACCAGTGGGAAAATTGTCTGGGAGTTGGCATACCCCCTGTTCGGAAAAGGTTACCATTTATATGTTGATAATTATTATACCAGCCTGCCCCTTTTTCGCCACCTTTACAGTAAACAAACCCCGGCCTGCGGTACCTTCAAAAAAAACCGGAAGGGATTCCCACAAAATTTATTGACAAAAAAATTGCGACCTGGAGAATCGGCATCCATGAGGAACGAGGAGTTGTTGGCCATGAAGTGGAGGGACAAGAAAGATGTCCACATCCTCTCTACGATCCACAATGACACCATGGTGGAGATCCCAAGAAGACGCGGCTCCATTGTAAAGCCTGAATGTGTCCACGACTACAATTCGTACATGGGGGGGGGGTGGATTTAAACGACCAGATGCTACAGCCCTACTTATCAACCAGAAAGTCCCATTATTGGCACAAAAAAGTTGCGTTTCACCTGTTTCACATGGCCCTTTTTAATTCGTTTGTCTGCTACCAAAAAGCAACTCAAAATCACCGACTCCACTACCTCCAATATATCGAAGATATCATCGATAGGATAGGATAGGACACCTCTGCCTGCTACCTGGACCTGTGCTTTGGCTGTGCTCTGGCTGTGCTGACAGTATCTCTGCCTGTGCAAACTATGGACAGTATTCCTGCCTGCTGCCTGGATGATTGCTTTTGCTGTCGCTGACCTCATCCCTGCCTGCTGCCTGGACCGATGCTCTCCTCTGTGGACCACTGCACTTCTAAAACCACAGGTAATCTTTTGTTATTTGGTATGTACCTGCTATGTGTTAGATATATGAAGGGCCTTCAAAAATGTGATCGGTAGTCAGAAAATGATATGTGCAATTAATGCTGCTAGAATGCCTGGAGGTGCTACTTGGATGTTGGGCCTCTGTATGTGGCCAGGCTGTGTAAAAGTCTCAAACATGTGGTATCGCCATACTCAGGAGGAGTAGCAGAATGCATTTTTGGGTGTAATTTTTGCTATGTACATATTATGTGTTAGAAATATCTTATAAATTGACAACTTTGTGTAAAAAAAATGCATTTTAATTTTTTCTCCACATTTTCCAAAACCTTCTGGAAAAAAATGAACCGTTCAAAAGACTCATAATGCCTCATAGATTATACGTTGGGGTGTGTGCTTTCAAAAATGGGGTCATTTTGTGGAAAATTCTATTGTCCTGGTGCTCCAGGGCCTTCAAAATTGTAATAGGTGGTTGAGAAAGGATATGTGCGATTTATGCTTGTAGAACGCCTGAAAGTGCTACTTCAATGTTGGGCCTCTGTATATGGCCAGGCTGTGTAAAAGTCTCACACATGTGGTATCGCTATACTCAGGAGGAGTAGAAGAATGCATTTTGGGGTGTCATTTTTGCTATGTATATGCTATGCGTTAGAAATATCTTATAAATGGACAACTTTGTGTAAAAAAAATGCATTTTCATTTTTTCTCCACATTTTCCAAAACCTTCTGGAAAAAAATGAACCGTTCAAAAGACTCATAATGCTTCATAGATTATACGTTGGGGTGTGTGCTTTCCAAAATGGGGTTATTTTGTGGAAAATTCCATTGTCCTGGTGCTCCAGGGCCTTCAAAAGTGTAATAGGTGGTTGAGAAAGGATATGTGCGATTTATGCTTGTAGAACGCCTGAAAGTGCTACTTCAATGTTGGGCCTCTGTATATGGCCAGGCTGTGTAAAAGTCTCACACATGTGGTATCGCTATACTCAGGAGGAGTAGCAGAATGCATTTTGGGGTGTCATTTTTGCTATGTATATGCTATGCGTTAGAAATATCTTATAAATGGACAACTTTGTGTAAAAAAAATGCATTTTCATTTTTTCTCCACATTTTCCAAAACCTTCTGGAAAAAAATGAACCGTTCAAAAGACTCATAATGCTTCATAGATTATACGTTGGGGTGTGTGCTTTCCAAAATGGGGTCATTTTGTGGAAAATTCCATTGTCCTGGTGCTCCAGGGCCTTCAAAAGTGTAATAGGTGGTTGAGAAAGGATATGTGCGATTTATGCTTGTAGAACGCCTGAAAGTGCTACTTCAATGTTGGGCCTCTGTATATGGCCAGGCTGTGTAAAAGTCTCACACATGTGGTATCGCTATACTCAGGAGGAGTAGCAGAATGCATTTTGGGGTGTCATTTTTGCTATGTATATGCTATGCGTTAGAAATATCTTATAAATGGACAACTTTGTGTAAAAAAAATGCATTTTCATTTTTTCTCCACATTTTCCAAAACCTTCTGGAAAAAAATGAACCGTTCAAAAGACTCATAATGCTTCATAGATTATACGCTGGGGTGTGTGCTTTCCAAAATGGGGTCATTTTGTGGAAAATTCCATTGTCCTGGTGCTCCAGGGCCTTCAAAAGTGTAATAGGTGGTTGAGAAAGGATATGTGCGATTTATGCTTGTAGAACGCCTGAAAGTGCTACTTCAATGTTGGGCCTCTGTATATGGCCAGGCTGTGTAAAAGTCTCACACATGTGGTATCGCTACACTCAGGAGGAGTAGCAGAATGTATTTTGGGGTGTAGTTGCAATTATGCATATGCTGTGTGAGAGAAAAAAACTGTTAATATGACCAGTTTGTGTAAAAAAAAAAAAAAAAAAAAATTAAATTTTCCCAAGAATTGTGGGAAAAAAATACAACTTCAAAAACCTCACCACGCCTCTTAGTAAATACCTTGGACTGTCTACTTTCCAAAAAGGGGTAATTTTGGGGTATTTGTACTTTCCTCGCTTGTTAGTGTCTCAAGAAATTAGATATCCCTTCAGTACATCGGGCGTGATCAGATGTGATAAATTTTCAGTGATTGCCACCATAGTTTGTAGACTCTATAACTTTCACAAAGACCAAATAATATACACTAATTTGGGTTCATTTTACCAAAGATATGTAGCCGTATACATTTTGGCACAAATTTATGAAGAAAAATTACTTATTTGCAAAATTTTACAATAGAAACTAAAAAAAAGTGTTTTTTTTTAAAAATTGCTGTTTTTTTGCTTATATCGCAAAAAATAAAAAACCCAGTGGTGATTAAATACCACCAAAAGAAAGCTCTATTTGTGAGAAGAAAATGATAAAAAATTTGTTTGGATACAGTGTAGCATGACTAAGTAATTGTCATTCAAAGTGTGAGAGTATTGAAAGCTGAAAATTGGTCTGGGCGGGAAGGTGCATAAGTGCATGGTATTGAAGTGGTTAAATAACCCAGAACCGAATTGAAAGTTCTATGAAATTTCATCAAGTGAGCGGACGTGCAAAACCTGGTGGAATTATTTGTGGCTGATATGAGTATATATGTTAAACGTTTGTTGTATTGTTAATGCGCGTTAGGCCTGTAGCCAGTCAATCACACATCTTTGCCGAAAAAGTGGGGGAAATATAGATTGTTTTTTTTTTTTTTTTTATAATTATGAAATCTTTATTCATTTTTTTAAGTTTTTTATGAAGTTTGTTTTGGATACTTTTTGAGGAAAAAAAAATTATGACATTTTTTAAAATATTTTTTTTTTTAAATATTTTTTTAAAGTTTTTTTTATGAACATTTTTTTTTTAGTTTTTATATTAATTTTTCAATATTTTTTTTATTTCTATTTTTTTTTTCTTTTCATTTTTTATTAAGCTTTTAATTTTTACCCACGTGCTGTTCCTAGAGAAGTTCAATGTGGCCTGCAATTTAAAAGGAGAGCACTGATTAAGAGTGTGCTCTGTAGAACTACAAGTTACAAGCTAGTTTTAAATAGCATGATACAAGTTTTTTTTTTTTTTTTGGGGTTGATTCCTTTGTGTGTGTATGGTAAACAGCTGAGGTAAAGGCTACCTTAAACAGCTTTGTCTGTAGATCTGTGGCTGTGTGTTTGTGTGTATTGTCTAAGCAGCTGTTCAGTGTAGCTAGAGGCAGATTTTGCATACCAATGGACATGCAAAAGTTTAATTGTTTTGAATGATATCAGGTAACAGTGGTAATGAATAAAGAATATTGAATGCTAGAAGAGCGATTGTTTTTTTGTATTCGTGAGTTGTAAGAGCTAAAGATAATTGAGTTTGGCTCATTACTCAGTGCAGTGTTGGAACGTTAGTACTAATAGAATTGTGTATTGGTGGATTGTATAGTTGTGAAATGGAACTTGTGTATACGTATGTTAAAAAGTATGTCTCTGGGGGCGTGGCTTGGACTTCACTGTGATGGCGGTGTAACTCCGGAGCTCCGGCGAGAGGCGACAGAAACAGCGGCTCACAGCTACACAGGGCACTGAACTTACAGCCCACTTCGGCGGTTCATCTCCCCAGCACCTTGGCATCATGACCAGGAGACGCCAGGCAGAACATAGACCCAGGAAACTGACGGCATACTTCACGCAGTACATGCAGCCTCGAGGACAAGATGGCGCCGGCTCCTTCTCCACTCCGAAGACGGCGCACTTGCACACAAGTGTCCATGATGACCCAGCTTACCATAATACTCGGCGCACGAGGGGACCCTCAGAGACTCCTTCACCTCTCATTAGGAGTCCGGCCAAAGCCAGAGCTAGGATGGAGGAGCAGGAGACGTAGCACTGTGAGGTAAGATCTAACGCTGACTCACAGGAAGACACAAGAGAACTCCCTGACTCCATAGTGGCATTCCCCACACTAAATCAACCAGTCCTAGACACTACACTAAAGGATATGCTTGTATCCTTGAAAAGCTCTATTCATGCTGATATGATGACATGCATGAGGAAGTTTAGTTCAGAACTTAATGTGGTGGGGGACAGAGTGGATCATATCGAATCCAAAATGGAGGAGTATGCTACGACTATTAACGATTTGGTGGATGCTAATGATAATGTTGAGGAGGATCAAACATGGATAAAAGCCAAATTAGCGGATTTGGAGAACAGGTCCAGGAGAAATAATGTCAAGATTAGAGGCATCCCAGAATCTGTGCAACCCTCTGAATTACGTTCTTATGCTACGGGTATGCTATCGGCCCTCATGCCAGATCTTCCTCCTGTTGAACTGTCCATCGATAGAATCCATCGTCTCCCAAAACCCTCCTTTATTCAGAAGCACATTCCTAGGGATGTGTTGTTTCACATGCACTTCTACCAAACCAAAGAGCGGCTGATGCAAATTACCCGTAAAGGGGAACACCGCACCACAGTATACTCAGACCTGCAATTTTATGCAGACTTGTCGCAACACACTTTGCAACTCCGCAAAAATCTCAATAATATTACCAAGGCATTGAGAAATCATGCTATCACATACAGATGGGGATATCCGACCAAATTAATCATAACTAGAGACGGGTCTACACATGTGATCACTTCTCCTACTAAAGGTTTCCAACTTCTCCAGAAATGGAAGATCGTCCCGGAGGAACCTCCCTCAACATCTAAAGACGCAAGCCCCAAGAGGATTCCTCCAGAATGGAATCAAGTTTCAAAATCCTGAGGCGTCAGTGATATCTGCAGGGCCCTGCTATTTTCATTTGTTGCCCTATAAATGGGCTTCGCCCTTTGGAGCTCTACCTTGTAACCTGTGCCCCCCTTTACTTGAGCAGACTTTCTGCACCTGGGTGTAATACCCTCCTTTTAAACCTTTTGTTGTTTGTTTTCCTTTTTTCTACTACATTTCTTTTTAGACATTGCCTATGTTACCAGAATCGAGACTTTGTTTTGATGGACCTAGGAATACATACATCCCTCGGACGGCCTTCCGGCAGCTATGTGAGTACGCACCATGTGTAAACTTCAGCATTCCACTTAAACTTTGTCATGCCAGTTAAAATTCTTTCCATAAATGCACATGGCCTAAACCACCCAGCTAAAAGGGCATCCCTCTGGAAAGAAGCAGACTCTTCTCAATGCGACATACTATGCGTTCAAGAAACGCATTTTCACCACGACGCACCGCCTAGATGCACCCACAAGGGCTTCCAACATTACTTCTTCTCAAACATGACAGCCAAAAAAAGGGGAGTCATGATTGCGATTAAGGACTCAATTTCTTTCCAATTACTGGAGGACATTTGTGACCCATCAGGTCGTTATGTTATTTTAGTGTGTGACATTAACGCCACAAGATATACACTGGTGAACGTTTATGTCCCAAATAAACACCAAATTAAATTTTTGAATATCCTGATGAAAAAGATACGGAAAAAGCAACAAGGATCTCTTATACTATGTGGAGACTTTAATGTCACTCCTGACCCTCAAATAGACTCTACATCTAAACCCTCTAAAGGGACACCGTCTTTGATGTCCTTTTTACAGAGACAAGAGCTATATGATGCGTGGCGTTGTACCCACGCCAATGAAAGAGACTATACGTTTTTTTCCCACAGACATTGCACGTATACGAGGATTGATCTGTTTCTGATGGACAAGTGGTTACTCCAGAAAGTATCTCACATCAATCTGAAAAGTATAGCATGGTCAGACCATGCTCCTGTGTTACTAACACTAGGAGATACCTATCCTTCCAATAGTGCCTTTATTTGGCGCTCCAACTCCCACGTCATCCAAAACAAGGAAACAAAAAAGATTCTGGAGGGGCGCTTGCTTGATTATTTTCAGATCAACTCCCCATCCACTAATGATCCATTTGTACTTTGGAATGCCCACAAGGCATATATCAGGGGTATATTTATCCAACAAGGCACTAGAATCAAGAGGCAAAGGCAGCAGCGACTCAATACTCTACTCTCAAACATAGAATCACTAGAAGCCCAAAATAAAATTAATCCTACCCCTGCATTGAGTGCACAACTTACCTCACTGAGGCACGACCTCAGACTCAAATTACTCCACTCCTTTGAAAAAGTAGAAAAAAAACTGAAAATGTCCTTTTATTCTACAGGTAATAAAGCTGGGAAAAGCCTGGCCCGTAGACTACAAGGCCAGCGCTTTAAGACTAAAATACAGCATATCATTAGCCCTAAATCTTCTCAGAAGGTGTATGATCCCCAACAAATTGCAGACACCTTTAGTGATTATTATGGGGCCAAAACACTCATTTGCCCCATCTTTCCCCCTCACAGCTTCAGGAGCTAAATGCTCCCTTTTCTTTAGCTGAAACGCTCAAAACTATAGAAACCCTCCCGAGTAATAAGTCCCCTGGACCGGATGGTCTCACAGGGGAGTACTATAAACAGTTTAAACTTATTCTTGGTCCATACCTCCTCAAAGTATTTGACGCTGCTGCTGCCTCGGCTTCTTTTCCGCCAGAAATGTTAGAGGCCTTAATTGTAACATTACCTAAACCAGGCAAGGAGCCAGATGCACCTAAAAATTTTAGACCTATATCCTTGCTCAACAATGATGTTAAATTGTATGCTAAAATGATAGCATTGAGACTGGTGGATATCTTGCCCACTCTCATTGACCCTGACCAATCTGGGTTCACCAAGGGAAGGCAGACATCAGATGCTACCAGACGTTTAATAAATGTTATACATATCGCCAGATGGAGGAAAACGCCTTCTCTGCTTCTGGCTTTAGATGCGGAGAAGGCGTTTGACAGGGTACACTGGTTATATCTTACAAAAACCTTGGAAAAATTTGGTTTCTCAGGACACCTGCTTTCTGCAATATTAGCTTTGTATACTTCTCCATCAGCTAGGGTGTACACATCTGGCATGTTGTCCAAACCTTTTAAAATCACTAAGGGGACCCGTCAGGGATGTCCACTGTCCCCTCTTATTTTCAATATATTAATGGAACCATTAGCCGCTAGTATTAGACAGTCCCCTACTATTCAAGGTTTTACAATTCATTCTCGCAAACATGTCATCAGTCTTTTTGCGGATGATGTAATACTGATGCTCACTGACCCACTGAATTCTCTAGAACATGTATATCATACACTTAAGGAGTATGGCAAAGTGTCATACTATAAAGTGAATGATTCTAAGTCATTCATCCTTGATCTAGGAGTATCCCCAAAAGATAAAATGCTCATTCAAGCCAAGTTCCCCTATGTATGGTGTGCACATGAAATCACATACCTGGGCATTAAATTGACCTCCCAAACTAAACAATTGTTTCAGGCCAACTATCTCCCTCTCAAAAAGAAACTCACAGAAAATCTAAAGTCCCTAAGTAAACATGTTCTATCTTGGTCGGGTAGACTGGCAGCTTTCAAAATGCAAACACTACCACAAATTCTCTACATTTACCGCACAGTACCCATTCCCATACCCCAACATTTTTTTAAAACCCTTCAGTCCCTTTTGGCTAAATATCTCTGGGAGGGTAAAAGAGCCAGAAGCGCCTTTTCCAAACTAAGAAAAACGAAACAGGCTGGTGGCCTGGGCGTACCGGTCTTTGCGCACTATCATGCCGCTGCGACTCTCGCACAGATTAAAGGATGGTTCCCCAATCAACCCACACCACTATGGGGAAGCATTGAAGAAGCTTTAATACCTGGTGGGAATCTATTTAACTATCTTCAAGCGTACCCTCATATTAAATCCAAATCCAAGCACCTTTCTCCTCCCATGATAGTATCTTTGACTTCCTGGAAAATATTAGTCACACATAAATCCCTCTCTACCCCTACTTCTCCTCTACTAATACCCATTTCTTCTCTAGACTTGATAATGCCTGACCTGAACTTGAAAGGATGGCTACGACAAGGAATTGTACAGATTCCAGATTTATATAGAAACAACCTCCTTAAAACATTTTCTGAATTGCAAGCAGAATATGGTCTACCAAATTCAGAGCAGTTTAGTTACCTCCGAGTGACATCGTACCTAAAAAATAAAAATATTAAAAAGTACGACTTTTTTTGGAGAATTAATATCCTTTTAGCATCTAAGGACAACCGAAAAGGTGGTATATCATTGTTCTATAACTTTCTATATGATAAGTCCATATTCCAGAAAACGAATTCTATGATGGCCTGGGAGGCAGATATCCAGGAATCGTTTTCAGAAGCACAATGGCATAGAGCAGTACAGCAAATCTACGTAGCAACTAAATGTACAAACCTATGGGAATTATCCCACAAAGTAACACAGAGGTGGTACCTGACCCCACACAGGGTAGCCAAATATGATTCCTCCACATCTTCTGATTGTTGGAGGAAATGTGCACAATTGGGCACTATCTTTCATATACTATGGGCTTGCAGCAAATTAGCAGGATTCTGGTCTGGCATTTTCAAAGTCCACTACCAAATCACAGGTTTACCTTTGCCATATTCGCCTTCCCTAGCTCTTTTAAATTTGGGGATCGAAAACATACCCCCGATACACAGGAAATTCACCACACATCTATTTCTAGCGGCCAAACTAGTTATACTTAGAGCATGGAAATCTCCAGAACCTCCAGAGGTTCAGGATGCAATTTGCGCGCTGTCCGCACATTTCACCTATGAACGAATGTTAGCAACAGTAGAGGGGAGATCTACGCAGTTTCTTTCTAGTTGGCAACTTTGGGAAGACTGGTATAACAAATACAAATCATAATTAAACCAGATCAGCAGTCACATACACCATATACACGTCTCAATCCTTTTATAACTGACACTTAAACCTCCACAGACAGATCCGAGGGATGGTAGGGATGGTGATTGTAATAGTAAAGGTAATGGTAATAGTAAACAAATTAAACCTAGGTTATTGTTACTCTTCTTTTCTTTTCTTCTGGTTACTTTGAAAGTTCACCTTTTGTTCTTATATTAATGTCTTTCATGTTAGGACCTATATTCTAGGTGAATATAATTTCCAATAAGATAGGAAAGCTTGATCTTATACCTTCTTAAATGGTCTGGTGATGGGTAGGATGGGGGGGGGGGGGGTGTTGCCTCTCTCTCCGGGTCACAGATAGTTCCCATTGGGGTATCTGGGGAGAGATGGGGATACCCTTAGCCCTGTGCACATTGTATGTGTTTATACCAAGACAAGACATTTTATCTGACTCCTATCTGTGTAACCAAATGTATTAATATGTCTTCATCTCATACATGGAATGTATTATTCACCTTTTGTATTCCTTTGAAACTCAATAAAAATGTATTGATAAAAAAAAGTATGCCTCTGCCAGTTATCATTCATGTACAGATGAACCTCTTAAAAGCCAGTGTGATGATCTATTGTCTCAGTGTCAGCAAAAGAATGCCAGATTGGGTAAACAGTAAAAAAAAAAGTGAAGAAAGAAAGATTAGCAAATTAAATTGCAGTGTTGCTCAGAATTAAATGTATATCTGAGCAAATGGGAGAGAAGTGGGAATCAGAGAGAAAACATCTCGGGGAGGACATAGAGAAAGTCAGTGAAAACCTTCTAAAGATTGCAACAACCTCCAGTAGTAAGATGGATGAATTGCAGGCAAAAATAGTCAGTTTGTCAGGAAGGAACACTGAGCTAAAAGAGCAGATTTATAGGTGCAGCATGGAATGTAAAATGAAGAGCAAACTTGTAGAATCATTGCGAATAAAGTTGTCAGCGGTGGAAGAGTTGGTTATATCTGTAGAAAGAAAATTAGCAAAGGCAGACTCCCAGCTTCTTACTAAAGAGCAATGTATGGTATCGCTCAATGAGCACAAAGGAACATGTCAATTGGCTGATATCTGCACAGTCAATAAGGAAAAGGGCCGTGATGAAACAGTCAGATATTGCACCTATAGCTGCAAATCAGAATAACAGTTTGATTACAATCCAAGAGAGACTTACTTTGTGCCAGATTCTGGGTGAATTTAACACCCTGGAATCACCAGTGAGTCTGTCCAATAAATTTGAGGCTCTAGTGCTTAAATTCCATTTGAGTAATGAGGATGCATGCTCTCTTCTAAAAGCATGGCTACCAGGACCTTTGGTAGGCCAGTAATCTGCACGGGTTAATGATAACTTAGCAGATGCAGAGGTGCAGAGGAAAGAATTGCAGCGTATTGTGGAAAGTCGTGATAATGGTATGAGTGATTTACAACAAATGAAATTTAGGAGGAGATGACCCAATATTGTTCTGCAGTGAGTATCTTGCATTGTATACGAAAGTGTTCAACTGTCCTGACTTATTGGAGGATGATGCAAGTTTCATATACTCAATGGCCAATAACTGTTATATAAGCTATCCCACTAGAATGGCTCTGAGGAATGCTAGATCCAACCAAGTTTTTGTCAATATCCTGCAAGACTTCTGTCAAGAGTCCAGTTATAGGGAATACGGGTCAAAGGCAGATGCAGATACTAGTGATCGTATTGATTCTGGAGTTGATTTAGGGGAGACGTCTGATGAGTCCATCGCTAGTGATTACTCCTCAGATGATGAAGGTGTAAAATCCTCAGACAATGAAAGTGTAAAGTCTGTTCAGGTTAAGGTTATGCAACAATGTGAGTCTCCGTCGCCTTATGCTCAGAGAAGGACCCATGCAGGGAGACCAACCCTTAAATGTTTTTTATGCAAAAGGGGGGTCACATCGCTAGATATTGTTGGGCGGCGAATAATGACATCAAAAAAAGATCTCAACACCCCAAAACGACCCCAAGGCATTATGAAGTGTATTCGGTGAGATTGGGTAGCAATAGGCATAGGGGCTGTAATACTCAATTAAGACAGGAAAGGCATTATTATAAAAAATGGAGGGAGCCACACGTTCATTCAAATATAGCAATGGGGGGAAACAATGGTAGCAGCCCTTAGGGAGCTGCAGGGATGGTGAGAATTTTCTGGTTAATGTTTCTTTGCTATGAATAAGATGTGGATTACAGAGGTTTGCCCTTCATGTTTGGAATATTATAGAGGACCTTGATATATATATATAGACATATATATTTTCGAGGATAGGCTGCGGGAACGTTATTTTGTTTTTAAAATACTCTTAGTTTCAATTTTTTTTTTAATAACATTCCAATGTTTGCCCCCTGGACTAATCTACCATTCTGGCTTGTATGTGGTTGGATGCAAATGGCATTGCCATTTTTTTTTCCCCCAGAGTAATAGGGCAAGGTTTTCCAATACTGCCTGCTTAGTATAGGAAAATATGGCAAATGTTACCCTAGCATTACAATTAATGGGAAAATGCTTGGGGGACTTAAAAATTCAATTGTTTCGATAATTGTGTGTAATAACTATCTTTGTGTTTTGTGTTTTTTTCTAGAGACCAGGGAAGAAGTTAAACTGGTTTGGATACTAATGTTTGTGTTTTTTTTTTTTTCTAGAGACCAGGGAAGAAGTTAAACTGGTTTGGATACTAATGTTTGTGTTTTGTTTGCAGATCCTTCAAAGTGAAAACAACAGTGGGCAAATTTTGCAGAGCAGGGGTTAGGTTTTCACATGGTACCATGAGCTCATTAATTAGTAATTGTTTGCAAACAATGAAAAAAAAAAATAAACAATAGTCAGACATTAATGGAGTAAAGAGTTAAAAATGAAGTTACAAATGTTGGGATGAAGTGCAGATGTTGTTTTTTTTTGTTTTCCCATGAACTAATTCTCTTCCAGATCGAAATGAGCACTTACTCTTCTCATGAGAAAAGTCCATGGATGTCTTTAAGTTGAGTGTTTGTCAATGTTTGATGATGGTTGTCTTGCCATGTTGTTGTGTGTTGATGGCCAGATTTTTAATTTTTTAATTTTTATTGATTTTCTTTGTTCAAAGGAAAAAAAAAAATTATTACATTTTTTTTTTAAGTTTTAATTTTTTTCTCATTCATTTTCTTTCATTTTGTCTTTGTAATTTTTTTTAGTATTTTTTTATTATTAATTATTTTTAATTTTGGCATTTTTTTTTATTATTTTTTTTTCTTTTCCATTTTTTTTTCATTGTTTTTTTTAATATTGTTTCATCTATTTTATTTTTGGTTTCGTTCAGGTGGAAAAATTGTTAGGTTTAATCCACCTGAAAAGGGGGTCATTAGCAACTGACTAGGTGGTCATTGACTATGTCCTCAATTAGCAGCTGACTACATTTTGTCTAGGACAAGAGCTGGTAGGAAGCCATTTTGGCTACAAAAGTTTTTTTTCTCTTTGTTTGTTTTTCTTTTCATTCAGGTGGAAAAAGTTCCAAAGGTTTGGGGATTTATCCACCTGAAAGGCGGAGTAGTGCATAGATCAGAAAGTACAGATAATGCATGGTCTTTTTGAATGCTTCAAATTTGGAATGTTTGAGAAGCAACGTTCACGTTCATCTTTTATTTAAAAAAAAAAATATTTTAGATTTTTGCTCATACCATGGGGATCCATTTTAGAGTGGGTTCATCCGAAAGGAAGCATGGTTGTTTTGGTAATTTGTTCAGAAGTCAGGAATACTAAATTCTTGTGTTAGTAGATATTATGGATAAGAATTTGATTCTGCTCTTGTTCTTAACTTCCAGAATCTTGATGGAGCGAGATTGGAGAGGATTCTGGAACAGAGATGAAAGATGTTCATCTGGATGGCAGTTTGTCTGTGCCGTACCAAACCGAAAATTTGTTCTTATAAACGTTCAGGAGAGAAAAGATTCAGACTAATACTTGAAATATAAGGTTTCTTTTTCTTATGGACAATTTTTGCGCTGATACTGAATCTGAAAAGACTTTGTCCAACAACGAGACTTGTGAAACATTTTGCCAAAGTCTCTCCTGTCATTTATATATGCAAACGGACTATGAATATAAATGCAATGGGTTGGAGGTTGGGGAAGGAATATAACCTATCCAATCCGTCAGAACAAGAGATGTAATATATGTTTTTTCCTTTTTATCATGGGAGGAGGAATCGAAAGACGGAAATGTTTTTAATGTGTGACATATATTGACATAACTGAATATGGTGCAGGCACCTAGGAGGTTGACGCTTATGCATAAAGGTGTCTGGTACCAGGTGACACATCAATGGGGTGAAAACTTCCTCGTAGGGGTGGTGTCTCAATCTTAGCAGTCCTATAGAGAAGCTCTCGGTTAGTGGACATGTGGGACACCAGAACCGGACATGTGGGAGATACACCTAATTGATGTCTCACCTGGGAGGCTTGAAAACCTGCACAGGTAATACCAGTGACTACACACAGGAGCATGCTCCGTTGAACAAAGGGAATAAACACTGGTTACCAGGGTACAGTATACCTTCACCACATGGCGCTTCAGCATCTCATAGTGGTTGATAAAAACCTGTTACCCTATATGTGCTGAATATACTCTGAATCAAGTGCGGTCAGTATATCAGTGGCTTGCTCCCAGAGATATGCGGAATGCTTATTTCTGAGGAGTAACCCGAAAGAGGGGGGATGTATTCAGCACTATATTGGGGGAATAGGAGCTGGGATGGGTGTTGTTAGTGGAGTGGACATCGATCTCCTAGGGGACAAACTCTCATCCATAGCTTCAGACAGCAGGCGGGGCTTTGTCACTCAGAGAGATCGGTGCTCCCCCTTTGATAACATTCAACAAAGTCACATAAATATCCAGTGTAAAGTGGCTCAAGATTTTGTCAACCATGGTGAGAGTTGGTAGAGAGTGTGAGATGGTATGGGACAGATATATGTCATTGGCTCTGGCATGCACACAGGGGCAGGCGGAGTTATCAACCAGCATTAAGCTGATTGTACACTATCTCTACATGAGGGGCAGTGGCCTGATGAGTTAGCATCACCGCTCAGTAAGACTTTGCCAAAACACGGCGCTTACACTAATCCAAAGTGGTGGTGGAATGCCTGGATGGGCTGTACTGGTTTGGATTGTGAAAGGTTTTTTGCTGTATGATCTCATATACAGAAGTGCAGACTCGGTCTGTATATTTTGTGGCATCAATGGGCTTACTGACTGGGGATTCTATCTTGTTGCATTTGTGGCTAAGTGACCCACATGTGATCAGAGAATACGGAAGCTGGGGGCAGGTTAATATTTCCCTCTGTCGGAAGCAGGACCACGATGTCCTTTGCATACCAGGTAAATACACGGTACTCTATGTTCTGGATGGAGAGATCATTGCTGGGAAGGAAGCACCTGGCTATTATTTAGGACATAGACAAGTTTGTTTCTTTGTCCTAGAAGATACCGATGTAGCGTTAGTCATGGAACTAGGGTATTTCTTGAACCTAACAGTAGGTAGGGGTGCATGAGATGCCCTGGGCATGGTCACTGAAATCCAGACACAGGGATGAAATGTTGTGGGTTTTGTTATCGTTTGAGATTTATATGTGTTGTTAGACTCAAAACTTATATAGGAAGCTCTCCCGCTTATCTATGCAAGTTGAGGGACAAATTGACAGTAGGGTCTCTTTATACAAATTAGAGACTTTGTTGCCAATTTAGATCCCTGAGGTACCGCAGACAGGCCAAGTTACGGTAGGAAAGACCACTGTGAGCAAGCCTGCCCAATCCCGACCCGTATTTACAATAAAGAGGTATAGGAGGTTGGGAGCAGGAGGCGTAATTGGATGGATCATATATATGCGTATATTATGATAATGGGTTGATTTATGTCATGGTATAGTGTGATAAAAAATATATATTAGGCTAGTAATATGGCCAAATAAGGTCCTCCTCGAGGCTCTGTATCTGGAAGCTGGTTGAGTTGTTGCTCTGAGTGTGTGCGGGTGAATGGTGAGTGAATGGATACCCCTTGCCGGTACTATACCCCGTCATGAAGATGTCAAGAAGAAGAAGAAGAAAATACAGAACGGTGACAGGGAAGCTGTCACGGAAGATTGATATTGGTGTGTCACCCAGTAGCAAAGCGGCACGTGTGGGGAAACACAGCACGTTAAGACCGTTATTGACTGTTCTATAGGAGCTGATTCTGAAGCCTATGTTAAGAGGTGCAACACGGTAAAACCATTATGGACTGTTCCAGAGGTACTGGTTCTGAAGCACATGTTGAAAGATAATTATGGACTGTTCCACAGGGGCTGTTTCTGAGGTGCATGTTGATAACGCATGAAGACAGTTAAGGGCTGTTCGGACCATATGGACTGTTCAATGGGAGCCATGTCTGAAGAAGGGTGATATGCGCTCTTTAGGTGCAAAGCGGCATATGTTGGGGGCAGCCTGGTCCACACATCTGTTTTTACAGCGAAATGACACTTGATGTCCTCAGACAGAGTCTGCATAGTAGTATAACAGGAAAGGGCTTATCTCTAGCCCACCTGCTGTGCGAGAAGCTTCAAAGAGGTTGATGACAATGGACTGTCATGCCCGGTATGGCAGGACAATCACTAACAAGACAAGAATCATGAAAGTGCAACGATTGGCCGAGAGATAGACGGGCGGGCAAGGGGAAGGAGCTTGAATGAGTAATTAGTGAGTTTTGTAAAAAGGGTTCGTAACACAGAGCTCGGTCTATTCCCTTTTTGACTGCAAGGACCTCTGTTATCTGGCTGGGACCTTGCTCTGAAGGCCATTTTTGGGCCTAAGACATGTGGCCTGCAGAAGCCCACAAAGGCCTACAGAGGCCTAGTTCTCTATTACATCTGGGGGCTCAGCAAGCAGGACCTTTGCCTCGAGGAGAGAATAAGTATCATTTTCATTAGTACAGTTGTTGTAGACTGTATCTGATGTTACGATATGTTTCCTATTTTTAGAGGAATAAATGTAATATGACTTGGTTTACGAAGCAACTGTGCCTTTCTCATAATTAACATTGTATCATCAGGCCTAACACGCTCTGATAGGTTAGACTAGCAAATAAGGGACTATACAATTAATACATAGATGCAATAGTTATAGATTATAGATTAATAGTGTATACATATTGCATATTTTACAACACCTATTGACCGGGCGGGAAGTGGTTAAGCATTATTAAAATCACTGCTCCCGAAAAAACTGCCGTTTTTTTTTTTTGCATTGATACATGTCCCTTGGGGTAGGACCCGGGTCCCCAAACCCTTTTTAGGACAATAAATTGCATATTAGCCTTGATAATTTTGAACGTTCAAGTCCAGTTGTATTTAATAGGGTTCTAAAGTTTGCACGAACATTAGGTCTGTTCGCAGGTTCCGGTGCGAACCAAACAGGGGGGTGTTCGGCTCATCCCTAGTGATAGGGAGTGAGGAGTGAAATCAAAAATGTATGCCCTTAGAAATCTTGAAGGCGGTGCTTGGTTTTCGGGGTCCCGTACGCGGCTAGGCTCCTAAAAAGTCTCACACATGTGGTATCCCCGTACTCAGGAGAAGCAGCAGAATGTATTTTGTAATTTTCCCGCAACTTGTGGCAAAATATAAAATATTCCATGGACTCAACATACCTCTCAGCAAATAGCTTGGGGTGTCTACTTTCCAAAATTGGGTCATTTGGGGGGGGGGGTTGTTCTATTTTGGCATTTTATGGCCTTCGAAACTATTATAGGTAGTGAGGAGTGAAATCAAAAATTAGCTCCCTTAGAAATCCTGAAGGCGGTTTTTGGTTTTCGGGGCCCTGTACGGTGCTAGGCTCCCAAAAAGTAACACACATGTGGTATCCCCGTACTCAGGAGAAGCAGCAAGATGTATTTTGGGGTGCAATTCCACATATAACCATGGCATGTGTGAGCAATATATCATTTATCTATTTTTTTTTTTTTGGCATTATTCAATCACTTATGACAAAAAAAAAAATATTCAATGGGCTCAACATGCCTTTTCAGCAATTTCCTTGGGGTGTCTACTTTCCAAAATAGGGTCATTTGGGGGAGTTTTGTACTGCCCTGCTATTTTAGCACCTCAAGAAATGAGATAGGCAGTCATAAATTAAAAGCTGTGTAAATTCCATAAAATGTACCCTAGTTTGTACACGCTATAACTTTTGCGCAAACCAATAAATTTAAGCGTATTGACATTTTTGTTATTAAAGACAGGTGGCTGAATACATTTTGACCTAAATGTATGACTAAAATTGAGTTTATTAGATTTTTCTTATAACAAAATTTGAAAATATATATTTTTTTCAAAATTTTCAGTCTCTTTCCGTTTATATCGCAAAAAATTAAAATCGCAGAGGTAATCAAATACCATCAAAAGAAAGCTCTATTTGTGGGAAAAAAAGGACGCAAATTTTGTTTGGGTACAACATTGCATGACCATGCAATTACCAGTTAAAACAGAGCAGTGCCAAATTGTAAAAACACCTCTGGTCTTTAAGGTGCATATTGGTCCGGGGCTTAAGTGGTTAAAGAACCCACCCTTGCTATTTCATTCTGAATAATATCCTTATTATAACCTTTTTGTTGGAATCTGTTTGCTAAAATATTAGATTGTGCTAAAAAATCATTACTAGAGGTACAGTTTCGTCTGAGACGGATAATCTGTTCCCTAGGAATATTGCAATACCAACTTTTGTGATGGCAACTATCCAAGGGGATGTAGTCGTTTCTATCAGAAGGCTTAAAGTGACGTGTCTTAAATGTGTCTCCTTCCTTAAAAATCTCTAGATCAAGGAACACAATTTTCTGGGAGTCAATGTTGCATGAAAAGGAGATATTATACATATTGTTATTTAATTTAAGCATAAATGCCTCAAGACTATACATGTCTCCCTCTCAAATGATGACGAGATTGTCAACATATAATTTATACCATTTTAATTGATGCAGGGGATCCCTAAAGACACTTTCTTCCTCCCATAGTGCCATGAATAAGTGTTCTATTTTTTACTCCGATGGAAAAAAGTCAGATGGGGTTCACACACGATCGGAATTTCCGATGAAACAAGTCCATCAGATTTTATTCCATCGGAAATCCGATCGTGTGTACAAGGCATTAGTCTCCGAGACTATTGGTTTTAGAAAAAAATCTATATACTGGCCTAATCGTGCTGACACTGAGTTTATGCCATTAACTATAGGTCGCCCTGGTGGCTGTGATGCATTTTTGTGAACTTATGGCAAAAAATATATTATTGGGGTCCTACAAGCGCTAGGGTCTAAATAATCAGCTTCTTCTTTAGTGAGTACTTTGCGTTTAAAACCCTTCTGGACTAAAAGACCCAGGTCCTCTTTAAACTAAAAAATGGGGTCACTTTTAAGTAACTTGTAAGTATTGGTATCATCAAAAATACGAGACATTTCCCCTTTGTAAAATTGTTTGCTCATTACAACCAAACCCCCTCCCTTATCCGCCGGGCGGATTATTACCTCTTTTTTTGACTCCAAAGAGGTCATTCCCTTTTTGATAAAAGAGGGGTCTTTAATTTTTCTAACCTTCATCTGGTCTAAATCACTCAGAACCATGCTTTTAAAAACTTCAATATGCTTAGTATCCACATTACGGGGGTTGAACACAGATTTGTTCCTAAGATTAGAGCATGTATTAACTGGAATCAAAGAGGATCATTCAGCAGGCTTTGTTAAAAAATACTTTTTAATGTCCAATTTAATGTCCTTACAAATTTTTATATATTTACATATGTCTGAAATTTGGTAACATTTCTAATAGGATCAAATTTTAATCCTTTGTCAAGGACCCGTAGTTCATCATCCGATAATTCATTTCTACTGATATTAAAAATACCAGTACCTAATGGGACCTTGTCCTTTTTAATTGTTCTCGTTCCTGCTCATTTTCCTCACGTTCTCTTCTTTTTCCCCCCCTGCAGTTTCCAGTGGGTGTTTGAATCGACGGACCCCACCATTGTGGGTTGAGATTCCATAAAAAACCCTCCCCTTGTTCATCTCTACCTGCTAGGGGGCAAAACGGTTGTTTAAAGGAATGGGATTTCCATATTGATTATATTCCTCCCTCCAACCATTGTGATTGGTATTAGTTTAAAAATAACCACCTCTGGACCCAGATGGAAAATTTGGTTTCCCTCTAAAGTTCTGGCTTTGTTGGTGATTAGGGATGAGCCGAACACCCCCCAGTTCGGTTCGCACCAGAACTTGCGAACAGGCAATAAATTTGTTCGAACATCCGAACACCGTTAAAGTCTATGGGACTCGAACATGAAAAATCTAAAGTGCTAATTTTAAAGGCTAATATGCAAGTTATTGTCATAAAAAGTGTTTGGGGACCCGGGTCCTGCCCCAGGGGACATGTATCAATGCAAAAAAAAAGTTTTAAAAACATCAGTTTTTTCGGGAGCAGTGATTTTATTAATACTTAAAGTGAAACAATAAAAGTGAAATATTCCTTAAAATTTCGTACCTGGGGGGTGTCTATAGTATGCCTGCAAAGCAGCGCTTGTTTCCTGTGCTTATAACTGTCCCTCCACAAAGTGTCATTTCTGAAGGAATAAAAGTAATTTAAAAGCACTCGCGGCTATAATGAATTGTCGGCTCCCGGCAATACAGAGAAAAGTCATTGATAAAAAAAAAAAAAAAATGCGTGGGGGTCCCCCCAAATTCAATTAATAGGCCCTTCAGGTCTGGTATGGATATTAAGGGGAACCCTGCGTCAAATTTAAAAAAAATGACGTGGGGTTCCCCCCAAATATCCATACTAGACCCTTCAGGTCTGGTATGGATTTTAAGGGGAACTCCACCCTAAATTAAAAAAATGGCGTGGAGTTCCCCCCAAAAATTCATACCAGACCCTTTATCCGAGCATGCAACCTGGCAGGCCGCAGGAAAAGAGGGGGGATGAGAGAGCGCCCCCCCTCCTGAACTATACCAGGCCACATGCCCTCAACATGGGGAGGATGCTTTGGGGGTCTGTGGCCCCTTAAAGCACCATGTCCCAATGTTGATGGGACAAGGGCCTCATCCCCACAACCCTTGCCCGGTGGTTGTGGGGGTCTGCGGGTGGGGGGCTTATCGGAATCTGGAAGACCCCTTTAACAAAGGGGACCCCCAGATCCCGCCCCCCATGTGAATTGGTAAGGGGTACATTGTACCCCTACCATTTCACAAAGAAAGTGTAAAAAAAAAAAAACACACAGACACCGTTGGGAAAGTCCTTTATTAAAAATAGAAAAAAAAATAAAAAAAAATTCCATTCTCTTGTCCCCCCCTCTTTTCCTGCGGCCTGCCAGGTTGCGTGCTCAGATAAAAGGTCTGGTATGGATTTCTGAGGGGAATTCCACACCATTTTTTTTTATTTGGGGTGGAGTTCCCCTTAAAATCCATACCAGACCTGAAGGGTCTAGTATGGATATTTGGGGGGGAACCCCACGTCATTTTAATTTTTTTGACGCAGGGTTCCCCTTAATATCCATACCAGACCTGAAGGGCCTGGTAATTGAATTTGGGGGAACACCCACGCATTTTTTTTTATCAATTACTTTTCTCTGTATTGCCGGAAGCTGACAATTCATTATAGCCGCGAGTGCATTTAAATTCATTTTTTTCCTTCAGAAATTACACTTTGTGCAGGGACAGTTCTAAGCACAGGAAACAAGTGCTGCTTTACAGGTATACTCTAGACACCCCCCAGGTACGAAATTTAAAGGAATATTTCACTTTTATTGTTTCACTTTAAGCATTATTAAAATCACTGCTCCCGAAAAAACTGATGTTTTTAAAATTTTGTTTTTGCATTGATACATGTCCCCTGAGGCAGGACCCGGGTCCCCAAACACTTTTTGTGACAATAACTTGCATATAAGCCTTTAAAATTAGCACTTTAGATTTCTCTCATAGACTTTTACAGGGTGTTCCGCGGCTTTTCGAATTTGTCGCGAATACCCCAAATTGTTCGCTGTTCGGCGAACGGGCGAACAGGCAAAGTTCGAGTCGAACATGAGTTTGACTCGAACACGAAGCTCATCCCTATTGGTGATTACATTACCAAATGATTGGGTACAAAAGGAAGGTGGAGGGTAATGAGTATTACCTCTGCCCCTGCCTCCTCTACCATTACCATTACCACCACGTCCCCTTTGAGGATAGAAGGGACAATTGTGTTGTTTATCCTGATAGGGGGTGCATGGTTTTGGAATTATACCAGGAGTACTCAGTAAATTGGAAATTCTCACGGGGAGGAGAGGTTTTAGTGCCTGGTCAGATGAACCGACATTGGCCTGCCATTTAAAAACCTCCTTATGTGAAAAATCTCCAGAGTCCCTGATAAATTTTCCTTTCTTTTTATTCTGAGAAGCTTTATCCCATTTAAATAATTTATTCTTGAGTTCTTGGTCTTCCATAACACCTCAGCAGTGCCACAGGCTGATAGCTTCCATGCCACGCCGCATTCAGGCAGTAATTGCTGCAAAAGGGGCCCAAACCAAGTACTGAGTACATATGCATGCTTATACTTTTCAGAGGTCTGATATTGTTCTATGTACAATCCTTGTTTTATTGATTGCATGTAATATTCAAATTTTCTGAGATTGTGGATTTGGGGTTTTCATGAGCTGTAAGCCATAATCATCACAATTATGACAAATCACAGCTTGAACTATCTTGCTTTGCATGTAATGAGTCTATCTCATACTGTATATTAGTTTCACCTTTTAAGTTGCGTTAGTGAAATAAATGAACTTTTGCACGATTTTCTAATTTTTCGAGTTTCACCTTTATGGGACTATGCATGTGTATATATACAGTATATATATATATATTGTGGTAGTATGGTACCCCACCAGTGTATGAATACAGGATTCTCAACCAGGCAGGTTGAGGGGCTCCAGGGTATTTGCTTGTTTGGGAGGAAACTGGCTTTTCAGTTTCCTCATGATTTACTAAAATCCACTTTGGGACCCGGAGCTTGGGGATTTCTTAGAGATCCGGGTGGGGTGAAATCCCCAGTCCTGGATCCGGGTTTTGAGACTCAACTGCACACTGATTGTTCAGGTGTGTGTGGGCCTGATAGTAGAATCAGGACCAGCATTCTGGGCCCCGCCCTCCCGACGAGTGCAGGTGTGCACTGGGGAAGCCATAGAGTGCAAGTGTGCACTGGAGAAGTCAGAGAGTGCTTGTGTGCACAGTGGAAGCCAGAGACCCAGGTCTGAGGGTCAGAGCAGCAAGGGGCTGCTATCCAAATGGATGGTGTTGCAGATGGAATAGTCTATAGGAGACAGACAAGAGCCTGAAGTGGAAGGCCTGAGCAGCACTGCTGTATGTATAAGCCAGGAGGCTGAATGTCATTTTGTTGTTGAAAAGGAGTACTGAAACCCCTGCGAGGGAAACCTTTCATTTTGTTTTGACTTCTTTTAATAAAAATGGGCAAACAAAGCCCTTAAAAAGAAGAACCAGCGAGTGGCGGTGTCCTTCAAGCTCTACATTTGATGCTAGTCCTTCACAAGTGGCGGAGAATTTTGGCACAATCTGAGATCCCTACAATCAAGTAAGTTCATCTGTTATATGAACTGTGTTTTTGGTGCATGAGACTGCATAATCTGTGTGTGTGCAGGTGAAGAGAACCTGCAAGCGAAAGGTAAACTAGCCTTAAAGAGACAGTGCTCCAATTTGTTGCAGGTGGTGTACCTGTGAACAAAAAGTCAATTTTTTTTTCTCTGCAGTGAACTGCTGCTAGCTGTGTGTGGCAGCCAGGCAAACTGCATTGCACAGAAGTTTGATGGACTGTGTTGCATGCAGGTTGTGTACCTGTGAAAGGAGAATCACATTTTCTTCCCTCTGCTGTGAACTGTGTTACTGGTTGCTGTGTGCAACACCGCAAGTATGGGGCGGTCAAAGCAGAAAAAGGAGGCGATCCTTGTTGAAGCAAGAGAAAGAGCTCTGTGGCTGGAGGGGTTGTTACCGCCTGATCGAACCCCATACAGGCCTAAACAGAGTTTTCCAAGGGAAAAGAGGGCTGCTGTTGTCCCTAGCAACCCTGGTGCAATGAATGCACAGATGACTGCTAGTGTGGAGAGTCCACCAGCGTTTGAATCTGCAGTGGATTGGTGCAAGCGACACCTGGCAGGATTGGACCAAGCTAAAGTGGAAGGCAAGCCAACCTTCCATACAAAAAGAGAGCTGACGAATGTCCATGCCTGGGAGAGGGGTGTTGTTGCCCCGGGCAACGCTGCTGCAGTTAAACCAGCAGCTGTTGCGAAAAGTGTGAAAGTGACACAGCTTGAGACAGGGTCCAGCAGATGCAGGGTGGGAAACCCTGACAAGACATGGAACCAAGTGCGCTGTTTGCGGTGCAGTGAGTGGGGGCATGCAGTCTCCAAGTGCCTTTTGTCCCTGGCTCCAGTGCAAAGCTATCTAGCAAAACAAAGGTCTGAGAAGCCTGTGTTATATGCCAGAAGAGAGGCTGATCAAAGGCCAGGACAGAGAGTGGTTGCCCATAGCAACACAGAGGAGGCCAGTCGGGCTGTCTGTGGACCAAGGGGTGTGCCTCCCATGGGTCGTGACAAGTGGCTTCCGGAGGAGCCAATACAGCATGTTGGAGAGAGCCAGGCATTGAGGAGATGCCAAGAAATTAAATTTCAGCGTCCAGTACTGTGCTTGGAATGTGGTCAAGTGGGGCATGGGATCTTTACTTGCCCAAGGTTCTGGAACACCGCTAAAGAGTCTGGAAAGGCTGCAGTGTCGCCATATGGCCCCAAAGAGACAGTAACTGGTATGGATACAGCTGAGAGACAGCGCACTCAAGTGAAGGTTATGATGCCAGCCACTGAAAATAATAAGACTGTTCCAGTTTATGGTACTGAACCCAGTGAAGTGGGAGTAGATCCAGTGGGGAGATCCGCAGTGCCAATGGACATAGACTTGCGGCAGTGTGCTACCCAGAGCAGTGGGGAGGCACAAAATAAAGCCCAACTAGCCGCAGGGCTAAAGACTGGAAAGGACATGGGGACTCTGCATGTGCCTGCTATAGTCCAGCAGGTGGCTGGGAAAATAGAGTTAGGGGTGACCAAAACAGTGCTTGTGCCATGTTCCCTAGTGACAAGTACTGCAGGGTTGCCCAGGGAGACTTCCAAAAAGCCCGCAGTGACGGAGCCGAGCGTTTCCCAGGTCAACTTTGGAGCTGCCCATGTAGGAAAGGGTGCCCCTTTAAAAATGGAGGGCGCTGTGAGGAGTCACTCAGAGGCTTTGGTGGGTAATATACAATCCACAAAAGTAGCAGTTATGTCTACACGTAGTGAAAATTCTGATGGTTATGCTGACAAAAGTGTTACTGTTGGCAAATGTGATGGTATTGGTGATCATGACATTGAAAAATGTGTTTCCTTTAGTGTCATGTCTGAAAATGTTGGAAATGTGTTTACTACCAATGATGGGAGTAGGATATCTCCCATGACAACCAGAAGCGCAGGATTGTCCAGGGAACTCTCATGGGGCCTCCATGTGTTGGAGCCAGAGGTTTTCCAGGATGGTTGTGGTGCTACTCTGGTGAAACAAGGGAAGACTGTATTACATAGTGAGTGTGTGTGGGCGCAGCCCCACAACCCTAAGTGTAACCCAGTTGTCAAGGGGTTAGATCAGCCTGCAAAAGCTGAAAATGAAGAGCTGTATGTGTCTGTAGCGCCACCAAAGCAAGGTGTTCAAAATAAGGTATTGCACCTTGCCTTGGTTGAGGATGCAATCTCCCAGTGTGATGTGAGAAAAAAAATATTATCACAATGTGAGGTAGATAGAAGTGACAAGTGTGTTTTGGCTAGTGAATCCCAGGTTCCTGTTGGGCCTTCTAGAGCAGGTGATGCAGTGCTGTGGAGCACCAGTGATGTAACCACAGGAAACTGGGATGATTGGTGCAAGGAAGCAGTTGCGGCACTAGGCCAAGTGACAAGGAATTACGAAGCAATGATGTGTGACAGAGTTGTGGACAGAACACCTACTGTGCCCAGTGGAGGGATCGCAGAATGGCCAGTGCTCAAGGGCACGCCAGCCCCTGCAAAGGCTGATGCCCTCCAGTCTGAAGGAACGGTTCTGGGCGCAGGCATGGCAGATGGGTTGTCCACGGCCCAGCAACTAAATAGTGGCAAGTGTCAAGTTGACAATGTGACTTATGTTGACTCGCAGAGGCTCATTGGTGTAGCGTTAGAGGTGAAGAGGAGACATGTGTCTGACAGCGCTCCAGGGGAGCAACAGGCTGGGATGAGGGGTACCTTCAAGGAGATGGTGGTCTCTTCAAATGTCTCAACCTCACAAGCTGCAATGGATGAGCCCCTCCAAGTCTCGGACAGGGGAAAGGTTCCCAAAAAGGTCACGCATTTAGACATTGGTTGCATAGAGTTGACAAAAACTTTATTAGAAATGCTGGAGTTGGTAAAAGTGCCCTCACTGTACACTTGGGTGTCTCCACCGCAGTCGGACCAGGTGGTGCTGCGTGGTACCAATAGGTGGAGCCAGGTGGTACAGGCTGTGCTGGGAAGCTTGTTAACAGTGTGGCAAATAGTTCTGAGGTTCTCTAAGGGGGTGCTCCCAGTTACTGAGTGGTCTGGAAGGCGCTCAGAACTGTTTGAGTCATCAAAGGTCTCTCCGGCTGGTAGTGATGAGCCGAACACCCCCGGGTTCGGTTCGCACCAGAACCCGCGAACGGACCGAAAGTTCGTACGAACATTAGAACCCTATTAAATACAATGGATGCGAACGTTCGAATTCTAAAGTGCTAATTATAACAACTATTATGCATGTTATTGTCCTAAAAAGGGTTTGGGAACCCGGGTTCTGCACCAGGGGACATGTATCAATGCAAAAAGAAGTTTTAAAAACGGTCGTTTTTCGGGAGCAGTCATTTTAATGATGCATAAAGTGAAAAAAAAAAGTCAAATATTCCTTTAAATATCGTACCTGGGGGGTGTCTAAAGTATGCCTGTGAAGTGCCACGTGTTTCCCGTGTTTAGAACTGTCCCTGCACAAAATGACACTTCTAAAGGAAAAAAAAGCCATTTAAAACTGCTTGCGGCTTTAATGTAATGTCTGGTCCCGGTAATATGGATGAAAATCTTTAAGAAAAATGGCATAGCTACCCCATGACCCCCCCCCCCCCTACCCCAGCCCATTACCAGCCCCTTTGGGTCTTGTATGGATATTAAGGGGAACCCCGCACATAAAATAAAAAAGGCCCTATATACTCTGAACAGCCGTATACAGGCGGTGCATACAAGACAGGGACTGTAGGTTTGTTCTTATGTAGAATCTGTTTGTAATTTTGAACAGGTACATTGTTTAAGTGTAGCTCCAGCCCAAAAATCTATTTTTAAACTTTTTGGAAAACCTAGGTAAGGGTTATCACCCCTGTAACATTTGTTTTGCTGTCTGTGCCCCTGTTCAGAACATTTCACCTCACTTTCCGTCCCAATGACAACTGTTTTTGAAATGTGGTGTTTTTCTTGAAACAAGGATTGCTGATAAAGCATCAGTACAGAGGAGACACCTTTCTCCCATATTTATTCTTACAGGAGAGAATTTTCCTTCCTAGTGGTAGATTTCCTCTCACTTCCTGTTGTCTTCTTGCGTTTGCAAGTAGGAGTCGTTTGTAAGTTGGATGTTTGAAAGTAGGGACCTGCCGTATATACTCTGCAGAAATAGGCCCCTTAGTTGTTGGTGTTGGCACAACACTGTAAGCACTCACAGTTACTCTTGGTTGGTGCTGGAACGCCCTGCTGTCAACTATTATATCAGGAATTTTAATTACATATAATTGTTGAACAGTGGTAGTAAAAATTGGGCCTTTGATGGTGGTGCTGGTGCCACAACACTGTAAGCCCTGACAGTTACTCTTGGTGGGTGCAGCAATGGGCCCTGCTGTGAATTATTAGATCAAGAATTGTAATTGCATGCCCCTGTTGAACAGGGGCTGAAAAATTGGGCCTTTCGTGGTGGTGGTGGTGGTGTTGCCACAACACTGTAAGCCCTCAGAGTTACTCTTGGTGGGTGCAGGAATGGGCCCTGCTGTGAATTATTAGATCAAGAATTGTAATTACATGCCCCTTTTGAACAGGGGCTGAAAAATTGTGCCTTTCGTGGTGGTGGTGGTGGCGTTGCCACAACACTGTAAGCCCTCAGAGTTACTCTTGGTGGGTGCAGCAATGGGCCCTGCTGTGAATTATTAGATCAAGAATTGTAATTGCATGCCCCTGTTGAACAGGGGCTGAAAAATTGGGCCTTAGGCACTGGTGGCACAACACTACAACCCCTCACATATACTGTACTTGGAGCACAGCAATGAGCCCTGTTGCAAAGTATTGCTTCAAAAATTGTAATGACACGCCCCTGTTAAACAGGGGCTGAAAAATTGGGCCTTAGGCACTGGTGGCACAACACTACAACCCCTCACAGATACTGTACTTGGAGCACAGCAATGAGCCCTATGGCAAATTATTGCTAAAAAAATTGTAATTACACGCCCCTGTAAA
This sequence comes from Rana muscosa, assembly GCA_029206835.1. NCBI lineage: Eukaryota > Metazoa > Chordata > Amphibia > Anura > Ranidae > Rana > Rana muscosa. The sequence continues at coordinate 40,050,946 of CM055122.1, forward strand.
ACAGGGGCTGAAAAATTGGGCCTTAGCCACTGGTGGCGGCACCCATAAACAAAAATGATCTTCCAAGCTATCATCATCAATCGTATCATTGAGGACTCGGAGGAGGAGGATAGCCAGTCAACATAACAGCACAGGCACTCAGCATCAGCATCAGTCTTGAAGGGATGTGACATGTTAAAATCAATTAGTCTGTTATATCAGCATCAGGTGTGTGGTAGCTGGTGGTGATCCAAGACTGGTTCATCTTGATGAAAGTCAGTCGATCAACCGAGTCGGTGGACAGGCGCACCCTGTGATCCGTGACAAATCCTCCAGCAGCACTGAATGTGCGTTCCGAAAGAACGCTGGATGCAGGACAGGCCAGTAGCTCAATTGCATACTGTGCAAGCTCTGGCCAGTGATCCATCCTCAAGACCCAGTAAGCCAGAGGATTTTCCGTGGGGAAGGTGTCCAAGTCTGACCTTGCCCCTAGATATTCCTGCACCATGTTTATCAGACGCTGGCGATGGTTGCTGGAACCGATCATACTTTGGGGCTGCGGACTAAAGAATTGTCTGAACGCATCGGTCAGACGGCCACCTTCCCCACCGCTCCTTCTTTGACTGGCCGAAGCCTCAGCAACTCGTTGTCCAGGACCAGGAGTTTGTAACCTCCCAGTCTCTGGGAACGCGTTGCACAGACCTTTCTGCAAGGCCTCCCGGAGTTGTCTCATCCTCTGCTCCCTCTGCGAAGGTAACATAAGGTCCGCAACCTTACCCTTGTACCGTGGATCAAGGAGAGTGGCCAGCCAGTAATGGTCCCTCTCCTTGATCCGAAGAATACGAGGATCCTTCCGCAGACTTTGCAGGATCAGGGAGGCCATGCAGCGTAGGTTTGCTGAGGCATTCGCTCCGGAGTCCTCTGGGTCACTAAGGACGACATGATCCGCAGCCACCTCCTCCCAGCCACGTACAAGTCCACTGGTTTCTTGGGACTGTAAATCATCCCTAAAAGACTGCTGATGATGCTGAGTGCCAGCCTCCACCTCCATGCTGACACAATCCTCCTCCTCCTCCTCCTCCTCCTCCTCCTCCTCTTCCTGTGCGATGGGTGGGACAGAAGGAACACTGTCTGGGTAAAGGGGGCCTTGAGAGGCAAGGAAGTCCTCCTCTTCCTGCCTCTGTTCTGCCTCAAGTGCCCTGTCCATTATTCCACGCAGCGTGTGCTCCAACAGGTGGACAAGAGGTACAGTGTCACTGATGCATGCACTGTCACTGCTCACCATCCTCGTGGCCTCCTCAAATGGTGCCAGGACAGTGCATGCATCCCTGATCATGCCCCACTGGCGTGGAGAAAAAAACCAAGCTCCCCTGACCCTGTCCTGGTGCCGTAGTCGCACAGGTACTCATTGATGGCCCTCTGCTGCGTGTGCAGCCGCTGCAGCATGGCCAACGTTGAGTTCCACCTGGTGGGCATGTCACATATAAGGCGGTTCTTGGGCGGGTTCAACTCCTTTTGCAGCTCAGCCAGGCGAGCACTGGCATTATAAGATCTGCGGAAATGCACACAGACTTTCCTGGCCTGCCTCAGGACATCCTGTAAGCCCGGGTACCTGCCCAAGAACCGCTGCACCACCAGGTTAAGGACGTGAGCCACACAGGGCACATGGGTCAGTTGTCCCTGTCGGAGGGCGGAGAGGAGGTTGGTGCCATTGTCGCAAACCACCATTCCTGGCTTAAGCTGGCGTGGCGTCAACCACCTCTCGGCCTGGCCCTGCAGAGCAGACAGGACCTCTGCCCCAGTGTGGCTTCTGTCCCCCAAACACACCAGCGCAAGCACGGCATGGCATCTTTTTGCCTGCGTACTTGCGTAGCCCCGTGAACGGCTACGGAGCACCGCTGGTTCATAGGACAAACCACAGGAAGAGGCCATGGAGGAAGAAGAAGAGGAGGGGGTGGAGGAGAGAGGTGTGTCACAACCAGTAGTAGCATTTTGGAGGCGTGGCGGTGGAACAACCTCCAACACTACTGCACCTTGTCCTGCATCCTTCCCAGCTGCCAAAAGAGTGAACCAATGGGCCGTGAAAGAAAGGTAACGTCCCTGTCCATGCCTGCTGGACCATGAGTCAGCGGTAATATGCACCTTACCGCTGACCGCCCTGTCCAGCGAGGCCAAGACATTGCCTTCCACATGCCGGTAGAGAGCCGGAATAGCCTTCCGTGAGAAAAAGTGGCGTTTGGGAACCTGCCACTGAAGAACCGCACATTGCACAAACTCACGGAAGGGGGCCGAGTCTACCAACTGAAAAGGCAGCAGTTGAAGCGCTAGCAATTTAGCCAAGCTAGCATTCAACCGCTGGGCATGTGGATGGCTGGGAGTGAACTTCTTTCGACGGTCCAGCAGCTGGGGCAGGGAAATTTGCCTGCTAGAATCGGACGTCGGTGTACTGCTAGCAGAGTGGCCGCAAGTACTTGGCTGTGACACACCTAATTCTACACCTTCATTCCTCTCAGTGCATGTTTCAGAGAGGACTGAAGTTATAGTGGGGTTGGAGATCCCAGCTGATGCGGTGCAAGGAGAGGTCCGCTTTGTTCTTTGGTGTGGGTCTTTGAGGTAGGCTTGCCAACGAGCTGCATGGCAGGTCAACATATGTCTGGTCAGGCATGTGGTACCCAAGCGGCTGATGTTTTGGCCACGCGATATACGCTTGAGACATATGTTGCAAACAGCAGCTGTGCGATCTGATGCACTAGCCTCAAAAAAGGCCCACACCAAGGAACTTTTTGAATGACGGGCAGAGGCAGCGCCCTGCACAGGCGGAGCTCTGCGGTGTGATTCCGTCGGTGTACTGCCCTTACGCTGGCCACCAAAGGGCATCCTGCCTCGTTGGAGATGTGCCTCCTCCTCCTCCTCCTCCTCCTCCTCCTCTCTCCTATTAGGCACCCACGTGGAGTCAGTGACCTCATCATCCCCTCCCTCCTCATCACTGGAGCCAATCTGGCAGTATGCTGCAGCTGCTGGAACATGACTGCCAGATTGGTGTCCTTCTTGAGCATCCCCTCTGTCTGCTCTCACGCTACTGCCTTCCTGTAGGTCATCAGACCCTTCGAAACGCTGGGCATCCTCCTGGAGCATGTACCCAACACTGTGCTCAAACAGTTCGGGGGACTCCTCAGGAGGAGGACATGGTGGGTCTAGGGAAGGAGTGACTGATGATGAGTCTGACATTGATACCAGGGAAGAGGACGCTTTGGCAGCTGCTTTGCCAGTACCCTGAGCCTGGGTGAGAGAGGATGAGGAGGAGGAGGAGGGCTTGGTCATCCACTCTACCAAGTCTTCGGCATGATGTGGCTCAACATGTCCAGCTGCCGAAAAGAAGGACAAGCGTGTCCCATGGCCATGTGCTGATGACAATGCACCGTGTCCACGACCAGCACTGTTGCCCCCAGACACAGAGCCTGCTTGCCCTCTTTTATTGCCTCCTGACTGTCTGCCTCTCCTTGTTTGCCTTCCAGACATTCTAATAGATGGCCTGCAGGGAGATGGGAAAAAAGCAATAAGGGCTACCTTCAGGTGTCCTTTTCTGTCCCTTTACTTAAGGATTTCTAAATATGGTTGAGGATGATTGCTTTTGCACAGAATAGCACAACGACAATTTCCCTGACTGTCCAAAAAACAAGGATTTCAAAGATGGTTGATGAGGAATGCTTTAGCACACTATAGCACAAGGAGAATTCCCCTCACTTTCCTTCTTTGTCCCTAGAAACAAGGACTCGCACAGTGAAAGAAACTGACACTCTCCCTACCTAGAGTTTTCTGTCCCTAGAAAAAAATGTTTTTTTAAAGCACACTATAGCACAAGGAGAATTCCCCTCACTTTCCTTCTTTGTCCCTAGAAACAAGGACTCGCACAGTGAAAGAAACTGACACTCTCCCTACCTAGAGTTTTCTGTCCCTAGAAAAAATGTTTTTTTAAAGCACACTATAGCACAAGGAGAATTCCCCTCACTTTCCTTCTTTGTCCCTAGAAACAAGGACTCGCACAGTGAAAGAAACTGACACTCTCCCTACCTAGAGTTTTCTGTCCCTAGAAAAAATGTTTTTTTAAAGCACACTATAGCACAAGGAGAATTCCCCTCACTTTCCTTCTTTGTCCCTAGAAACAAGGACTCGCACAGTGAAAGAAACTGACACTCTCCCTACCTATCCTTCTCTTTCCCTAAACTAAAGGAATCCAGGTTAAGCAAGAAAGAAATAAATGTCACTGTCCCTGCCTATGCTTGTCTTTCCCTGCTCCGGAACACACTACACTAGGCCGCCGTGCTGGCGGCCTTTTATAGTGTGGGGCGTGTACTAAACACCCTCAGCAATAATTGGCCACAGGCATCCTGCCTGTGGCCAATCATTGCTCTCCTCGCTGCCGGCGCTGTGATTGGCCAAGCATGCAGGGTCACAGTGCATGCTTGGCCAATCACAGCGCCTGGATGACACTGCGATGGCGTAGTGCATTGTGGGCCGTTCGCGTCACTCGAATTTGGCGCGAACGGCCCAAATCGTTCGATCTTCGTCGAACGATCGAACAGCCGATGTTCGAGTCGAACGTATGTTCGACTCGAACACGAAGCTCATCCCTACCGGCTTGTGTAGTGACTGGAAACATCTCTGCTGGTGTGCTCCAAGGTGCAGCTGAGCAGTGGTCAGTAGAGGGCGCAGATACTGTCTCAGCCGCTAAATCTCATGAGAAGGAAGGACCCAGAATAGAAGCAGCACTAGCAGAGATGCTTTCTATCACTCAGAAAGAGGTACAACTTAAAGTACCCGGAGACACTGTGAGAAAAAGTGCTATAGGTGAATGCTGCAGCAATGTAATGTGTACATCAGAAAGAAGTAGTTTGTGCCTAGATCAGTGTCATCTGTTAGATCAGTTACCCATGGAGTGTTGGACAACAGGTGAGGTAGAACTTGGCTTTAGTCCTGCGGAATTTATTCTCTCGCCTATGTGTGGTCCCTCCTCAGGTCTGGAGCCAAGGGTATGGTTTCTAACAAAAGTATTCAACAAACCTAATAAGGTCCTCGAGACAGGGAAACGGATAAGAAGTGCGGTAAAAATGGTAAGTGGATCAGACAAGAGCTTGTCTGTTCAGGTGGATAAAAATACAGATGGCATCAGAACAGGTCAAGTGGTAGGACAGCTGCCTGCAGAGTGGGTGAACCCAGGGGAGGTAACGTCCTGTGAGGTTCCCGTGGGTAATGGCGGCCCTCCATTATGTGTGCCCTCTGCAGACGCTGCCCTAGCAAATGCTGAAAAAAAAGGCATTGGTGATCTGTGCAACGTTGAGAGGTGTAATGTTGGTTTAAATATGTCTGTCAATGATGAACCAAATAGTTTGTTAAAGGTACATGACAGTGTGTCCAAAGGTATTGGGAAACCTGGGAACCTGAAGCGTGGATGCAGAAGGGTTGGTAGAAAGACCAGGGGTGCCCTGTTAAAATTTCAGGAGAGGCAGTGCTTATGGAACCCCAAAAGAAGAGGGAGAAGGCTGAGTATAGGGAAATATAGGACCTTGTTAAGATCCAGGGTGGGACATACCTGGAAGCGCACCCGGAAAAAAGGTTGGGCCTACGTGGCTGACAGCCAGCACAGAGGTGTCCCAACCATAATGATGGGTGCTGGTGTTCCTCCCTCCGGATCGAAACAAGGGGGGAGGGTATGTGGTAGTATGGTACCCCACCAGTGTATGAATACAGGATTCTCAACCAGGCAGGTTGAGGGGCTCCAGGGTATTTGCTTGTTTGGGAGGAAACTGGCTTTTCAGTTTCCTCATGATTTACTAAAATCCACTTTGGGACCCGGAGCTTGGGGATTTCTTAGAGATCCGGGTGGGATGAAATCCCCAGTCCTGGATCCGGGTTTTGAGACTCAACAGCACACTGATTGTTCAGGTGTGTGTGGGCCTGATAGTAGAATCAGGACCAGCATTCTGGGCCCCACCCTCCCGACGAGTGCAGGTGTGCACTGGGGAAGCCATAGAGTGCAAGTGTGCACTGGAGAAGTCAGAGAGTGCTTGTGTGCACAGTGGAAGCCAGAGACCCAGGTCTGAGGGTCAGAGCAGCAAGGGGCTGCTATCCAAATGGATGGTGTTGCAGATGGAATAGTCTATAGGAGACAGACAAGAGCCTGAAGTGGAAGGCCTGAGCAGCACTGCTGTATGTATAAGCCAGGAGGCTGAATGTCATTTTGTTGTTGAAAAGGAGTACTGAAACCCCTGCGAGGGAAACCTTTCATTTTGTTTTGACTTCTTTTAATAAAAATGGGCAAACAAAGCCCTTAAAAAGAAGAACCAGTGAGTGGCGGTGTCCTTCAAGCTCTACATTTGATGCTAGTCCTTCACAATATATATATATATATATATACACATACACACTTTTTTTCCCTTTTATTGGTTAAACTAGATGGACTTGTGTCTTTTTTCAGCCAGACTAGCTATGTGCTGAACCAGCCTCCTCCCCTGTATCTGGGAGTTGAAAGAGAAACAATGAATCTCTATCGACCAACAGACAGAAAATAAAGATACAAGGGAGGCATTCTGTACATCACACTGAATGGCTCTCACAGTGATTATATTTGAGGGAGCCCTTCCTACCATCTCCCAATCATTAGTGCAAGACCAGGAGCTATCAATGATAGCTTGGTCCTTGTGCTGTGGGTGTGCAATTCAGTGTGCTTTCATCAGATACACAGGTATGCATATATGTGGCAGCATGGCATAAGACCAAGTCAACGTGCCAAATAGATAAGTACAGCCATATTTAGGGGTTAATTTCCCATTTCTTTAATACATTAATATTAAAGTCTAATTACAGTCAAAATGTTTCTTTAGGTTTAAATTGTATTTTGAGTCAAGATTTCTGTCAAGTATTTATTTTATTGGAGTGATATTCCCTCACTTCATGGCTCATTGATATTGTTACTGTATAACTGGGACAGGAAGACAAGGAGAACAATAAAGCACAGATGCTCTATCCCCTGTTTAACCCAATACACTAATCAGTTTTTGTGCTAATCTCTGTATCAACCCAGAAAGAAGTGTGGCATTCCATCACTTCCTGTCCTTATGACATTCTATCATCAGAACAAGAAATGAGAATAAATCTTCCCCAATGGGGACACAAAACATACCAGTAGAGATTCTAACCCATACCCCATTTGTACAAAGCTTAAAAAAAAAATCCTGACGCCAACATGGCAGCATACTAGTGATAGAGCTCCGCCTCTTGACCACTCCCTCAGGACCAGTGAATGGCATAAATTAAGGCATGGTTAGCCGCCACCCCATTCTTCTTTTTTCCTCATACCTCAACGCACCAGTGAAGAGTAAGCAGTACTATGTTCCCCCCTCTGCCTCAGTGCAGTAGCTGTCTGGGTTGAGCCTCTCCCAGTGCGAAGTCCCAGCGCTCAGGCTGCTGAAAGCGCTATAGTCTGGGAGCCCCTTCTGTTTCCTCTTTAGTAAGGAAATCTGCTTTTAAAATTGGTAACTGCAGCGCTTGTGGAATATGGAGGGGCCAGCTATGCTTTATCTCTCTTGGCCCCTTGTGCCATACAGGGTCGCCTGTACCTTTTTCCTACTGTATGTCTCCCTCTTTTGTCTTTCATTACCTTTCTTATTCACTGCTGTCCTCTACAGGTGTTTGTGTGTGTGTGTGTGTGTGTGTGTGTGTGTGTGTATATATATATTGTGACAGCAGGAAGGTAAAGTCACCTGGTTGCCTCCAGGGGGGTAGATATATTTCGCCCAGATTCAGGCTTTACGCCGACTTATACAACTAGGTGGAGAGTTGTATAAGCCCAGCTGAGGATAGTGGGCTCATGGATGACTCATACCTCTAGGGAGAGTGTGGGGCGTCGTGCAGACAGGGAGTTGATGAGACCAGCTGAAGCTTGTCAGCTCATTTAGGCCTCTATAAGAACTCCCAACTTCATTAGATGTTAGCTCATGCCTGGAACCAGACCTGTGTGGACTGTCTAGGGAGAGTGAACCCCTGTGCGGTGAGACAAAGCCTGTGTGGCTATTTGCTTGGACATTTAAAACCAGGGACTTAGGGACTAGGACAGCACTAGGCTGATCCCAGTTGTTAGTTAGGAAACCTGTATGTTTAGTCAGAGGTCAACTTGACCAGGATTTATTTTGTTTATGTTTCTTTTGCTTTGCTGTGTTTTGTCACTGTAAATAGAAAATAAACCGCACCTTTTTGATTTTGAAAACCACAACCTCCGTTTGCTGGGCCTGTTTTGTGTGGGGAGCCCATCCCGGGGGTCACACACACCCGCTGCCGAGCTAACCCCCTCACAATATATATATATATATATATAGGTATGTAAATGTGATATGGGTATGTGTGTGTATAATTACATACAGTGGGGAGAACAAGTATTTGATACACTGCCAATTGTGCAGGTTTTTCTACTTACAAAGCATGTAGAGGTCTGTAATTTTTATCATAGGTACTCTTCAACTGTGAGAGACGGAATCTAAAACAAAAATCCAGAAAATCACATTGTATGATTTTTAAATAATTAATTTGCATTTTATTGCATGACATAAGTATTTGATCCCCTACCAACCATTCTGTTTGATTGAGTGTGTGGACGGGTGTCTTTTATACAGGTAACAAGTTCAAACAGGTGCAGTTAATACAGGTAATGAGTAGAGAACAGGAGGGCTTCTTAAAGAAAAAATAACAGGATAAGAATATGGTACCTCAAAAAATGGGATTTTAAGGGCAATGAAATATAAATATTCTATATTTATATTTCATTGCCCTTAAAACCCAATTTTTTGAGGTACCATATCCTTATCCTGTTATTTTTTCTTTAAGAAGCCCTCCTGTTCTCTACTCATTACCTGTATTAACTGCACCTGTTTGAACTTGTTACCTGTATAAAAGACACCCGTCCACACACTCAATCAAACAGACTCCAACCTCTCCACAATGGCCAAGACCAGAGAACTGTGTAAGGACATCAGGTCTAAAATTGTAGACCAGCACAAGGCTGGGATGGGCTACAGGACAATAGGCAAGCAGCTTGGTGTGAAGGCAACAAATGTTGGTGCAATTATTAGAAAATGGAAGAAGTTAAAGATGACGGTCAATCTCCCTCGGTCTGGGGCTCAATGCAAGTTCTCACCTCGTGGGGCATCAATGATCATGAGGAAGGTGAGGGATCAGCCCAGAACTACACGGCAGGACCTGGTCAATGACTTGAAGAGAGTTGGGACCACAGTCTCAAAGAAAACCAATAGAAACACACTATGCCGTCATGGATTAAAATCCTGCAGCGCACGCAAGGTCCCCCTGCTCAAGCCAGCGCATGTCCAGGCCCTTCTGAAGTTTGCCAATGACCATTTGGATGATCCAGAGGAGGAATGGGAGAAGGTCATGTGGTTTGATGAGCCAAAAATAGAGCTTTTTGGTCTAAACTCCACTCGCCGTGTTTGGAGGAAGAAGGATGAGTACAACCCCAAGAACACCATCCCAACCGTGAAGCATGGAGGTAGAAACATCATTCTTTGGGGAGGCTTTTCTGCAAAGGGGACAGGACGACTGCACCGTATTGTGGGGAGGATGGATGGGGCCATGTATCGTGAGATCTTGGCCAACAACCTCCTTCCCTCAGTAAGAGCATTGAAGATGGGTCGTGGCTGGGTCTTCCAGCATGACAACGACCTGAAACCCACAGCCAGGGCAACTAAGGAGTGGCTCCGTAAGAAGAAGCATCTCAAAGTCCTGGAGTGGCCTAGCCAGTCTCCGGACCTAAACCCAATAGAAAATCTTTGGAGGGAGCTGAAAGTCCATATTGCCCAACGACAGCCCCGAAATCTGAAGGATCTGGAGAAGCTCTGTATGGAGGAGTGGGCCAAAATCCCTGCTGCAGTGTGTGCAAACCTGGTCAAGAACTACAGGAAACGTATGATCTCTGTAATTGCAAACAAAGGTTTCTTTACCAAATATTAAGTTCTACTTTTCTGATGTATCAAATACTTATGTCATGCAATAAAATGCAAATTAATTACTTAAAAACCATACAATTTGATTTTATGGATTTTGGTTTAGATTTTGTCTCTCACAGTTGAAGAGTACCTATGATAAAAAAATTACAGACCTCTACGTGCTTTGTAAGTAGAAAAATCAGCTAAATTGTCAGTGTATCAAATACCTGTTCTCCCCACTGTATACACGTAAAAAAATGTATGTGGATGTGTAGGTATACATATATGTGTGTGGGTGTATGTGTATACATGTAGGTATTGTAGGGGATCAGAGGGGTGTAGGGCCGGCTCAGACAGTTCAGTAAAATAAAATGCCTTTATTCAGCAAAACAAACAGAAGAAACTACAGGCTTGTCTTCTAACACAGATAGGAAAGTGCAGTCTCTTTAGCTAACAGGCTGATATATAGACATAGTACATGGCTATAGCCAGAGCTACAGTCTCTGATATGGTTTTGCTCACCCCAGCAGGTACACAATCCAGCAATGGATCCTCTCACACAGCATGCTGCTGTCTCTCTCTCTCTCTCCAGACACACAACTCATCTCTGACATGTTCAGCTCAGCTGACAAGCCGGTCTGAAGGGGAAGTTCCTACTCTCTTCAATTAACTCTTTTTTAACCCGCCCCAGACTGACCCTCTGCAGGTAGGTATGTATATATATATATATATATATATATATATATATATATATATATATATATATTGTGACAGCAGGAAGGTAAAGTCACCTGGTTGCATCCAGGGGGGTAGATATATTTCGCCCAGATTCAGGCTTTACGCCGACTTATACAACTAGGTGGAGAGTTGTATAAGGCTAGTGGGCTCATGAATGACTCATACCTCTAGGGAGAGTGCTGGGCGTCGTGAGGCAGGGAGTTGATGAGACCAGCTGAAGCTTGTCAGCTCATTTAGGCCTCTATAAGAACTCCCAGATTCATTAGGTGTTAGCTCATGCCTGGAACCAGACCTGTGTGGACTGTCTAGGGAGAGTGAACCCCTGTGCGGTGAGAAAAAGCCTGTGTGGCTATTTGCTTGGACATTTAAAACCAGGGACTTAGGGACTAGGACAGCACTAGGCTGATCCCAGTTGTTAGTTAGGAAACCTGTATGTTTAGTCAGAGGTCAAGTTGACCAGGATTTATTTTGGTTATGTTTCTTTTGCTTTGCTGTGTTTTGTCACTGTAAATAGAAAATAAACCGCACCTTTTTGATTTTGAAAACCACAACCTCCGTTTGCTGGGCCTGTTTTGTGTGGGGAGCCCATCCCGGGGGTCACACACACCCGCTGCCGAGCTAACCCCCTCACAATATATATATATATATATATATATATATATATATATTGTGGGAGATTAGCTCATGGGGATCACCTTTTCTCAGAATGAAGGTCAGCGTACAGGCAGTTTCTTTAAAACCTGGCGTATTGCTAGCTTTATTTACGAGTGGTTTGCACTAGTCATACAAAATAAACAAAACAGTAAAACAAATCCTTGCCATCCGGCGCTAAACTATACAGTAACCGCTTTCTATACGGTGAGGGGCTGGTCCCCGTCACCCACAAAACACAAGGTGAAGTAAAGCAAACCTTTTTCTTTCAGCCCAAATAAACGGCGCTCCTCTTACTCAGATTCCCTTCTGAGTCTCAGGCCAGAGCCATGCTGTCCTCTCTTCCTGGATCTTTAAAGCCCAGCTGCCTATGGATTCCAGTGAACCTGAATACCTGGACCAGAACCCAGCCAACTAGAGAGGCTGGAAAAACCTGGGCCGGATTCTGGTTCAGTCCCTTACAATGGACCGAATGCGGGGTGAAACATAGCGACTGTCATATATCTCACCTCGCATACCATCACATATCCTCCCCCTCTGCTCAAGCCCCTGTGGCTGAGCACTTGACCCAGCCATACAGTGCACGCGGGAGAGGGCATCAGCATTATCCTGGAGTTTGCCCGGCCTGTGCTCAACCGTGAATTTAAAGGGCTGTAAAGCCAGGAACCACCTTGTCACATGGGCATTTTCCTCCCTATTGTCACACATCCACTTCAGGGGAGCATGGTCAGTTACCAGCCTGAACGACCTCCCGAGTAGATAACACCTCAGGGAGTCTAAGGCCCGTTTAATGGCGAGACACTCCTTTTCAACAATGGCATAGTTCCTTTCGTGCTTGTTCAGCTTCCGGCTCAGGTATACAACCGGGTGCTCCTCACCATTCCTGACCTGCGACAGTACGGCCCCTAGGCCCACCTCAGAGGCGTCTGTCTGTACGACAAACTCCTTTGTGAAGTCCGGGGTCACCAGCACCGGTAGTGCACAAAGGGCCTGTTTTAATTTTTGAAACGCCTTCTCTGCCTCAGGGTTCCATTGGACCATGACGGACCCTCTGCCCTTTGTCAGGTCAGTCAGAGGGACGGCAATGGTGGCAAAGTCAGGTATAAACCGTCGGTAATACCCCGTAATGCCTAGGAAGGCCCGAACTTGTTTCTTGTTTACGGGTTGGGGCCACTTTTGGTCTGAGGCTTGACAAGTCCCCGGCCAATAACGTAGCCAAGATACTTGGCCTCCTCTAGGCCTATGGCACACTTCTTTTGGTTAGCCGTGAGGCCTGCTTTCCTAAGGGAATTTACCACCGCTTGTACCCGGGGCAGGTGCGATTCCCAATCTGGGCTGTGGATGACCACATCGTCCAAATAAGCAGCCGCATACGGGCGATGTGGTCTCAAAGTTTTGTCCATCATTCGTTGGAATGATGCAGGGGCCCCATGCAGACCAAAAGGCATCCGCTTGTACTGAAACGAGCCCTCAGGAGTGGAAAAGGCAGTCTTCTCCTTGTCCGATTCAGATAGCGGTATTTGCCAATAGCCTTTTGTCAGGTCTAGGGTCGGTATATAGCGAGCCTGTCCCAATCTGTCCACAAGTTCGTCGACCCGGGGCAACGGGTATGCATCGAACTTGGATACACTGTTAGGTTTCCGAAAGTCATTACAAAACCTGATAGTGCCATCAGGTTTTGGGACCAGCACTATGGGGCTCGACCACTCACTGTGGGACTCTTCTATCACATCCAACTCCAACATGTTTTTAATTTCTTTCGCGACTGCCTCACGCCTGGCCTCTGGGATTCTATATGGCTTCATATTTACCCAAAACCCTGGTTCCGTCACTGTCATGTTGGATCACGTTGGTCAGTCCGGGTAAGGGGGAGAAAAAGTCTCTATTTTTATGCACAAACACCCTAACGTCACTTTGTTGTGCCTCGGACAGGGTATCCGTGATGGGAACGTCAGGTGTCACGGATACACGGTCGGTTGGAGGCGGGGACGTGGCCAGTAAAGTCTCTCGGTCCTTTCAGGGTTTTAAGAGATTCACATGGTAGATTTGGTGTGGTTTCCTTTTCCCTGGCTGGTAGACTTTGTAGTTTACCTCCCCCACCCTTTCGACAACCTCGAAGGGACCCTGCCACTTGGCTAAAAACTTACTTTCCACCATGGGGACCAATACCAACACTCTGTCCCCAGGGCTGAAAGTACGGACCCTGGCACTTCGGTCATAGACCCTCCTTTGGGCCTCCTGGGCCCACTCCTTATGTTCTCGCACCAGGGGTAGGACAGCTGCGATTCGATCCTGCATCAAGGAGACATGCTCTATGATGCTTTTATATGGGGTTGCCTCACCTTCCCATGTTTCCTTGGCAACATCTAGCAGTCCCCTGGGATGCCTACCATACAAGAGTTCAAAGGGGGAATAGCCTGTGGACGCCTGCGGAACCTCACGTATTGCAAACATGAGATATGGCAGCAAAAAATCCCAGTTTCTCCCATCTTTGTCGACCACCTTTTTCAGCATACTTTTCAAAGTTTTATTAAATCTTTCGACCAGACCATCCGTTTGGGGGTGGTAGACAGAGGTACGGAGATGGGAGATTTTGTATAACTTACAAAGCTCCTTGGTAACCTTGGACATAAAGGGGGTGCCCTGGTTGGTTAAGATCTCTTTTGGGATCCCCAGTCGACTAAAGACATGGACCAATTCCTTGGCGATAGCCTTCGCAGAGGTATTGCGCAAGGGTATGGCCTCAGGATAGCGAGTCGCATAGTCCAGGATCACCAGAATATGCTGGTGACCGTGGGCAGATTTCACAACCGGCCCCACCAGGTCCATGCCAATCCTCTCAAAGGGGACCTCGATTATTGGCAGAGGAACGAGGGGGCTGCGAAAATGGGGTGATAGTGCCGACATTTGGCACTCGGGGCATGATTCGCAGTACTCCTTGACATCTGCATGCAATCCGGGCCAGAAAAATCTCTGGGCGATTCTCTCCCTGTTTTTTTCAACACCGAGATGCCCCCCCATTACATGACCATGGGCCAGGTCTAGCACCACCCTGCGGAAGGGTTTGGGGACTAGTAGCTATTCTACCTCGTCCTCTCCATGTTTTATCACTCGATACAATAAATTGTTTTTAATTGCCATGTAAGGGAAAGACACCACCCAATTAGGATCCACCGGTTCCCCATCCAACATCTTAACGTTTTCCCTGGCTCTCATGAGGGTGGCCTCTCGTAATTGCTCGGTACAGAAATCCTCTCTCCTGACCTCTAAATCGGGTACCACATCTTGGCTACTCTCAATGTCAGGGTCAGAGGGGTTCTCCTGTTCGTTACCCTCAGGCTGGGAGCTAGCTTCCAGGTCCTCCGGCTCCCCAACCATGACAGGGAAAGGAAGAGAGTCTCCGGCTTCCTTGATCCCACCAACAGCATCCCCTTCCCTTTGGCAAAAAGGGTCGGGTGAGAGTTCCCGTGCTTCCCCAGCAGGGGGAGCTCTATCTACCAGCCTCCCTTTTCTCTCCCATAAATTCCAGAAATGGGGAAAATCTCTTCCCACTAAAGCTTCACAAAGCAGTGAAGGTACCACCCCCACTGAATGTGTTACACTGCCCCTGGGGGTATCAACCTCAACCACCGCTGTCTGGTAGTCTTGAGTGTCCCCATGGATGCAAATTACCCCAATAGTACTGGGGTGTAGTTTTGTGGGGTTCGCACAATCACTCCTGACTAGGGTCACCACACTACCAGAGTCTAGCAGGGCTGTCGGGGCTTTCCATCCACAGAAATAACACAAATTTGTTTTTCAATGCGACTCTGACATGATGCAATACATGCGACCTGTGCAAACAAAGAAAGGCGTCTTTTCATATGAGCATAATCGCATTGCATAGGTTCATCATTTATAGGACAGTTCGCAGCAATATGCCCTAATGCATGGCAACGAAAACATCTTATATGCTCAACCCCCAGTCCTCTCAACGGTTCCAAAGACCTGCCTGGCTTCTTTGGCCAGTCTCCAGGTCTAGGAAGCACAGTCTCATCAGTTGGAACAACAGTCTTATCAAATCTCCCCAAGCTCTTAGACCCCGGAACAGTCTTACCCGAACCGCTGGGAGATCTTGCACCCCTAGACACACCGAAGTGGGGCGTAGACGGATTCACCAAGTCCTCAGTAGCATTGTACCTCTCCACTAGGTCGACCAGTTGGGCTGCAGTTTTGGGGTCGCCCTGTCCGACCCACTTCCTCAGAGCAGCAGGAAGCGCACGCAGATACCAGTCCATTACCACACGCTTTACGATCTGCGGGCCTGTCAAGGTCTCTGGCTGCAACCACTTCTTGGTGAGGTGGACCAGGTCAAACATTTGGGAACGGGGTGGGTTGTTGCTGGAGAATGACCACTGATGCACCCGCTGGGCCCGGATTGCCATGGTGACACCCAAGCGTGTGAGTATCTCTGTCTTTAGAGTCTCATAGTCCTGGGCCTTATCGGGTTCTAGGTCAAAATAGGCCTTTTGGGGTTCTCCTGTTAAAAATGGGGACAACAGACCCGCCCACTGTTCTTTTGGCCATCCTTCGCGGACAGCAACTCTCTCAAAAATCGCCAGGTATGCCTCGATATCATCAGCAGATGTCATTTTCTGTAAGTGGTAGGATGCACGTATCATCTTTGCTTCCACTGGCACAGGAGGTGTAGACCCTTTTTTCAATTCCACCAGAGCCTCTGCGAACTGCCGGTTCATCTCCTGCTGGGCTGCTTGTTGTGCTGCAGCAGCCTCCTGTTGTGCTGCCTGTTGTGCTGCGACTTGGTGGTTGGTTTCCCGCTGAGCTGCATTGGCCTGTATCTTCGGAAAATGCCCGCTGAATCCACCACGTGTGGGAGATTAGCTTGTGGGGATCACCTTTTCTCAGAATGAAGGTCAGCGTACAGGCAGTTTCTTTAAAACCTGGCGTATTGCTAGCTTTATTTATGAGTGGTTTGCACTAGTCATACAAAATAAACAAAACAGTAAAACAAATCCTTGCCGTCCGGCGCTAAACTATACAGTAACCGCTCTCTATACGGTGAGGGGCTGGTCCCCGTCACCCACAAAACACAAGGTGAAGTAAAGCAAACCTTTTTCTTTCAGCCCAAATAAACGGCGCTCCTCTTACTCAGATTCCCTTCTGAGTCTCAGGCCAGAGCCATGCTGTCCTCTCTTCCTGGATCTTTAAAGCCCAGCTGCCTATGGATTCCAGTGAACCTGAATATCTGGACCGGAACCCAGCCAACTACAGAGGCTGGAAAAACCTGGGCCAGATTCTGGTTAAGTCCCTTACAATGGACCGAATGCGAGGTGAAACATAGCGACTGTCATATATCTCACCTCGCATAACGTCACAATATATATAATGTGTGTGTGTGTGTGTGTAGGTGTATATACATATGTACTGTAGGTGTATGTAGATAAATCAAAAAGGAAAGTGGAATCCTTTCTCCTATGTCTACTCCTACTCCTTCTGTCGCTTTTCAGCTATCCTCGCCTCAGCTGGCCGTCCCATTTCTCCACAGATCACGAGTCAGATACTGCTCATACAAAGACCCTCAAAAACTAGGGTGGGGACCACTGTATCAGTAAGTTTTCAGGAAAAGAGTGCCCTCTTGTGCGGATTGATTTGCTTCAGCCCCGCACACCCACGCTCTCAAAAGGGCGGACGTTCTTCAGGGGAGCATAGCCCGGATGGCGCTCCCACTCAGGAGAAAAGTTCCAAGGAAGACGTATTTGCTCCTATACCCCAGAGCCAGTGCCCCAGCAAGAGTCCTGCAGGGCCTATGGCGCAGTACCAATGCCCAGGAAGCTGGTGAGTAGACACTGCCTAGAGCAGTATTCAGCTAACAGGTAATGCCAAATGTCTTTATTATTGATAAATGCTGGGAGAGTCTAATGGGAATGGTTTAATAATTATCAACCAGCTGCTGCACCTGCAGGACTCTGAGAAGAGTGGCAGGGTCTGCATCCCTTTAGACATAATTTCCTTTGTGGAGTATCTTGCCAAAAAATATGACCTGTATCTTAGTGCAGACTTCTGGGAAAAATCAGTCACACAAGTGCATGCCCAGACTCTAGGGCTCAGTTTCCTTTAGTGCAACTTATCGTGCGACTTGGGACTGGAAGGTCGCATGACAGGTCGTTCCCCATGATTTCCAATGAGTACCGTTCATATCTGTGCGACTTCAAAATAGTCCCTGCACTACTTTGGTCCCACTTTGATGCGACTTACCCAGGCATTGTTTCCAGTCACATCAAAATCGCGGCAAAAAAAGCAGCAAAAAAATCTGCAGCAAAATCACGCGACTTTTGGGGTTGCAATAGTGGAAACAGATAAGACCTAGAGGGCACACTTCACGTGTTTCTGGACAGCATGTTGTACAGGTCCTTGGATGAAGGTATCAGGCACTCATGGTCACTTCGGGAGATTCCTCACTGCTGCTCCTCCAGACCATTTCTCTCCCACGGATATGCCAAGTCCACCACAACAACGGGTGGGCTGCTACAATGCTTACAAACACTTCAGACTCAAGAGGGATTGCAGGTTTTCTACCCAATCCTGTTTGGAGTTAGCAGGGGATGTTGGCTAGTGTCCAGTAGCAGATCGGAAGAGGTCAAACCCTTTTGGGCCCTCTTTGAGATCTTTAAGATGGAGTCCATTAAACAGTACAACCACATGGCTGGATTCTGTTGCTGGATTGTCAGGATGCCTATCCTATCCTCACACCTTAGAGGGAAAGCAAAGCCAACTTTCTCCATCCTAACGGTTAGTGTACCCGGGGGTGCTCTAGTTCCTCTTATTTCCATCAGAGGAAGTGGTGACAGTCAGGAACAGAATTCTGAGGAAAGATACTTCCGCTTGTTTGATGATTTCTCAGTGCCTCAGTCATCTGGGCACAACGTCATCATGCATACAGATGATTCCTGGGGTGCATGGGCACCTGCGCAAATTTCAACTTCGATTTCAAGAATTCTGCAAGGAAGGAAACAGGATCGAACACAGTTAATAACATTGTTACTCACTATGAGTAGCAGTCCACGGTGATGGAAAGTCCTTGAGGAAGTCTCAGTCCGTTAGGACCTTTACACTGGAGAATTGCTACGAATCATGTCTGCAAGACAGTTGGGAAGATGCACTGTGAGGGACTTTTGGTCAAGGCAAGTGGAGATTCCCAGCCAAGGAGGGTAATCTTAAGAAGAAGAGAGAAGGCGCCACCATGTAAGGAACAGTGCAATTTTTAATTTGACAATAGGTGCATTATCCACTTACATTTCATAATCTGTATAATCGGCATACAAGTCCTGACTGGTCCCTGGTGTGGCGATCATCCGCACTAGATGTCAGCTGTGTATGATGTCCCTTAGTCCTCTGTATCTCTGTCTGTTAGTGAACCAGGAAGTTCGGGCAGTGTGAGCAACAGGAGCGAGGCTTGGAGCACAGCGTGGAGGCGTGATGACATCACGCGCAGCGGCAAAGGCGACGACGTGTCGGAGCATGCGCCGTAGGTTACTAGGCGTGCTCCTTTTTCAAGTAATCTTGAACGTGCTGGGGTTCAAACAGCCCTTTTAGCACTTTGGCCTTACTGCACAGAGTCAAGGAAGACCAGTCTCCTTGCAGTTGAGCAACAGGGCAGTAGTTGCCTATATATTTAGCTCCAGGGTGAAACTCACGGCAATATGCTATTGATAGAGATGAAACCCATAACAACTGGGATGGAAGATCACCAGCAAAATTCTGGAAGCAGTTTACCTCCCAGCGGATTTTTTGAACAAGTACAAGCTTCCCCGAGCACAACGAGTGGGTATACGTCCCAGGTCTTCTCTGACCTGGTCCAAAGGTGGGGCCTACTACAGACAGACCTCCTCGTTTCCCACAGTAATCACAAACTTTCGGTATGTCTGACTTTGTTTCCGTACCCCAAGGCGCAGGGGGCAGATGCTCTGATCTCTCCCTGGGACTGCAATCTAACCTATATATTTTTTCCCAACATTTCCTGTAAATGAGATTTCTCTTGAGGCTGTCAAGAGAGAACATAGTTGTCATAGCCAGTCCTCCATATTGACCAGAAGGCTCTCAGTTTTCCCTGGCCATTCATTTCAGGATACAGAAGACATTTCCCCTCCCATAACCTATGCAGACTGGGGTTGCAAGCAGGGGCACTAAAGGGGGAGGGTGGGCAACTCCGGTTGCTCCAGTTTCACTCCAGAATGATCTCTACTTTGTTGTGTGCAAGAAGACATTCTACTTACAACACCTAGGCCTAATTCTGGAACAAGTTTGCTTTTTCTTAGTAGGGCGAGACATTGATCCTACTGCCCTTCTCGTGCCAGCTGTTCTATACTTCCTCCAGGCCTTAGCCTATCCTCACATAGCTCACGAGTGTCGACTATATTGGCAATAACCTATTTAAATGGGCCAAGAATCCTTCAGTTTGCACAACTTTTGAGTTGTGGGGAGTAGGTCACCAAGGAAAAGAGTTCTATTGGAGTTGCTGATTCTCATATCAGTTCAACCGTTCGTTCCAACAGAGCAGTGTTTGGTTCAGGCCATCACTTATAAGGCAGTATCAAATGCAAGAACTTTAGGCAGAAGGTTGTTGGAGATTCAAGCTCTTGGAGCTTCAAAGTAAAAAATAAATACATTTTATATATATATATATATATATTATTTTATTTCCAAAAGGAGTAAAGTTGGTCTTGTAGATCATCTTGCATCAAACATAGCAACAGCCTGCTATTTAACAGACAGCTTTACATTGCCTAACTTTCCAGAACATCACACAGGAAAGTCACACAAACTGATCATTTTCAGAACTTAAAATAGTATCTGTCCACAATTGTCCCTTTCAGGTCATCTAAATAAACCTTTTGTCATTCCAGCTGGGAATCATCAAGGGTAAGAGGTTACTGCCTGGGCCCTAGCAGGCTTGGTTGTGCATATAGGACTAGGGGTCGCGACCCTCCATCTGCGGTGGCGGAGCACTCTACCAGAGCGGTTGAAGCCTCATTGGCAGCACATTCAAGAGAATCTATGGTGTCCATCTGTAGAGGGGTATCGTGGTCATCCCAACATTCCTACTCAAACTTGACAGAATAGACCCGGGGGACTTTGTAGGAAGGACTATTCAGTCCTCTGTCTCATCCTAATTAGAAGATTGGTTGGATCCCACCCTGTCAGCTAGTCATTTATCACTAGTATGCTGCCATGTTGGCGTCAGGAAAACTGAAAATTGTATGAAATACTTACCGTAATTTTCCTTTCCTGACGCCAAACCATGGCAGCATATGAGCCCACCCATGTGCGTTCCGGTATGTGGCTTGTTACAAAGAATGGTTTGGCGGCTAACCATGCCTTAATTTATGCTATTCACTGGTCCTGAGGGAGTGGTCAAGAGGCGGAGCTCTATCACTAGTATGCTGACATGGTTTGGCGTCAGGAAAGGAAAATGACGATAAGTATTTGATACAATTTTTCATTTTGGCTGGAGTCAGGCTATAAAAATGTTACTTCTTTTACTGTTACTTCTTTTAATACCTATTTTACTGTTACTTCTTTTAATAAAGCACAGAATTTCATAAAGCACACATTTGGTATTTGCTTTAAGATTTGTTTTATTTTACGTTTAAGCTGTAAAGAAGGTAGTCAGCAGTCATTGGAGTAGACATAACTCAGAGATCTATAAGTCAGTTAAAGGGTTTACAACTCTATTAACTCGATGTTATAAAATAATAGCAGTTCTGAACTGATCCATTCAGCCCTTGTTGACAACAGCATCAGCAGAAAACTGTTAAAATAAAAGAATAGCAGATAATTTGTTAAAAATTACAATCTTTTAAAGATACTAAGAGATTACAATATTCATATGTATTTGAAATGTAAAAAAAAAAACTTATTGTGCAATCTTCATGGAAATGTTCCTTTTTATTACATTTCCTAAATAAATGGTTGTTAACTAAACGGTTTGAGAAATGATAAATTAATTACATCTAGGTGAGTTAAAAAAAAGCTGTTTAACAAGCTGAAAATAATTTGACACAGCAGAATGGGGTCAGGTAAAATGAAGTCACTGGTTTGCAGTGTTACCAGGTGCATACTTAACAAGGTTGATTTGTTCTCTAGAAACTGTATTCACATTGTTGTGTATTGTTAAATGATCCATGCATGCACTGCATGTGATTTTACATGTACAAAACATGAAAAAATGTTCAGTGATAAGTATTTAAAATATCTATCATTGTTACAACATTTAGCCATAGCGAAAAAAAAAAATATTAACTGCGGTGTAGAGTAAGGCATATTAGAAAAAATGTGTAGTAAATCATATATTTTTTAACATTTTGCTGCACCATTAACTATGCATCATTAAACATTAAAACAATAAAATATGCTTTATTAATCTCTTAATCAAGATAACAGCTTTAGTGACTAGCTAATCTAAGGACAGTAATTGTCATTTGTTTCTGTTTTAGTATTTATTATTACAGGTATATCTAGGTCAGTGTTTAAAGAATAATGTTTTGATTGCACTGATTGTATGTCTAGACAAACAAGGTTATAGCATATCGAAAAGAAAGAAACAACTGCTCTTATTGCACAAAAACCATTAACTATTAATAATAATAAAAAGTCACCCTACAGCTGCACTCAGAAAATACAAAAATACAAATGCATGAATCAAATATAAATACTACTGTTGTGCTGTTAAAGGTGAATTGACTAATTGTCCAAAATATGCATCATAATGTGCTGCTGCCAGACTCATCCACCTTAACAACCGCTCTGTCTCTGCTACTCCTCTCTGTCAATCCCTCTATCTGGCTTCTGCTCACCCAACAAATTAATTTCAAAATACTAACAACTACCTACAAAGCCACCCACAACTTTCCCCCCAGCTACATCACTGACCTAGTCTCAAAATACCAGCCTAATCGTTCTCTTCGTTCTTCTCAAGACCTCCTGCTCTCTAGCTCTCTCATCACCTGCTCCCATGCTCGTCTCCAGGACTTTTCCAGAGCCTCTCCAAGCCTATGGAACTCCTTACCCTGATCTGTCCATCTATCTCCTTCTCTATTCTCTTTTAGAGGATCCCTGGAAAAACCCTCCTCTTTAAAGAAGCCTATCCTACCTACACCTAACAACTGTATTTTCATTTTGTCCATCTGATCATCCCCCACAGCAATTACCCTTTGTCCCACTTGACCCTCCCTTCTAGATTGTAAGCTCTAACAAGTAAGGCCCTCTGATCCCTCCTGTATTGGATTGTATTGTAACTGTACTGTCTTCCCTGATGGTGTAAAGTGGATTATCCCCTGAACTCAGCCTGCCTTATTACCATAACTGGCTTTGAACCACGCTATCTGTCTGCGAAACTGCAAGTACCCATTTGCTGTGCTCAGTTTGCATCTGCCCTGGCATGTTAGCCAGACACTATAGCATTGTGTATAAGTCCTGGGGGCAACCAAGTACCGGTAGGCCTGCTTGTCTTATGGGAAAGGGGGCTGCTAAAGGGGAAACACACAGTAGCCAGCTATAGTGTCTGACCACCTGTGTTGGGGTAGACGTGACATTCGTGACAGTGTGTAACTCTCACAGTAAAGCCTGGTACACACTTTAAGATTTTTCTTCATTCATTTCAGTGGGCTGAACAAAATAAAACTGAGAAGCTTGGGAAGAGCTCGCTGTACTAACAGTTCCTCACTGAGCTATTGTGTTCTGACAGATGACTGCCCCCTGCCAGAATACACTGGTCAGGGCTCGGAGCCATTGGCTGCCAGTGCTGCTCGGATGGCGATCAGATGCTGTTTTCCAGCATGCCTGCTCGACAGAAGCCGGCTGTTCGGCCGACTTCTGTTGGACAGGCTGAGGTAGACATAGACCAAATGTCGGCCAGTTTCTGTGGAACTGGTCGATATTCGGAACATGTGTACCAGGCTTTAAGAAACAAAACCCATTTAAAGTCTCAAGCCTCGTACACACGGCCGAGATTCTCGTCGAAAAAAACATGTTGTTTTTTTCGACGAGATTCTTGGACAAGAAACTTGTCCCGGCCGAGTGTACACACGCTCGATTCAAAGAACCCGCGGTTCTTTGAATGGAGCATACGCGGTGATGTCATCGACTACGACGAGCATGCGCTCGTCACATTCGATGCCGTCGCCGCCATCTTGGTATACCCTACCTATGCCTAGGAAGCTACCGCGCATGCGTCAAATTCATTTTGAACATGCGCGGGCTTCCGGGAGGACAGGTAAGTGTACACACACTCACTTTTCTTGTCGAGAAACATGCCGACGAGAATCTCGACGAAAAAATAGAGAGCAGGTTCTCTATTTTCTCGTCGAGATTACTTGTCAGTTTTCTTGACGAGAAACCATACACACGAACGAGTTTCTCGGCAAGACATCTCTGCCAGCAAGTTTCTTGCTGGTTCTTGCCGAGAAACTCGGTCGTGTGTACGAGGCCTCACACCTTTTTAACTTTTTAAAATCTCGTCTTCCTGCATATTATTACATTACAATGATTTGAGACTGAATTTTTCCAGGAAAAGTAATTGGAAGTTAATTGAAGGTAAATCTTTAAAACCAATTGTGATAATTTTTAGGGTTAATAAGCAATGGGTTGTCAAACAAAGGGCATGGGGAGTTGGGCTCTGCAAATGTACCAATGCAAAAAAAGTTTTTTTAAATACCATTTGGCAGGGAGCAGCTCTTTTAAAAGGATGTAACGTGAAACATTAAAAACACTGAATCCTTTAAAAGACACGCTGGGGGGTGCTTAAAACCTACCTGTGAAATAGGATACCTGAACGATATACATAATGTACTACAGCAAAAGTCACATTTACAAAGCAGAAAGCATATCATTTAATATGCTGGAAAATAGCATTTTCCTACCACTTTGTTTTTCTTTGTAAAAAAAACAGATATGTATTTTTGGGGTCTCCATGTGTTAATGAAAAAAGAAACCAAAGGGCAAAGGTAAATTCAGGCATGTGTGTTTTCTTTCTAAAATGTCCCTTTTGCTGTAGCACATTCGATCCACATGCACATCCAATCCCATTGCTTCTCCATGCCAAATGACATATTCCTGTCAGACAGCCAGGGCCGCCATCAGGGGGGTACAGGCAGTACACCTGTAAGGGGCCCGGATGGCAACCCCCCTTTTTTATTTTGTAAGGGGCCCAGAGGTCCCAAGGGGCCCAGAGGTCCCCAGGGCCCCGGATGGTAACCCCCCTTTTTTATGTATTTATTTTGTAAGGGGCCCAGAGGTCCCCAGGGCCTCGGATGGCAACCCCCCTTTTTTTTTTGTTCTTTCTTTGTTCGTCAGCACCCAAAGCCCCCCCGACCTCAACAATTTGCGGCGGCAGCACCCCCCCGCTTCCCAATTCGTGGCACCCCCCACTTCTCAATTCACGGCCGCCCCCCAGCTTCTCAATTTGCGGCGGCAGCACCCCCCCGGTTCTCCTCTGCTCCGGGGGCCCATGCCTGAAGCTGTGTAAGGAGCCCCAAAATTCCAGACAGCTGTTTTGTAAAGAAGTAATTTGGAGGTGGTGGCTAATTACCAGCTGACAGCTAAACTGCCAGGCAGGGATACATCACTGGTTGCTACAAAGCCAACGGCTGATGGCTTTCTAATAAGCAGCCTGAGCGGGAAGCTGTCATATTTAACAGCATTATTAATACCGTTGCTAAATGTATAACTTCCTTCTGCCACAGGTTCAGCTCAACAGGTGGGGAAACAATCAAAAATAAGGAGCTTAGGCTAAATTCTACACGTTGGTTCTACCGAAAACTTATCAATACTGAGTGACAGCCACTCAATACAGGTGCCCTTACACTGAATTGTATTGACAACTTCAAGAAAGAAAGGGGCTCCATCTGACCAAGTCTATGGCTAAGTTACTGAGAGCACTATGTTTAACTCTTGTACCTAGATAGGATAGAACACTCATATTCCATAATCTGCGCAACTGCCACAATTGGAAAGTGGTGATAATACTATGAAAATGGAGGTTGAGTGTACAATGTCGATTTGTCTGCATATCTATTTCTGCTATTTCAGTTGTGTTTACTATGTAACATTTAATGGGATATTGAGTTGTCATTAGGGTGGCTTCACACTGATCCACTGTGCTTTGGCACAGTGTACTCGTGGTTTTTGTGCTGGTTAGCTGTGCTTTCCCATAGATTTCTATTATGTTAGGCAATATCTTTCTGAAAGCACACCAATACTGCAGGATATAATAGAAGTCTAGTGGAAATGGCAGCTAACCCGTATGAAAACTGCATGTACACAGCCCTGCACACACACTGCGGGGGCAAACAGAAATGATACGTTTTGGAGTATTAGTTGTGATAAAAAAGGCAAAAAGTAAAGTGTAGCAGCCTGTTTGTACCAGGCCCGGACTGGCCATAGGGCGTACCGGGCAACTTGCCCTATGCCACCGCACCCTGCCCTATGCCACCGCAACCTGCCGTATGCCACTGCAACCTGCCCTATGCCACCGCAACCTGCCCTATTCCACTGCAACCTGCCCTATGCCACCGCAACCTGCCCTATTCCACTGCAACCTGCCCTATGCCACCGCAACCTGCCCTATTCCACTGCAACCTGCCCTATGCTACCGCAACCTGCCCTATGCCACCGCAGCCTGCACTATGCCACCGCAAACTGCCCTATGCCACCGCAACCTGCCCTATGCCACCCCAAACTGCTCTATACCACCCCAACCTGCCCTATGCCACCACAAACTGCTCTATACCACCTCAACCTGCCCTATGCCACCGCAGCCTGCCCTATACCACCGCAAACTGCTCTATACCACCCCAACCTGCCCTATGCCACCGCAACCTGCTCTATGCCACCACACCCTGCCCTATATCACCCCAACCTGCCCTATGCCACCCAGCCTGCCATATACCACCGCAAACTGCCCTATACCACCCAAACCTGCTCTATACCACCCCAGCCTGCCCTATACAACCCCAACCTGCCCTATGCCACCCCAGCCTGCCCTATATCACTGCAACCTGCCCTATATTACCCCAACCTGCCCTATATCGCCCCAGCCAGCCCAATACCACTGTATACTTTAATTTACAGGGGTCATTTGGGGGTGCGCCTCGTGACCGTGTGCTGCCTGCAGGGTGCTGGGCAGGATAGACAGGAGGGGGGTGACACCATGTTTTGCTGCACCAGGTGACACCAACCCTAGTGACGCCACTGCCCCAGTGCACTCTCAGCTGCGAGTCGGAGCCGCACTCGAGTGACAGTGACACCCGTCGGCACATCAGGGGGCCGGGACCTGCAACGATCCCCTTCTCTCTGGCAAGGTGGCCTCGGCACTGATCATCAGATCAGTCTCGGCTCGGCTGTCTCACACAGCCGAGCAGAGTGAAGCCGCCTCCTCCTCCTCCTTTATGTCCACACAGGGGGAGGGGACACAACATGCAGTCCCCCGCTGATCTGAGGTACATTATGGGACTGAAGGGGGGGTCTGTATTGTAGGGGGGGTCTGTATTGTAGGGGTGGTCTGAAATGTAGGGGGGGTTCTGTATTGTAGGGGGGTTCTGTATTGTAGATGGGGTTCTGTATTGTAGATGGAGTTCTGTATTGTAGGGGGTTCTGTATTGTAGGGGAGGTCTGTATTGTAGGGGGGTCTGTATTGTAGGGGGGGGTTCTGTAATGTAGGGGGTTCTGTAATGTAGGGGGGTTCTGTAATGTAGGGGGGTTCTGTAATGTAGGGGGGTTCTGTATTGTAGGGGGGTCTGAAATGTAGGGGGGTTCTGTAATGTAGGGGGGTTCTGTAATGTATGGGGGATCTGAAATGTAGGGGGATTCTGTAGTGTAGGGGGGTCTGAAATGTAGGTGGGTTCTGTATTGTAGGGGGTCTGTATTGTAGGGGGGTCTGTAATGTAGGGGAGTTCTGTATTGTAGGGGGTCTGCATTGTAGGGGGTCTGTATTGTAGGGGGGTTCTGTATTGTAGGGGGTCTGTAATGTAGGGGGTTCTGTATTGAAGGGGGGTCTGAAATGTAGGGGGGTTTTGTATTGTAGGGGGGTCTGAAATGTAGGGGGGTCTGTATTGTAGGGGGTCTGAAATGTAGGGGGGTTCTGTATTGTAGGGGGTTCTGTATTGTTGGGGGTTCTGTATTTTGGGGGGGTCCATATTGTAGGGGCGGTCTGTATTGTAGGGGGGTCTGTAATGTAGTGGGGTCTGTAATGTAGGGGGGGTTCTGTATTGTAGGGGGGTTCTGTATTGTAGGGGGGGTCTGTAATGTAGGGGGGTATGTACTGTAGGGAGGGGGTCTGTAATGTAGGGGGGTCTGTAATGTAGAGGGGGCTCTAATGTAGGGGGATCTGTATTGTAGAGGGGGGCTGTACTGTAGGGGGTCTGTACTGTAGGGAGGGGGTCTGTACTGTAGGGAGGGGGTCTGCACTGTAGTGAGGGGGTCTGCACTGTACGGAGGGGGACTGTACTGTAGGGAGGGGGTCTGTACTGTAGGGAGGTCTTTGTAACATGCAGGGGGACCAGAACTGTTAGGGGGTGTCTGTGTAACAAACTGTGGGGGGCTGTGTAATGTAAAGGGGTCCAGAGGTGCTGTGCTATGTAACGTAAAGGGGTCCAGAGGTGCAGGGTGCTGTGTAATGTAAAGGGGTCCAGAGGTGCAGGGTGCTGTGTAATGTAAAGGGGTGCAGGGTGCTATGTAATGTAAAGGGGTCCAGAGGTGCAGGGTGCTGAGTAATGTAAAGGGGTCCAGAGGTGCAGGATGCTGTGTAATGTAAAAGGGTCCAGAGGTGCGATGCTATGTAATGTAAAGGGGTTCAGGGTGCTGTGTAATGTAAAGGGGTCCAGAGGTGCAAGGTGCTGTGTAATGTAAAGGGGCCCAGAGGTGCAGGGTGCTGTGTAATGTAAAGGGGTCCAGAGGTACAAGGTGCTGGAACCCCACATCCCATCGTTAAACGCCTCCAGGAAGCGCCGCCGTGGGGTTCAATATTGAGTTGGCCCACCCTTTGCAGCTATAACAGCTTCAACTCTTCTGGGAAGACTGTCCACAAGGTATAGGAGTGTGTCTATAGGAAAGGTTGACCATTCTTCCAGAAGCGCATTTGTAAAGTTAGGCACTGATGTTGGACGAGAAGGACTAGCTCGCAGTCTCCACTCAAATTCATCTCAAAGGTGTTCTATCAGGTTGAGGTCGGCACTCTGTGCAGGCCAGTCAAGTTCCTCCACTTGCTCATCCATGTCTTTATAGACCTTGCTTTGTGCACTGGTCCAAGTCATTTGATGGTGGGGTTGTTTTTCATAGTTCCAGTAAAGGGAACTCTTAAGCCGCGTACACACGATCGGTTTTACCGATGAAAACAGTCCGATGGATTTTTTTTATCAGACAAACCGATCGTGTATGGGCCCCATCGGTCTTTTTTCCATCGGTGTCAAAAAATAGAACATGTTTTAAATTTTTCCGATGGATAAAAAAACGATAGCAAATTCCGATCGTCTATGGGCAAGTCCATCGGTTAAAAAACCCACGCATGCTCAGAATCAAGTTGACGCATGCTCAGAAGCATTGAACTTAATTTTTCTCGGCTCATCGGAGTGTTTTACGTCACCTCGTTTGGAACGGTCGGTTTTTTGACTGATGGTGTGTAGGCAAGACTGATGGAAGTCAGTTTCATCGGTTTTCCGATGGAAAAATCCATTGGTTTAAAAACCATAGGAAATCCGATCGTGTGTACAGGGCTTAAGTGGTGTCTAAAGTACTAAGATATTTTGGACAATTTTATGCTCCCAACTTTGTGGGAACAGTTTGGAGATGTTCCCTTCCAGTTTCAACATGACTGCACACCAGTGCAAAAAAGCAAGGATGAGCGATTTTGGAGGAACTTGACTGGCCTGCACAGAGTCCTGACCTCAACCTGATAGAACACCTTTGGGATGAATTTAAGTGGAGACTGCTAGCCAGTCAAAAGGATAAGTTCACCTTTTGGAACATGTTACGTTATCGGCTACAGACTCTCCCCCCTCCCTGTGACAGCGAGTGTTGGATCTTCTGCCCACACCCATTGTGACTATTTGAAATTTACATGGATGTGTGGGGCTCCGCCCAAATGGCCGCATGAATCATTCACAATTTCCTGTGAATGCACAAACTACAACTACAGTCAGCCATTGTGGCTGATGGTTTGTAGTTCTGATTCGAATACGAGGTCGCCGAAGAGTGGCCTCGTAGTTTATTCACAAGCCTTGCAGCTTGTAAACAGTCAGCCCGTATGCAGGCACAGTCTTAAACTTCAGGATTTGTCTGCAGGAGTCTAATATTACACCCCTGATCACAGGTGCAATGCTTTCCAGGCCCCTTAGGAAAAAAATTGTAAATGCACATTTTTTACTGCAAAAATATGTGCATTTATTTATTTTTTTCCAAAAAGGTGAACTTATTCTTTAAATAAATTCAGTTCACTAATTCATTGCAAATCCCATGCACAACCCAAACCCAAAGTTTATCCCTAATTAGCAGTGAGAAAACCTCTAAAACATCATATTGCATTAAATGCTTGATACTTTATGCAGATTTTCCAACCCTAGGCTTTTATAGATCTAATATTATTATGACTAATACTATTAATACATAATTTTTGTTAAGTTACTATGCATCCTATTTATTTTGTCCTAAATAAATATCTAAAAGGTGTGCATAGGAAAATGGTATTAAGATAATGTATATTTACATTGGGATAAACTATAATTTTGTTAATTTAGCTCTGCATTAGCATACTTACCATTTCAACAGACAGAAACAAACAATGAAAAATAAAGACAACAACCTTCAAATGAGCTACTGACCTTAGTCTAGGTAATAATCCAACACATTTTCAAAACAACGTATATTATTCGGTTGCAGTAAAAGGGTTAATGGTGACAATCTCTTGCTCATTAGCCTTTCTAAATGGTTCCCAATCAAATCTTGGGGTCCTTCTGCAGTACTGTGCAGCCTTCCTCTAAAGAGCAGAGTGATCTCTAAACAGTGCTGC
Organism: Rana muscosa; assembly: GCA_029206835.1. Taxonomy (NCBI): domain Eukaryota; kingdom Metazoa; phylum Chordata; class Amphibia; order Anura; family Ranidae; genus Rana; species Rana muscosa. The sequence goes on from CM055122.1 coordinate 40,081,360, forward strand.
AGCTACAAAAATATGTCTTTAACCACTTGTCCCCCGCCCTCCGTCAAATGACAGCGGGCAGAAGACTCTATTGTTCTGACTGGACGTCATATGATGTTGCGCCTTTAAATACCGCTAGGCGGCTCGCGCGCGCCTGCCGCGTCACTGGGGACCCGATGGCCGCCGGGCACTCGTGATTGCCCAGCAACCCGAGCAGGACCGTGGATCTGTGTGTGTAAACACACAGATCCATGTCCTGTCAGGGAGAGGAGACCTATGGTGTGTCCCTTGTACATAGTGTGGGGGCAAAGTGCTTTGGCAGCAGCGCTACACGGGCGCATTTAACCCTTTATTTGGCTGCTAGCGGGGGTTAAAAGCCCCCACTAGCGGCCGAATAGCGCTGCTAAAACGACGGTAAAGTGCTGCTAAAACTAGTGGCATTGTACTGTCATCACCCGCCCGCCCAAGTGTGACAGCAGCCTTATGGACAACGTCATCACATTCTGGCATCACATATTTTCCACGGGTAATACATTTTTTTAACTTTTACAATATTGTTTGACTTTATTATAGCAGAAGCAGTTCCACCCCAATCTGATTCAATATACAGTTGTGCTTAAAAGTTTGCATACCCTGGCAGAAATTGTGACATTTTGGCATTAATATTGAAAATATGACTGATCATGCCAAAAAACTCATTTTTATTTAAGGATAGTAATCGCATGAAGCCATGTATTATCACACAGTTTTTTGGATTATGTTTAAATCACAATGATAACAGAAATCAGCCAAATGGCCCTGATAAAAAGTTTACATACCCTGTAATGTTTGCCCTTGGTACAGACACAGAAGGTGGTACACACAGGTTAAAATGGCAATTAAAGGTTAATTTCCCACATTTGTGGCTTTTTACAAAATTTGTGTCTGTGTATATATAGTCAATGAGTTTGTTAGCTCTCACATGGATGCACTAAGCAGGCTAGACACTGAGCCATGAGGAAGTAGAAAAGACCTGCTGAACAAGGTAATGAAACTTTACAAAGATGGAAAAGGATATAAAAAGATATCCAAAGCCTTTCATATGCCAGTCAGCACTGTTTAATCTCTTATTAAGAATTGGAGAATTAGGGGCCCTTTTGATACCAAGCCAAGGTCAGGTAGACCAAGAAAGATTGCAGCTACAACTGGTGGAAGAATTGCTCAGGATAGAAAGAAAAACCCACAGGTAACCGCAGGAGAAATACAGGCTGCTCTCCAAAAAGATGGTGTGGTTGTTTTTAAGGAGCACAATTCAACGATACTTGAACAAAAAAGAGCTGCATGGTTAAGCTGTCAGAAGGAAGCCTTTACTGCGCCAATGCCACAAAAAAGCCAATGAGGTATGTCAATGTGTTGTTGGGCATATTGCAACCAGGCTTTTTTGTAGAACTTGTACAGTAAAGGCTTCTTTCTGGAAACTTGACCATGCAGCTCATTTTTTTCAAGTATCATTGTATTGTTTCATATAAAAGAGAGTTTTTTTGGGACTTTAAATGAGGCAGGGATCAAAGGGGTCACTGCCTCCATCCCTAATCAGATATTGATTATAGAGGAGGGAAGGGGGAGGGGGAGAGGTGGGACTTTATATGAAGCACACAGCAGTAAATTGAATAGTCAAGCGAGTAGAAAAAATGGGATTTATTTTGCATTGTACAATCATTTATAGCATACATTGGGCATACAGCCTCTCAACCATGAATGTTCCGACGTTTACAAAACAAATACATAAAACCACATAGCTTGATGTGCATTTAACATAATGAGTACAGAAATCGCATGATGCTAGTAACAGACAAAAAACATAATTGCGGTCAAAAAAATATATAGGAAAGGGTCCATGGTAAGAAATGTTGGTAAGTAGTAGTGGCTCTACGCGTTTCGCGACCCTATAGTCGCTCATCAGGAGCATAAACCATGGCATTAAAATCTAAAAAAGAAAGCTAGTCTGTCACTGCCTCCTTGTTGCCTGATTGGTCTGTCTGAGGCAGCACACCTACATATGCACCGCCCATGGCTTGTTCACTCACATCACTTTTCCCATTTCTCCTGGATCATTCACATGCATATGGACTCTTTCACCTAGCCCCTTTTTATTTCCCACACTTTTAATTCTTCATTTTTTATTCATCCCTTCACCTTCCTTGCACTCACCTTCCCTACACTTTTCACATTCTTTACATTCAACCTTTATATATCACTACACCTCACACCATTCACATTTATTCATTTTTCAGGTTCCCCATATGGGGCCACTTTCTCCACCCTTATGCAGGGTATCCACATGCATTACTTGCCTGGGACGTGCCCTTGTGTGGCTGCTGCTGCCTTTCCAGACCTCTACAGTGCCTCGAGAGGGAGCCCAGAGTCGCAATGGCGATTTCGGTTGGCACGCCAAGCTCGCATGTTGTGCAGATGTAAGTTCTCTGTAACTATTGAACCCCTCTTGCCTTCTCCCCCCTAAAAAAAAATTCCTTATCCTCCTGACCATCTTTAATGCCCAGCTCAAATTATCTGGTATTTAGATCTATATATTTATTTTCTTTTTTAGATTTTAATGCCATGGTTTATGCTCCTGATGAGCGACTATAGGGTCGCGAAACGCGTAGAGCCACTACTACTTACCAACATTTCTTACCATGGACCCTTTCCTATATATTTTTTTGACCGCAATTATGTTTTTTGTCTATTACTAGCATCATGCGATTTCTGTACTCATTATGTTAAATGCACATCAAGCTATGTGGTTTTATGTATTTGTTTTGTAAACGTCGGAACATTCATGGTTGAGAGGCTGTATGCCCAATGTATGCTATAAATGATTGTACAATGCAAAATAAATCCCACTTTTTCTACTCGCTTGACTATTCAATTTACTGCTGTGTGCTTCATATAAAGTCCCACCTCTCCCCCTCCCCCTTCCCTCCTCTATAATCAATATCATTGTATTGTGTTTCTTAACCACTTCAATACCGGGCACTTCCCTGACTTCCCCCCAAGCCAATTTTCAGCTTTCAGCACTGTCACTTTTTACTTTCAATCGTTTTTTATTGATTTTTTTAAACAATAAAGATAAGAATATCAAGTACAAAATGGAAAACCAATTACAATGTCTTTGTACATTTCCAACACATTCTGGGCTATTGATAATACAATTAGAGCTTACGAACAATTTATGAGGATATTTATCCCTTTTACTTTAACTTTCATTTCAATGTTTTTATCGGTGTTTTCCCATCAGATGTAACAAAAGCAAACCATGCAGACATTATAGCAGTTGCAGAGTACCTGATGTTTGTTTATACAAGTGATAACACTGGGTACCTCTGTCTTGGCACTCAGATAGTACTTGTAAAACTCCTTATGAAACCAAAAGGATATAAAGTAAAGAGGGAAAAAAGAGAGAAAGGAAAAGAGGTGGGGGGGAGACCCCGAGCTCCATCCCCAATCCCTGCCACTCAAAGGCTCTTCAACTCGGGGCCGTAAGGGGGATCTCCGGTCAAGTATCTGATCCACGGGCTCCAGACTTTTTTGAAGACCACTATTTTGTCATTCAAGACTGCCGACAGCCTTTCATTTATCATGAGCCATAAGAGCATGTGCTTAAAGTTCTACACCCTTATCCAGAATCTACGCACCTTGGGGCATTGCCACCATCTGTGGTAAACCGTTCCATCTTGTCCACAACCTTTAAAGCATTTTGGAGAAGCTCCTGGGACATATGTGGCCAACCTGGTCGGCACCATGCACCACCTTAGAAGGACCTTATATTTTGCCTCTACGATAGAGGTGTTAATAAGTGATTTGGATGCTGCTTGGGCAATTGAGTGCTAGTCCTCTAATTCAAGGTTTTCTTGGAGGTCTTGCTCCCACTTGACCATGTAAGCTTGTTTAACTGGAGTATGTGTTAAAGTGGAAGTAAACCCTCCTATCATTTTCAGCCAAGGAAGCTGCCATCTTGGCCTCTCTTTAATCTTCAACTGCCATGATGCTGCACATGTGACCAGTTATGACACCAGCCATTGGATGGTGTGATAGTTTAGTTGAGAGCACAACCAATGTGACAGTTAGCATTTCCCGCATGCCGGGAATGTAACTGTTTTTTGAAACTATTAAATCATTGGGTTTACTACCGCTTTAAGATAGTGTACAATTCAGAAATATGACCTTTAATTTTATCATATTTGTGACATAAGTAGTCCATGGGCGTCATGGTCGTCAGATCACTCTTGCGAGATATGTGTTTAGGTAATGTTTCAATTGAACAAGTAGTGTTCTGAGTCTGTCATCTGGTACTTATCTATTAAGGTCTGTTTAGTGAACATGCCGTTATGATCACAGATGTCTGCAATGCGCAGGAGACCTTTATTGGTCCACCAGTTAAAGGCATGAGGGGTGAGGCCTGGGGTGAATTCTTTGTTTCGCAGCTAAGGAGCTAATGGGACTTGAATGAGGTTTAGATAGTCTATCCCAGATACTAAACGAAAGGGAGAGGGAGGGGCATAAAATCGGAGGTCGGTTCCGAGTCGGTATCTATATGGTATGTGATATCAATTTGCATGTGCATGAATGTGCTACTATATGCATCCATAACGGGTGAGGCTGGGAGGAGTGGAACCAGTTGAGCAGCATAAAAATATTTGAACAGATTAGGGACTCCCAAGCCCCCCTTAATTTTTGGGGTTTATAGCATGCGTCGGCTCACCCTAGGCCTCTTGTCATCCCAGAGTAACTGAAATAGCTTCCTTTGAAAGTTTAATAAATCGTTTTTGACCAAAGCAATAGGCAACGTGCAAAAAAGATAGAGAATCCTAGGAAGGATATTCATCTTTATAGAGTATAGTCTGCCGAACCACGATGGAGGATGTATCTGCCAACTAATCAGGTCTGCCACTAAGCTTTTGTAGAGTGCAGGATAGTTTTGGGAGTACAGGGTATGTATTGAGGAAGTTAGATTAATTCCTAAATAGGGGAGGGCTATGGGTTCCCAAACAAACTTGTATGAGGATTGGAGGGTTTTTATGAACCGATCTGGTAGGGAGATGTTTAACGCTCTGGATTTTTCCTGATTAATTGAAAAGCCAGAGAGCCTAGATAAGGGCTATAATATACCATGGACATTTGGGAGGGTGGTGATGGGCATGGAGACCATCAGTAAGATATCGTCCACGAAAAATGTGGTTTTGTGTTCCCTATCCCCACATTCTATTTATATCTGTACACTCGCAGATTTTGATAGCTAACGGTTCTATGGCCAGTACAAATAATAAGGGTGACAGTGGGCAGCCCTGTCGAGTCCCCCGTTGGATTGGAAAGAGTGTGGATGAATAGCCAATAATCATTAGGGATAGCACTGTCACTTTTTAAAATACAATTGCTACACTGTACCCAAACAATTTTTTTTATAATTTTGTTCCCACAAATAGAGCTTTCTTTTGGTGGTATTTGATCACCTCTACGGTAGCAAGGTAATGAAACTTTACAAAGATGGATTAGGATATAAAAAGATATCCAAAGCCTTGAATATGCCAGTCCGTACTGTTCAATCACTTAACAAGAAGTGGAAAATTTGGGCATCTCTTGATACCAAGCCAAGGTCAGGTAGATCAAGAAAGATTTCAGGCATAACTGCCACAGGAACTGTTCGGGATACAAAGAAAAACCCACAGGTAACCTTAGGAGAAATACAGGCTGCTCTAGAAAAAGATGGTGTGATTGTTTTTAACCTCTTATGCCCCATACACACAATCGTTTTTCTTGCCATTTTTTTTCTTGCCGTTTTTCACGTCGTTTTTTTTCATGTTTCCTCTCAAGCCTGTCTTGCGTACACACGATCATTTAAAAAAACGATCAAGCAAAGCGCAGTGACGTACAACACGTACGACGGCACTATAAAGGGGAAGTTCCGTTCGAATGGCGCCACCCTTCATGTTAGTAAAGTTTGTTGAGCGACGATTCGCTCTTTTCAGTCTCGTGCTTTTCAGTCCGTGACTGCGTGACGAATGTGCTATCTCCATTACGAACGCTAGTTTTACCAGAACGAGCGCTCCCGTCTCATACTTGATTCTGAGCATGCGCATTTTTTTTCACGTCGTTAAAGCATACACACTATCGTTTTTCACGTCGTTAAAAAAAACGACATGAAAAACGATGTGAAAAAAGAGAGCATGTTCGAAATTTTTAATGGCCGTTTTTCACGTCGTTAAAAATGCTCTGGAGCCTACACGCGATCATTTTTAATGGCCATTTTTTTTAATGGCATTTTTAACGACATGAAAAACGATCGTGTGTATGGGGCATTACTGTCGAACCTATAGCAAAATGACTGCCGGGCGGTGGCTCAGTTATCCTGACAGGACGTTGTATGACATTCAACAGGATAAACCGCGAACACGCGCCCAGGGGAGCGCGCGGCGATTGGTGGTGCGGCATGTCAGTCTGTCACACCGCAACACTGATCTCGGTAAAGAGCCTCTGACGGAGGCTCTTTACCACGTGATCAGCCATGTCCAATCACAGCTGATCACAGTGTAAACAGGAAGAGATGTTTATGTGTGCTATTTATTACAGAAATATATGTACAATCAGCACATCTGAACTGTTTCGCAGTCACCAAAACTCCTGTTCTGACACCCCTGCACTGCAATGGTTAAATGCTCATGTAGATCTAGTGGACCACACAAATCTGTTTTACTTACCTGATCCTCCACAAATGCAAAATGCAACAATGAATTAAAGTGTTTTCGTACCAATGCAGAAGTCTGTTAAGCAGAATAGGAGAGTTGGAAGCTTTGGTGCAATAAGAGAACTATAATTAAATTATGGCTTAATTCTTCATATGATTTGGCTATTAATATTCCTATGCTCTCTTTTGGAGAGACAGGGTCAAAAGAAAAAGTGGCAGTGTCTGTGTCTATGTGAGAAGTGATCTTACAGAAACAGACATGATGAGACATGATGAGAAATTACCTTGTTGACGGACAATGTGATGGTGCTTAAACATTATGTGTGGAACTGCATATGAGTGTGCGTACTTCAAAGTTAATTATTGAAGTTTGGTATATAGACCACCAAATGTTAATGAAGCAGTGAAGACTTGTTGCATAGGTAGCAAAGGCTGCAAGGGCTGGGACAGTGATAATAATGCAGGATTTAACCTACACTGAAATTGGCTGGTGTAAAGGCACTGCTGCAACAGTAAAGCCCTGTACACACGATCGGATTTCCTATGGTTTTTAAACCGATGGATTTTTCCTTCGGAAAACTGATGAAGCTGACTTCCATCAGTCTTGCCTACACACCATCAGTCAAAAAACCGACCGTTCCAAACGCGGTGACGTAAAACACTCCGATGAGCCGAGAAAAATTAAGTTCCATGCTTCTGAGCATGCGTCGACTTGATTCTGAGCATGCGTGGGTTTTTTAACCGATGGACTTGCCCATAGACGATCGGAATTTGCAATCGGTTTTTTATCCATCGGAAAAATTTAAAACATGTTCTATTTTTTGACACCAATGAAAAAAAGACCGATGAGGCCCATACACGATCGGTTTGTCCGATGAAAAAAATCCGTCGGACTGTTTTCATTGGTAAAACCGATCGTGTGTACGCGGCTTTACAGTGCAGAAATTTATAAATGTAATATAAGAAAATGTTATGGTGCAATTTATAGAAGCTCCAACTATAAATACTGCTTTGCTGGACATGGTAATCTTAAACATTGTGGAGCTTATTACTAATGTTGATATAAAGATCATCTGGGTAGTAGTTAGACATGTGCACACTGAAATATTTAATTTCAGAATTTTGTTTTCATGCGAAAAATAAATTTATTTAGTTACTCCCGAAATTAATTTGTATTTATTTTGTTTCATTAAAAAATGCATTCGTCCTAAAATCCAAATTAATTAAGGTCGAATCTGTCAATTGAAGGCTTATGGTGTCTGTCGAATGTTCTAAGGAGATTCGACGAAGCAGCTAAACTGTACGATGCTGCGATCGTACATTTCCGGTGAATGCTCCACCCACAAGCTATAGTAGAATTCTAATGTTGTATGACTAGTAATAATTATATTTATTAATTATTATTACTAGTCAACCAACATTAGAATTCTTCTATAGCCTATGGGTGGAGCATTTGACCATAAATGTCCGCTTGTGGCGATCGTATGTTTTTAGCTGCTTCGTCGAATCTTCATGTCTCTATAATGTCGAATCTTTTCTCTCTATGTCGAATAATCTCGGACTAATAGAGTTAGGTTAGGCACATTCGACCATAGGTTCGATAGACACAGATCGCTATTGTCACCGTCATGTCGAATATTCTATATATATCGAACTGTTGTCGCAACAAAATGAAAATAAAGCATTTTTTATGTCGGATCTTTTGAATTTCGGATTCTGTGCGTTCGTTATCGTTTGAAAGCGAATGCACATGTCTAGTAGTAGTGTATATAACATGATTTCAGTTAATGTAAGCTGTAAACACGTAAGTACATACTGGAATAAAAATACTTAATTTTAGGAAAGCAAATTTTCTAAGGCTAAAGGCTATTCCTCAAAATGTGAGGAAACATTGTCATTAAAAAAACACAGAACAGAAATGGGAATGCTTCTAATCAATAGTATGCAAACACAATGCAAAATATTTTAGTATGGGTAATACTTTTTTAAAAGGCTAAAAAAAAAAAACAACAAAAAAAACCTTTGTGGCTCACGTCCAAAGTAAAAAAAAAGCTAAAAATAGGAAATGAGAAAAAAATATATAAAAAAATGAAGGAACACTATCATCATTTAAAAGTTACAAAGAATTCAGCAGAATATGTAAAAAGGAAATAAAAGCGGAGTTCCGCCTGGGTAAAAAAAAAAAGTCAGCAGCTAATACTGCAGCTGCTGACTTTTAATATAAGGACACTTACCTGTCCAGGGAGCACGCAATGTTGACTGCTGCAGGGGGGGGGAGGAGGGCCAGACATCGCACAATATTGTGGCGATCTTTCCCCCGAAAGTGGGAGCAGATACTTGGATTTGACAGGTATCCGCTCCCCCTCCCCTGAAAGGTGCCAAATGTGGCACCGGAGGGGGGGAGGAATCCAATCAGCAGAAGTTCAATTTCTGGGTGGAACTTTGCTTTAAGGCCTCAAAAGCTCAATATGAATGACATATTGCAAAACAGAGTAGGACAAACCCCATGAAATTCTTCAGACAAATTAATAGAAAATAGGTAAGGTCTGAGCATGTAGGCCCTTAAACAATAATTTAGACTGGGTAACTGGGGACAAAGAGAAGGCAAATTAATTAAATACCTTCTTCAGCTCTGTATGTACAAAGCTTCCTGTGGTCGTTTGTTGAATCTCCCAAACTGTGTACCTGTAGCTCATAAATATTGTACAGAGATCTCATCATTTCACCTTCTGGTCAAATGTTTGTAGCCTATAAGGTTAGACTAATTTCTCTATTTAACTCTTCTGGTCGAATGTTCTTAAGGTTTTTTTTTCTGATAGGATCAAATTTAAGAGAAGGCAGTAGAAACTGATATTTCACAGTTATTACAAACATTACATTTCATGACTTTAGCATGAATCCTGAGACATTCATAAAGCAATTATTTTTATATATAGACACCTGTGAGTGTGTGACTCGGTGTAAATATAGACAAACATTTTTCAACAATCATCATCAGGAGAAATAGTACCTAGCTTTCCCTGCAGTCTATGACCTTTCACTAATGAATGGCTAGGGTTAGGGTCAAAATTATGGCCGACCTGAACCTTAGCTTAACCTTACTTATATTATATATTCATTAGAACATATGGTTTACTGCATCAGTATGCTTTATGTAATATGGAACAAATATTACAGCCCTCACGTGACGTAGTTTCTCAATTTGATTTAAATACTAGGCAAATGTATGGTTTAGCTTTCATTTTTCAAAATAAAAGTTCTGCAATGGAAGAATTTACAAAGAAAGTTCCATTTAGCAACAATTCAGTGTAAAACAGACTGTGCACTACAGCCAAGGTCTGCTTATCTTATTTACCACATATCTTTTTCCGCCATTGCCAAAAATACTGCACTAAAAATAAAAAGATAGAAACGGTGGGTAAATATTGTCAATTTCATAAAGTTACCCTTCCCCCAGCTTTCATACTGCTGGAGGGGGGAGGGGGGTGGTGTTGATTTCAGAGATGCCATGATATTTGGTCTATTCAGCTTTCTCTGTGATCTCAACAGAAGGACAGTAATTCCATCCTTGCTGTGGTGCCACAGGCAAAAGCTGGTGGTAAGTGAGTATAATAACTTTTGTTTCACACTTTTTTGGAAAAGGAAGGAGGAAGGGGTCCCCATAAATAAGTGGACCCAGCATTTTTAATATAAGGTCAACTGTAGGTTTAGTTATATATCTTCTATCAATGAAAGCAGAGTATAAATTCTGTAAACATGCCACAGCTGGCATGTTGAACCATTTTAATAATGTGTAGTTTGTAAATTTGTGCTGCAAGTCTGATATGTATGTAGCGCTACCCCCAGTTAAGAGAGCCGCTGGATTTGTTTTTCGGGCCCTGTGTACAGCACCGCCAACCTCCAGCAATTTACTCGACCCACTCTGGCACAGTTAGTCTAGGGATTTCTCTAGTATCACAATCTAACAGTGTATGCACACAATCTATCTGTATTGCATGGGTAACCTCTTTGCATAAAGGCAACACACTGATAGCAAGAGATAAGATATAACATTTCTTTTCTTTGAGTAAAAGGGCATAAGGTTAACACATAACACATATATATGTGTATAGCACTGCAGCAGAAAGTCTAACACAGGCGATTACCCGCCAATAGTGATGAGCCGAACACCCCCGGGTTCGGTTCGCACCAGAACCCGCGAACGGACCGAAAGTTCGTACGAACATTAGAACCCTATTAACCACTTGACCACTGGGCACTTAAACCCCCTTAATAACCAGACCAATTTTCAGCTTTCGGTGCTCTCACATTTTGAATGACAATTACTCAGTCATACAACACTGTACCCATATGAAATTTTTGTCCTTTTTTTCACACAAATGGAGCTTTCTTTTGGTGGTATTTAATCACTGTTGGGTTTTTTATTTTTTGCGCTATAAGAGAAAAAAGACTGAAAATTTTGTAAAAAAATGATTTTTTTTTCGTTTCTGTTATAAAATTTTGCAAATTACTATTTTTTCTTCATAAATTTTGGCCAAAATTTATACTGCTACATATCTTTGGTAAAAATAAGTACAAATTGGTGTATATTATTTGGTCTTTGTGAAAGTTATAGAGTCCACAAGCTATGGTGCCAATATCTGAAAATTGATCACACCTGAAGTACTGACGGCCTATCTCAATTCTTGAGACCCTAACATGCCAGAAAAGTACAAATACCCCCCAAATGACCCCTTTTTGGAAAGAAGACATTCCAAGGTATTCAGAAAGAGGCATTGTGAGTTTTTTGAAGTTGTCATTTTTTCCCACAATTCTTTGCCTAATCAAGATTTTTTTTTTCTCTTTTTTTTTTTTCACAAAATTGTCATATTAGCAGGTTATTTCTCACACACAGCATATGCATTCCACAAATTACACCCCAAAACACATTCTGCTATTACTCCCGAGTATGGCGATACCACATGTGTGAGACTTTTACACAGCGTGGCCACATACAGAGGCCCAACATGCAGGGAGCACCTTCAGGCGTTCTGGAGCACCCAGGCCAATTCTGACATTTCTCTCCTACATGTAAAAATCATCATTTGTTTGCTAGAAAATTACATAGAACCCCAAAACATTATATATGTTTTTTTAGCAAAGACCTTAGAGAATATAATGGTGGTTGTTGCAACTTTTTATCTCGCACGATATTTGCGCAGCAATTTTTTTAACGCGTTTTTTACGGAAAAAAAATGTTTTGTGCTTAAAAAAAAAAAAAAAACAGTAAAGTTAGCCCAATGTTTTTGCATAATGTGAAAGATGAAGTTACGCCGAGTAAATAGATACCTAACATGTCGCCCTTAAAAATTGCACACACTCGTGGAATGGCGCCAAACTTCGCTACTTAAAAAATCCCCATAGGCGACGCTTTAAATATTTTTACTGGTTACATGTTTTGCGTTACAGAGGAGGTCTAGGGCCAAAATGATTGCTCTTGCTCTAACGTTCGCAGAGATACCTCACATGTGTGGTTTGAAAACCGTTTTCATATGTGGGCGGGACTTACGTATGCGTTCGCTTCTGTATGCGAGCTCACGGGGACAGGGGCGCTTTAAAAAAAAAAAAAAAAAATATTCTTCATTTTACTTTATTTATTTTAGTTTGACATGTTTTTCCGCCCTAAACATTTTTTTGATCACTTTTATACCTATTACAAGGAACGTAAACATCCCTTGTAATAGGAATATGGCATGACAGGTCCTCTTTACAGTGAGATATGGGGGGGGGTGTCAATAAGACCCCACATCTCACCTCTAGGCTGGGAAGCCTGAAAAAAAATACAAAAAAAAAAACAACAATCCTGGCTTTGATCGTAGCGGTGAGTCGGTAGAAGCACTGGAGGGCGGCGGGGGGGGGGACATCCCCTCTCGCCTCCCGTAAGAATGGTCAAGCGGCGGAACAGCCGCTATGATTGTTCTTATGGTGTAGGGAATCGCCGGCTGAAAAAGCTAATATCTGAATGATGCCTGTAGCTGCTCCCATCATTCAGATATCCCCGCACAAAGTCAAGGACGTCATATGACGGCCGGAGGGCGGGAAGTGGTTATTGCAGAGTATTGCCGGGCATTGCGGAGTATTGCCGGGCATTGCGGAGTATTGCCGGGCATTGCGGAGTATTGCAGGGCATTGCGGAGTATTGTGGACTATGGCAGGGTATTGCGGTGTATGGCAGGGTATTGCGGTGTATGGCAGGGTATTGCACGGGTATTGCACAGGGTATTGTGGAGGGTATTGCACAGGGTATTGTGGAGGGTATTGCAGAGTATTGTGGAGGGTATTGCAGAGTATTGTGGTGGGTATTGCAGAGTATTGTGGCGGGTATTGCAGAGTATTGTGCAGGGTATTGCAGAGTATTGTGCAGGGTATTGCAGAGTATTGTGCAGGGTATTGCAGAGTATTTTGCAGAGTATTGCGCAGGGTATTGCAGAGTATTGCGCAGGGTATTGCAGAGTATTGTGCAGGGTATTGCAGAGTATTTTGCAGGGTATTGCAGAGTATTTTGCAGGGTATTGCAGAGTATTGTGCAGGGTATTGCAGAGTATTGTGCAGGGTATTGCAGAGTATTGTGCAGGGTATTGCAGAGTATTGCACCAGGGTATTGCAGAGTATTGCACCAGGGTATTGCAGAGTATTGCACCAGGGTATTGCAGAGTATTGCACCAGGGTATTGCAGAGTATTTCGCAGGGTATTGCAGAGTATTTCGCAGGGTATTGCAGAGTATTTCGCAGGGTATTGCAGAGTATTGCACCAGGGTATTGCAGAGTATTGCACCAGGGTATTGCAGAGTATTGCACCAGGGTATTGCAGAGTATTGCACCAGGGTATTGGCAGGGTATTTTGCAGAGTATTGGCAGGGTGTATTGCAGAGTATTGGCAGGGTATAGCACAGGGATGGCTGAGCAGGGATGGATGGATGGCTGGATCTGTGACTGCAATTGTCACAGATCCAGCCCACAGTGCTGCTGCTGCCATCCGCTCCCTCCCCCTCCCCTCTCACACTGTACCGATCGGTACAGAGAGGGGAGGGAGGAACCGGCGTCATCAAATGACGCCGGTCTGTTTACAAGTGATTGCTCCGTCATTTGACAGAGCGATCACGTGGTAAACGGCCGCTATCAGCGGCGATTTACCGCGATTCGTGATCCGCCGGGTCCAGACCCGGCGGTCACGGAGTTTCCCGTGTGCGCGCCCCAGGGGGCGCGCGGGAGCGCGATTCTGGGAGGACGTTGTATAACGTCCTCCCAGAGTTAAGCAACCACCTTGTCGACGTTATTTGTCGGCAGGTGGTTGTTAAGTGGTTAAATACAATGGATGCGAACGTTCGAATTCTAAAGTGCTAATTATAACGACTATTATGCAAGTTATTGTCCTAAAAAGGGTTTGGGAACCCGGGTTCTGCACCAGGGGACATGTATCAATGCAAAAAGAAGTTTTAAAAACGGTCGTTTTTCGGGAGCAGTCATTTTAATGATGCATAAAGTGAAAAAAAAAAAGTCAAATATTCCTTTAAATATCGTACCTGGGGGGTGTCTAAAGTATGCCTGTGAAGTGCCACGTGTTTCGCGTGTTTAGAACTGTCCCTGCACAAAATGACACTTCTAAAGGAAAAAAAAGCCATTTAAAACTGCTTGCGGCTTTAATGTAATGTCTGGTCCCGGTAATATGGATGAAAATCTTTAAGAAAAATGGCATAGCTACCCCATGACCCCAGCCCATTACCAGCCCCTTTGGGTCTTGTATGGATATTAAGGGGAACACCGCACACAAAATAAAAAAGGCCCTATATACTCTGAACAGCCGTATACAGGCGGTGCATACAAGACAGGGACTGTAGGTTTGTTCTTATGTAGAATGTGTTTGTAATTTTGAACAGGTACATTGTTTAAGTGTAGCTCCAGCCAAAAAATCTATTTTTAAACTTTTTGGAAAACATAGGTAAGGGTTATCACCCCTGTAACATTTGTTTTGCTGTCTGTGCCCCTGTTCAGAACATTTCACCTCACTTTCCGTCCCAATGACAACTGTTTTTGAAATGTGGTGTTTTTCTTGAAACAAGGATTGGTGATAAAGCATCAGTACAGAGGAGACACCTTTCTCCCATATTAATTCTTACAGGAGAGAATTTTCCTTCCTAGGGGTAGATTTCCTCTCACTTCCTGTTGTCTTCTTGCGTTTGCAAGTAGGAGTCGTTTGTAAGTTGGATGTTTGAAAGTAGGGACCTGCCGTATATACTCTGCAGAAATAGGCCCCTTAGTTGTTGGTGTTGGCACAACACTGTAAGCACTCACAGTTACTCTTGGTTGGTGCTGGAACGCCCTGCTGTCAACTATTATATCAGGAATTGTAATTACATATAATTGTTGAACAGTGGTAGTAAAAATTGGGCCTTTGATGGTGGTGCTGGTGCCACAACACTGTAAGCCCTGACAGTTACTCTTGGTGGGTGCAGCAATGGGCCCTGCTGTGAATTATTAGATCAAGAATTGTAATTGCATGCCCCTGTTGAACAGGGGCTGAAAAATTGGGCCTTTCGTGGTGGTGGTGGTGGTGGTGGTGTTGCCACAACACTGTAAGCCCTCAGAGTTACTCTTGGTGGGTGCAGGAATGGGCCCTGCTGTGAATTATTAGATCAAGAATTGTAATTACATGCCCCTTTTGAACAGGGGCTGAAAAATTGGGCCTTTCGTGGTGGTGGTGGTGGTGGCGTTGCCACAACACTGTAAGCCCTCAGAGTTACTCTTGGTGGGTGCAGCAATGGGCCCTGTGTGAATTATTAGATCAAGAATTGTAATTACATGCCCCTGTTGAACAGGGGCTGAAAAATTGGGCCTTAGGCACTGGTGGCACAACACTGCAACCCCTCACAGATACTGTACTTGGAGCACAGCAATGAGCCCTGTTGCAAAGTATTGCTTCAAAAATTGTAATTACACGCCCCTGTTAAACAGGGGCTGAAAAATTGGGCCTTAGGCACTGGTGGCACAACACTGCAACCCCTCACAGATACTGTACTTGGAGCACAGCAATGAGCCCTGTTGCAAAGTATTGCTTCAAAAATTGTAATTACACGCCCCTGTTAAACAGGGGCTGAAAAATTGGGCGTTAGGCACTGGTGGCGGCACCCATAAACAAAAATGATCTTCCAAGCTATCATCATCAATCGTATCATTGAGGACTCGGAGGAGGAGGATAGCCAGTCAACATAACAGCACAGGCACTCAGCATCAGCATCAGTCTTGAAGGGATGTGACATGTTAAAATCAATTAGTCTGTTATATCAGCATCAGGTGTGTGGTAGCTGGTGGTGATCCAAGACTGGTTCATCTTGATGAAAGTCAGTCGATCAACCGAGTCGGTGGACAGGCGCACCCTGTGATCCGTGACAAATCCTCCAGCAGCACTGAATGTGCGTTCCGAAAGAACGCTGGATGCAGGACAGGCCAGTAGCTCAATTGCATACTGTGCAAGCTCTGGCCAGTGATCCATCCTCAAGACCCAGTAAGCCAGAGGATTTTCCGTGGGGAAGGTGTCCAAGTCTGACCTTGCCCCTAGATATTCCTGCACCATGTTTATCAGACGCTGGCGATGGTTGCTGGAACCGATCATACTTTGGGGCTGCGGACTAAAGAATTGTCTGAACGCATCGGTCAGACGGCCACCTTCCCCACCGCTCCTTCTTTGACTGGCCGAAGCCTCAGCAACTCGTTGTCCAGGACCAGGAGTTTGTAACCTCCCAGTCTCTGGGAACGCGTTGCACAGACCTTTCTGCAAGGCCTCCCGGAGTTGTCTCATCCTCTGCTCCCTCTGCGACGGTAACATAAGGTCCGCAACCTTACCCTTGTACCGTGGATCAAGGAGAGTGGCCAGCCAGTAATGGTCCCTCTCCTTGATCCGAAGAATACGAGGATCCTTCCGCAGACTTTGCAGGATCAGGGAGGCCATGCAGCGTAGGTTAGCTGAGGCATTCGGTCCGGAGTCCTCTGGGTCACTAAGGACGACATGATCCGCAGCCACCTCCTCCCAGCCACGTACAAGTCCACTGGTTTCTTGGGACTGTAAATCATCCCTAAAAGACTGCTGCTGATGATGCTGAGTGCCAGCCTCCACCTCCATGCTGACACAATCCTCCTCCTCCTCCTCCTCCTCTTCCTGTGCGATGGGTGGGACAGAAGGAACACTGTCTGGGTAAAAGGGGCCTTGAGAGGCAAGGAAGTCCTCCTCTTCCTGCCTCTGTTCTGCCTCAAGTGCCCTGTCCATTATTCCACGCAGCGTGGGCTCCAACAGGTGGACAAGAGGTACAGTGTCACTGATGCATGCACTGTCACTGCTCACCATCCTCGTGGCCTCCTCAAATGGTGCCAGGACAGTGCATGCATCCCTGATCATGCCCCACTGGCGTGGAGAAAAAAAACCAAGCTCCCCTGACCCTGTCCTGGTGCCGTAGTCGCACAGGTACTCATTGATGGCCCTCTGCTGCGTGTGCAGCCGCTGCAGCATGGCCAACGTTGAGTTCCACCTGGTGGGCATGTCACATATAAGGCGGTTCTTGGGCAGGTTCAACTCCTTTTGCAGCTCAGCCAGGCGAGCACTGGCATTATAAGATCTGCGGAAATGCACACAGACTTTCCTGGCCTGCCTCAGGACATCCTGTAAGCCCGGGTACCTGCCCAAGAACCGCTGCACCACCAGGTTAAGGACGTGAGCCACACAGGGCACATGGGTCAGTTGTCCCTGTCGGAGGGCGGAGAGGAGGTTGGTGCCATTGTCGCAAACCACCATTCCTGGCTTAAGCTGGCATGGTGTCAACCACCTCTCGGCCTGGCCCTGCAGAGCAGACAGGACCTCTGCCCCAGTGTGGCTTCTGTCCCCCAAACACACCAGCGCAAGCACGGCATGGCATCTTTTTGCCTGCGTACTTGCGTAGCCCCTTGAACGGCTACGGAGCACCGCTGGTTCAGAGGACAAAGCACAGGAAGAGGCCATGGAGGAAGAAGAAGAGGAGGGGGTGGAGGAGAGAGGTGTGTCACAACCAGTAGTAGCATTTTGGAGGCGTGGCGGTGGAACAACCTCCAACACTACTGCACCTTGTCCTGCATCCTTCCCAGCTGCCAAAAGAGTGACCCAATGGGCCGTGAAAGAAAGGTAACGTCCCTGTCCATGCCTGCTGGACCATGAGTCAGCGGTAATATGCACCTTACCGCTGACCGCCCTGTCCAGCGAGGCCAAGACATTGCCTTCCACATGCCGGTAGAGAGCCGGAATAGCCTTCCGTGAGAAAAAGTGGCGTTTGGGAACCTGCCACTGAGGAACCGCACATTGCACAAACTCACGGAAGGGGGCCGAGTCTACCAACTGAAAAGGCAGCAGTTGAAGCGCTAGCAATTTAGCCAAGCTAGCATTCAACCGCTGGGCATGTGGATGGCTGGGAGTGAACTTCTTTTGACGGTCCAGCAGCTGGGGCAGGGAAATTTGCCTGCTAGAATCGGACGTCGGTGTACTGCTAGCAGAGTGGCCGCAAGTACTTGGCTGTGACACACCTAATTCTACACCTTCATTCCTCTCAGTGCATGTTTCAGAGAGGACTGAAGTTATAGTGGGGTTGGAGATCCCAGCTGATACGGTGCAAGGAGAGGTCCGCTTTGTTCTTTGGTGTGGGTCTTTGAGGTAGGCTTGCCAATGAGCTGCATGGCAGGTCAACATATGTCTGGTCAGGCATGTGGTACCCAAGCGGCTGATGTTTTGGCCACGCGATATACGCTTGAGACATATGTTGCAAACAGCAGCTGTGCGATCTGATGCACTAGCCTCAAAAAAGGCCCACACCAAAGAACTTTTTGAATGACGGGCAGAGGCAGCGCCCTGCACAGGCGGAGCTCTGCGGTGTGATTCCGTCGGTGTACTGCCCTTACGCTGGCCACCAAAGGGCATCCTGCCTCGTTGGAGATTTGCCTCCTCCTCATCCTCTTCCTCCTCCTCTCTCCTATTAGGCACCCACGTAGAGTCAGTGACCTCATCATCCCCTCCCTCCTCATCACTGGAGCCAATCTGGCAGTATGCTGCAGCTGCTGGAACATGACTGCCAGATTGGTGTCCTTCTTGAGCATCCCCTCTGTCTGCTCTCACGCTACTGCCTTCCTCTAGCTGGGTTTCATCATCAGACCCTTCGAAACGCTGGGCATCCTCCTGGAGCATGTACCCAACACTGTGCTCAAACAGTTCGGGGGACTCCTCAGGAGGAGGACATGGTGGGTCTAGGGAAGGAGTGACTGATGATGAGTCTGACATTGATACCAGGGAAGAGGACGCTTTGGCAGCTGCTTTGCCAGTACCCTGAGCCTGGGTGAGAGAGGATGAGGAGGAGGAGGAGGGCTTGGTCATCCACTCTACCAAGTCTTCGGCATGATGTGGCTCAACATGTCCAGCTGCCGAAAAGAAGGACAAGCGTGTTCCATGGCCATGTGCTGATGACAATGCACCGCGTCCACGACCAGCACTGTTGCCCCCAGACACAGAGCCTGCTTGCCCTCTTTTATTGCCTCCTGACTGTCTGCCTCTCCTTGTTTGCCTTCCAGACATTCTAATGGATGGCCTGCAGGGAGATGGGAAAAAAGCAATAAGGGCTACCTTCAGGTGTCCTTCTCTGTCCCTTTACTTAAGGATTTCTAAATATGGTTGAGGATGATTGCTTTCGCACAGAATAGCACAATGACAATTTCCCTGACTGTCCAAAAAACAAGGATTTCAAAGATGGTTGATGAGGAATGCTTTAGCACAGTATAGCACAATGAGAATTTCCCTCACTGTCCTTCCCTGTCCCTACAAACAAGGATTAGCACAGTAAAACACACTGACACTCTCCCTACCTATAGTTTTCTGTCCCTATAAAAAATGTTTTTTTAAAGATGGTTGATGATGAATGCTTTAGCACAGTATAGCACAAGGAGAATTTCCCTCACTGTCCTTCCCTGTCCCTACAAACAAGGATTAGCACAGTAAAACACACTGACACTCTCCCTACCTATAGTTTTCTGTCCCTATAAAAAATGTTTTTTTAAAGATGGTTGATGATGAATGCTTTAGCACAGTATAGCAAAAGGAGAATTTCCCTCACTGTCCTTCCCTGTCCCTACAAACAAGGATTAGCACAGTAAAACACACTGACACTCTCCCTACCTATAGTTTTCTGTCCCTATAAAAAATGTTTTTTTAAAGATGGTTGATGATGAATGCTTTAGCACAGTATAGCACAAGGAGAATTTCCCTCACTGTCCTTCCCTGTCCCTACAAACAAGGATTAGCACAGTAAAACACACTGACACTCTCCCTACCTATCCTTCTCTTTCCCTAAACTAAAGGAATCCAGGTTAAGCAAGAAAAAAAATGTCACTGTCCCTGCCTATGCTTCTCTTTCCCTGCTCCGGAACACACTACACTAGGCCGCCGTGCTGGCGGCCTTTTATAGTGTGGGGCGTGTACTAAACACCCTCAGCAATAATTGGCCACAGGCATCCTGCCTGTGGCCAATCATTGCTCTCCTCGCTGCCGGTGCTGTGATTGGCCAAGCATGCGGGGTCACAGTGCATGCTTGGCCAATCACAGCGTCTGGATGACACTGCGATGGCGTAGTGCATTGTGGGCCGCGAATTAGGCGCGAACGGCCCAAATCGTTCGTTGTTCGGCGAACGATCGAACAGCCGATGTTCGAGTCGAACGTATGTTCGACTCGAACACCGAGCTCATCCCTACCCGCCAAGTACTGCTATCTCTATCTATGCGCCCTTATGGCGCAGCAACTTAAGTTCTAACTACAGATCAGGCCTGATCCAGATTTTAAACTCAGTCTCTAGAAGAACAGTTTCTTCGCATGCAACTTGACTGGTGGCGCACAAACAGGAACAGTGATTTGTAATCCAAAGGGGAGAAAAACTAAAAGGGCAGAATTAACCCCTCACAGGAGACTAACTCAACTCAGTTCCGCCACCAGTCTCCTGTGGGACAGTAAAGTAGAACCCAGAGGGCCAAGGCAGTCTCTAGGCCTAGTCAAGTACGGTTTATATGAATGAGCAGGTGCTCGCTCACCACTCCGGATGCGATCCCAGTCCGGGACTTCCACCCACTGTGTCTCCGCACACAGTGTCTGGAACGGCTGGGTCTCCGGTCCAACTGATGTCCAAACTCGATAAAGTCAGGTGCCACCCAGGCTCCGCAGTGGGGTGAAAGGCTCTCTGGAAGTTGTGCAAGGCCCCGGCTTCAGGCCCTGCACTGCAGCAGATCCGCACAGGAAGACCTATTGATTGCAGTGCGGTGTCCAAAGAGAGCGAGCTCAACCTCGCCCCCTTCCTATATAGCCCCTCCCATGAGTCTCTGTGGTGGCTCCATGCACCCTGGGTGCCGAACGGGGTTCTGGGTAACGTAGTCCAGGGGCCTTAAAGGAGACCCAGCTACACACTCCCCCCACTTAAACTCTTTGGTCCCCAAAGATAATGTCAAATTATAGCACGCACAACATCAACCAAAGTTGCGTATGATGTTGGCAGAGGAAATTCCCACCAAAAACAAGGAGGTGAACTTCCCTGCCCACAGGTCACACTATCATTAGTGTCCTGCCTAACTGTGCCAGAGAGTGAGTTGGGGTTGCCCCCCACCAAATGAACAGTGGAGGGATTAGGGTCTTCCATACTCCTCCTGGCAGTAACCACAGTGTCTTCCGAGCTCCTCCCCATCTGTGGGTAAGTCAATCTCCTGGGAGGCTTTATGGCCCTCCGCATATTTTGTCCCCTTGGGTTTTCTATTTCTGCTAAAACAGGTTCCCCTTCTGGAACCGACTTGGGAGTTTCCATAGGTTCAGGAATACTTGACTCCGGAGTACGGAGGTACATGGAATCTCTTGGATCCTCTTCTGAGAGTACGTCACAGGCATTTTCGCAAGAATCCGAACAAAGGACTGGACGGGATGAACTCAGTAGCTTCTGCATTCAGTGTTTCGTCTATGGTGTCTTCTTCAGGTGGAAGATCAATAGCAGAAGTTTCTGGGGCCTGGGAAGGCCAAAGCCAATCAAGTTCTTCTCCCTCATCTTCACTTAGCTCCGGGGTCTCTGTATCCCCAATCTGAGGGGTCTGGGACCGAGTGTTCTGTCTGGGAGTATCCAGGATGGAAATTGGCTCAGGATAACTCATCGCAGGGGGAATCCGAACTGCTTCAGCTAGTGGGAGTAGGTGGTTCCGATGCCAGGTCTTTAAGGGCCCCACCCTTCCCTCTGGCTTCAGTCTGTAAACGGGTAGGCCCGGTAGTCTCTTGCAAATAACATAGGGTTCAGGTCTCCATCTGTCTGCAAGCTTGTGTTTTCCAGGGACCCCCAAGTTCCGTAGCAACGCTCTGTCTCCAGGTTGTAAATCTTGAATCCGAACTTTCAGTTCAAAGTTTTTCTTGTTGCGGGCCTCCCTTTGTTCTGAGGCCGCCTGGGCCTGTTCATAGGCCAATTTCAAATTGTGTCTGAGTCTATCAACATATCCTTTGTGAGAAGTGGCAGAACAATGGTCTATTGAGGTGCCAAAGGCCAGATCTACCGGTAGTCTTGCTTCTCTTCCGAACATAAGTCTATAGGGTGAGTACCCTGTAGCGTCACTGGTGGTGCTGTTGTATGCATGCACAACTGCCGCTATGTGGTTGCTCCAATGCTGTTTCTTCTCACTGCTTAAGGTCCCCAGCATGTTGAGCAGGGTTTGGTTGAACCTCCCCGGCTGAGCATCACCTTGTGGATGATAGGGGGTAGTTCTTGTTTTCTTGATCTCCAAGGAATCCAGGAGCTTCCGGATCAACCGACTTGCAAATTCCCTTCCTCGATCTGAATGAAGCCGTTGTGGCAGCCCATAGTGTACGAAGTATTTTTCCATAAGGACTTTGGCTACCGTGGAAGCCTTCTGGTCTTTGGTTGGAAAGGCCTGGGCATACCGGGTGAAATGGTTGGTTACTACCAGAACATTTCCTAGTCCACTCAGGTCGGGTTCGAGGCAGAGAAAGTCAATGCATACCAGATCAGGCCTTGACTTTGCAGATGGCTCATTGGGGCAGCTTGATGGGGTAAAGTCTTTCTCTGGATGCATCGTGCACATGAGTGGCAGTATTCTTCAACTTCAGCCCTCATGCAGGGCCAATAGAAACGGTCCCTAACGAGTTGGAAGGTCCTTTCCGCCCCTAGGTGGCCAAGGTTGTCGTGCAGAGCAACCATGAAAGTCTCTCGGTGTTTCTCGGGCAGGAACAATTGCCATTTGTCTTCCAGGTCATCAGAGGGGCCCCTTCGGTAGACCACTCCCTGATGCACCTGCAACCTGTCCCACTCCTTCCTCAACAGGCGAGCTTCCTTTGAAGGGTTACGTAAGAGTCTATTCGGATCCTGATTCTCCAGGGCCTCTAGAACCAATCTCCCCATGGGGTCTTCCAATTGGTCAGATCTCAACTCCTTTTTGGACAATTTTGGCAAGTTATCTTCCCCCAGTTGGGTTACCCCACAGTACTGCTTGGGAACTCCTACTATGGTAACCCCTATCTCTCCTGCTCTTAAGTTGCCACTGGCTTGTAGTTCAGCCCCTTGACAGAGGGCCCGCACCCCGTCGGGTGCCACTTGGGTCCAATCTTCTGTACTGCAGGTGGGGACATGAGTCTTCTATACAAGGCATCTGCATCTCGATTTCCAGCCCCTGGCCTGTATTTTAGGCTGAAATTGAAGCAGACAGTGCCGCCAGCCATCTATGTCCTGTGGCATCCAACTTTGCTGTGGTGAAAAGATAGGTGAGGGAGTTGTTGTCGGTTTTCACAGTGAATTCTGCCCCATACAGATAGTCTCTGAGTTTGTCAACTACCGCCCACTTAAGGGCCAGGAACTCCAACTTATGGGTGGGGTAGTTCTTTTCAGAGGGAGTCAGACTTCTGCTAAAATACGCAACGGGCCTCAGTTGCTCTTCATGCTCCTGGTATGAGTGGCAGCGCATGTATTAAGCTATAGGTCTGATCATCCATTGCTTTTATACTTGGATCCTTGAAATGTTCTGGGATTTCCTTCATCCAAGCTATTAGTGCGTGGGTCAGTGTGGAGTTCATCCTGATATCCATCACCCATACCTTCTGTTGCAGGGACAGTGAGGTTACTAACCGCTTCACCGCTTCTTCTTGCCAGGTCCCTGGAAGTTCTATCACTACTGCCGCGGCTGAATCTGTGTAGGCCGCCTTGCACCACTGTTCTACTTCCAGTGGGTCCATGCTGGTACTTTTGGCACGTTACTTGCTGCAACAGGATCCCGGACTCGAGAGCCCCCACGTGTAGCGCTACCCCCAGTTAAGAGAGCCACTGGATTTGTTTCAGGCCCTGTGTACAGCACCGCCAACCCCCGGCAATTTACTCGACCCTCTCTGGCACAGTTAGTCTAGGGATTTCTCTAGTATCACAATCTAACAGTGTATGCACACAATCTGTCTGTATTGCATGGGTAACCTCTTTGCATAAAGGCAACACACTGATAGCAAGAGATAAGATATAATGTTTCTTTACTTTGAGTAAAAGGGCATAAGGTTAACACATAACACATATATATTTGTATAGCACTGCAGCAGAAAGTCTAACACAGGCGATTACCTGCCAAGTACTACTATCTCTATCTATGCGCCCTTATGGCGCAGCAACTTAAGTTCTAACTACAGATCAGGCCTGATCCAGATTTTAAACTCAGTCTCTAGAAGAACAGTTTCTTCGCATGCAACTTGACTGGTGGTGCACAAACAGGAACAGTGATTTGTAATCCAAAGGGTAGAAAAACGAAAAGGGCAGAATGAACCCCTCACAGGAGACTAACTCAACTCAGTTCCGCTACCAGTCTCCTGTGGGACAGTAAAGTAGAACCTGGAGGGCCAAGGCAGTCTCTAGGCCTAGTCAAGTACGGTTTATATGAATTAGCAGGTGCTCGCTCACCACTCCGGACGCAATCCCAGTCCAGGACTTCCACCTACTGTGTCTCCGCACACAGTGTCTGGAACGGCCGGGTCTCCGGTCCAACTGATGTCCAAACTCAATAAAGTCAGGTGCCACCCAGGCTCTGCAGTGGGGTGAAAGGCTCTCTGGAAGTTGTGCAAGGCCCCGGCTTCAGGCCCTGCACTGCAGCAGATCCGCACAGGAAGACCTGTTGATTGCAGCGCGGTGTCCAAAGAGAGCGAGCTCAACCTCGCCCCCTTCCTATATAGCCCCTCCCATGAGTCTCTGCGGTGGCTCCATGCACCCTGGGTGCCGAACGGGGTTCTGGGTAACGTAGTCCCGGGGCCTTAAAGGAGACCCCGCTACATGTATGTCACATTTTTATTGTCCACCAATAGGTACATAATACATGTAACAAGCATGAGCAGACAGGCCACACAGCTCATAGGCTTGCTAAAATTGTGATATAAACATCAAATAATATTACTGGGATGTTTTTAGACAAGCAACAGTGTGTAAACAGGATGCCTATCTCAGTAGGACCCCCTGCAATTATTGTTTTTGGTACTGGAATATTTACTCTGCATTGCAAAAGGGTGTTGATGTCCAATGGATATATGATAAAAGCTGTGCTCATGTATTTTTATGTGGCACTTCTAGGCAGCTCCAGGCAGAAGGTCTGTGGTTTGTTTTTGTATGCCAATAATCTAAATGGTACGGGAACAAGCTGTTTTAACTACATATATCATAAATTAAGCCATGGGCAATATATAAATACATGAAATTTTTTTTAATTTACAAGGACATAACTTCAAAAGTAGGGAGTATCAGAAAAACTAAAAGAGAGGTGGCTTCTTAGCATGCAATGCCTTAAATAAGAACATATGGTTCTTGATTTTTGTAATACAGGTTTAGATATTGCAAAGAGACCATTCTTATATCAACTTAATATTAAAGAGCAGGAATTTGTTTACTATGAATCATAAAAGAATGTTTTTTGTAACTGCTACAGGGATATTTCTAGTAGCACCACACTGTTATTAAATGTTCCATTTCATTTTTGCTTGTTTTGTAAGCGTAGTCACTTTTTAGCCTTTTGTCATTTTGTACAAAGGAGCTATAATTGTATAATTATACCTATAGAATCACATTCAATGTCTACTATTATCATTTTTATATAAAGGGGTATTATCATTTTTTTAATATATACTTACATTAAAATGCTTTAATGGTAAAGCATTTTAAACTGCTCTTTTTAAGCCTTTATCTTAAAGGAAAATAATAAGGTTTTGGGTAAATTTTATTTTCATCAATCTTTTAAAGTTTATACATTTAAAAACTGATTTTTTATACCAGTTTAGAACTTTAATTTTATGCCAAAAACATACTGCAGTCTGTTAGAGGCATGCTAACTAGTCTAAGTTCCTCTGTTCACGGGATAACAAGAGGGTCACACAAATCAAATACTATTTATAATAGTTACAGTTAAAAATGTACGTAAAGAAGGCTATTTCAACAAATTTATTGGATGAATGTAACAATCATTCGCCCATCCATGTGAATTCTGTCCATATTTTGCTTAAAGCAATATAACACTCAAAACCAAAAATGTATTATATTGAGGCTTACCAATCATTAGATTGGCTGCATCGTTTCTCCTCTATGGCCTTTTCAGCCTGGGGGGGGGGGGTAGAGTTGAATGTATTAGAAGATTTAGAACCACTAAGAAATTTTAGCCAAACTCCAGCTCACATTTGTAAACAGTTACAGCCAACTGTTTTTCCCTTTTGGGATAAAGGTTTTGCAAGAATAAATAAAAACTAATCATTTTAATCACTGACAGTGTTAAGTGGTATGTCTCATCAATGTAAACTGATACATTCTGCTGGAGAGTTTGAGCTGTGAAACAACAGACTCCCTGGCTGGATTACCAGATGAAAATAGAAGAAAGAATGCCTAAAAAAGGAAACTAATGTAACCATAACATCTAAAAATTGGTAAACTGCAATATAATACATGTTTGGTTTTAGATTTAATACTGCTTTAATACAGAGATATCCTACGATCGTCAGTTCCCCCTAGTTGCCATAATGCAGTATTTTCCCAAATGAGATATTTCAGGAAAAATACCACATTGTGTCCATTAAATGGAGCTAACAATTATAGGAAACCAGTGTATTAAGAAAAATGTGGTAAGAATTCATCACGGTGGGGTGAATACTTTTCAAATTTTTTCAACATATTTTTTAAAAAAGACCCCAAAGTGTATATCAAACACAAACATTGTTTAGTTGTGCATTGACTAGAAAGGATTAGAAATTACATCAATTTTTACTGATATTGGGGGCTGCTGATTTTCATATTTGCGGCCCCAGAATCAAACCAATACAGAGATGTCCCCTCACTTTAATGTGCCAGGGACAAAGGTGTCAACACACAGGAGGAAAGGGAAAATCTCTAACAGCAACACAAACTTTTTCAGTAGGGTAGGAAAATACATTTTAATGCTGTCTGCAGATTTTTCCTTATTTATGTATATAAAACATTGTGATAGTTATTGGGGGGAAATCTCTCTGATGGAGCCTGGATATCAGTAAAAATCCAAAAAAGGGATTCATATTCTTCCAACTGTATTTAAAACAGCCCCCTCCTCCTCAAAAGTACAGCAACACACCAGAAGCCCAAGGGATCAATTTCACAAGACAGTTGAAGATTTCTAGCGTGTCCACATTACATATAAAAACAACAAAGATGGCAACTGCTCTGGTCTGTTTGAAACTAGCAAACAAGAAAGGTGCACACGGGCAGGGCAATATACTATAAATATAAGTAATCTGTTTCAGATTTTATTTGCATATATTTGCAATTGCAAATATATATGGAAGTCATATTGCCATGTCAAGGCACCTCTGATAAATGTGGTCCCAGACTCTGAACTATCTGAGTTTCCCAACCATGGGAAAATATATAGAAATCTAGGATGAGCCAAAAATACATGGGCTCAGTATGAAGCGAGTTCGCAGAAAAACACAACTTTGGTCACTTTACTTCGCTTTGCAAACAAATGGCTGAGGACTCCCTTCATCTATACCAGAACCTTATCCTAGATGAGGGTCTGATGTACATGTTTAGTGATGTGCCAAATAGCCCTGGGTTCAAGTACCGTATTTATCGGCGTATAACACGCACCGGCGTATAACACGCACCCCAAGTTTAGGAGGGAATTTTAGGGAAAAAAACTTTTAGGAGGGAAGTTTAAGGAAAAAAAAAAACTTACATTTAAATGCAGCCTTACCAGTGTCCGTTGCAGCCTTGTCAGCGCAGCCTTGCCAGCAGTGTCCAGTGCAGCCTTTGCCCAGTGTCCAGTGCAGCCTTTGTCCAGTGCAGCCTTTGCCCAGTGCAGCTTTACCAAGTGTCCAGTGCAGCCTTTGCCCAGTGCAGCCTTTGCCCAGTGCAGCCTTTGCCCAGTGTCCAGTGCAGCTTTACCCAGTGTCCAGTGCAGCCTTTGCCCAGTGCAGCCTTTGCCCAGTGTAGCTTTGCCCAGTGCCCAGTGCAGCTGTACCCAGTGTCCAGTGCAGCCTTTGCCCAGTGCAGCCTTTGCCCAGTGTCCAGTGCAGCTTTGTCCAGTGCAGCCTTTGCCCAGTGTCCAGTGCAGCCTTTGCCCAGTGTCCAGTGCAGCTTTGCCCAGTGTCCAGTGCAGCCTTTGCTAAGTGCAGCCTTTGCCCAGTGTCCAGTGCAGCCTTGCCCCAGTTTTCAAAATTGGCTCCGCCGAGATCGCCGCAGAGACTGGGCGGAGCGGGGCGAACGCCGCCGAGAACGCAGGGACTGGGCGGAGCCGAGATACACATAGCCGAGTGTACTCGGCTATACTCGGCTTTTCTCGGCTTCGCTCACAGTCACGCCGAGTCCCGCCCTATGATGGACATATCACAGGTCCAATGGCGGGACTGGGCGTGACTGTGAGCAGAGCCGAGAAAAGCCGAGTATAGCCGAGTACACTCGGCTATGTGTATCTCGGCGGCGATCGCTGCGCTCCGCTCAGTCAGCGGAGATCGCCGGGATCAGTGGGTATCGGCGTATAACACGCACCCACGATTTTCCCCTGATTTTAAGGGGAAAAAAGTGCGTGTTATACGCCGATAAATACGGTAAATAATAAAAAATACTGTAATGGTTGCCATATAAATCTACTGATATATGTTTGTAGTATATGGCTTGTGATTTTATCCTCACATCATTGCTTTTCTGTTAAAAGTGCATTTTTATAAGCAACTTTAGATAATGGGATCTCTGCATCGTTTTGATGGAAATTATTGTATTGATAACACTGCAGCAACCTAGACACCACATTATGCTAGTAAGAGATTCAAACAGCATCTATTGCTGAACTTGTAAAAAGTCAAGCAATTAGCAGAGCAACAGTATGGCATTGTGTGCATGATAACTTTGCCCCTTAATGTCATCTTATAAAGTATAAGGGCCAGTTCACACCAGTTCCGTTTTCTCTGCACCAATACAGTCAGTTCCGGTCAGTTTCTGCACCGGAAACTGACCAGAAACTGACTGGAACTGACTGCACTGGTGTGAACTAGAGCCATTGGAATACATGGAAAACACTGTGCATGCATTTTTAGTGCAGAAGAAAGCACATGTAACTGAACGGAACTGCGTCTGGTGTGAACTAGAACTAATGAAGATGTTGATGCATTTTTATCTGTGCTATTGCTCCAATTTGTGTGTCAGAGCAAAGCCCCAGATAGAGGTACTCAAGTGCATATACCTTTTGTTAAAATTCCAGAGACATTCAGCAATACAATATTTTATTTTAAGTTCTATACAGAATGTCTAAATGGTAGAAATCTAAATAAAGTTATAATAGAAAGATATGTAAACAATTAATAAATAAAAAATTCAGGTCTATTGCAAGAGGTTAAGGTCCCCAATAATAGTTAAGCATTAAACATAATTAATTTTTAAGCTAAAAAGCAATAACAAACAATATATTTTTAAATGTCTTTCTACTGTATGAGATGTGATTTTTCACATTTTGAAGTCCTTTACGCTTTAGTGCTTAAAGTAATACTAAAGCCGTATTTAAAAAAACAAAAACAACAAACATGTTATACTTACCTGCTCTGTGCAGTGGTTTTGCACAGAGCAGCCCGGATCCTCCTCCGCAGGGTGGTGTAGGCGACAAGAACGACTAAACATATATATTTATTTATTACTAATGCCCTGCACCTAGACATAAGAAATCTTTACAATTACCGACAATTAAGGCCAACCAAGAAAGAATAGCGCAAGTAAGAGACAGGTTGTCTCGAGAGGAGAAGTAGAGGGAAGAGAAGGTACAACAAGAGGAAAAAAAAGAGAAGAGGAGGGTCACCTAGAGTTATGACACTTGTGTGGTGAAGGCTCCAGGGGAAAGAGACATGTGGGTGTAGGCTTCCCAGGGTTCCCATATTGATTCAAACTTATGAACTCTGTCTTACTATTTTCTCCTGGGCCATGATCCAAGAGATCTTGCGTTTTACTGCAGGGAGTGGGACTGATGCTCTTTTCCAATGTCTTGCATGGGTGATTTTAGCACCTAGGAGTATGTAAAAGATCAATACGAGGGTATATTTAGGTATCTTCCCCACCTTGTGGTTGAGGAGTGCTACTCCGGGGTTCTGAGGAACAGACACCCCGTGACCTTGCGTATTAAGTGGAAAAGTCTGTTCAAAATGCTTCTGATTCGTGGGCAAGACCAACCTAGTGTGGAACAAAGAGCCCAAGTTATTACAGCCCCTAAAGCACATTGGAGAAGAGTCCGGGTAGATTTTAGCTAGCAGGGTGGGAACCCGATACCAACGTGTGAAGATTTTAACGTTAGCCTCCATCAAAGAAATGTTCAATTTCCCCTTGAAGGATCTTTTTTCAAGATCCCACTCTTCCTCCAGATCCTTTTTCCCAGAGTTGGGCATAGAGGGGTTTATTCATAGCCCTTGCCAGAGAGGAGTAGATAATGGATATACCCCCCATCTGATCCATGATATTGGAGCACCATATTTCATATTCAGATAGTTTGGGGGGTTCGGGTTTATTGGACCATATGGACTGAAGGAAGTGCGATATTTGGGCCAATCTATACTGCTCAGAGGAGAGCATGTCTAGTTTGCTTACACAGTAGCCAACCATAAGAGGCCCCATTGAATTAATAAAGTGTCCTATTCTGAATAGACCTTTATTAGGCCACCATTTAAAAGCATAAATGTTTTGACCCAGAGGAAAATCTGGGTTGTGGAATAGGTGCGCTAGAGGTCGGAAATCTGATGTCAATGAGGAGTGTTTCTATAAGCGATCCCAAAGGGCCAGAAGGTGGGAGAGGGTATACTATAGAGACCTGGGCTAATTGTGCTGCCTGATAGTACCACCAAATGTTGGGTAGGGCCAGGCCAGCTTGTGTTTTGAGTCCAAAAACTGTTTCTTTAGTGCAAAGCCTACCTTTGGATCCCCAGATAAGATTAAAAATTTTAATCGTGATAATTGTGTTTTCCTAATTTGATTGGAAGTGATCTAAAGAGGTATAGGAGGAGTGGCAAAAGCATCATTATAACAGAATTAACCCGACCGAGCCAGGATAGATCATGTTTGGACCACATTGATAGGTCTGCTAATACTTTTTTAAACATGGGAGGGTAATTGGTAGAATAAAAAAGGTCAAAGTTAGAGGCTAAGTTAATGAGATGGATAGATGAAGCACGCCAGGAAAATGGGAAGTGCTCCTGCAAGCGCTCCCGCAAATCAAGAGATACTGAGATTTTCAAAGCTACGGATTTAGATACATTTACTTGGAGACCCGAAGCATTTCCAAAATGGTAAAGAAGAATAAAAATATTTGTGGTTGGGATAAGGGGGAGGTAACAAAGAGGAGGAGATCATCCACAAAAATAATGCATTTGTTCTCTTCGGGACCGCACATAACTCCCTTAATATCTGGGTGGTTTCTCATAGCTACTGCCAAGGTTTCTATGGCTATAGCGAATATTAGGGGCGAGAGTGGGCAGTCTTGTCTGGCGCCCTTCTCAATGTTAAAAGGATCCGACTATCTGCCCTGCAGTTGCACTTGAGCGCTAGGGTTAGAGTAGAGGGAATGTAGTATGCCTAAGAAGTTGAGGCCAAAACCCCACCTCTCTAGAACCCTAAAAATATACTGCAATGTCACTGTGTAAAAAGATTTTTGGAGGTCCATGGAAAGCAAAAATTCTTCTTAGGGGGCACGTCATCCCATTGTGATTTAAGTAAGGTGACAATGTCAATGGCTCTCCTTATCAGGTCAGATCCCTGCCTCCCTGGGATAAAGCCTGCTTGAAAAGTATGGACGTAATTAGCATTAAAGGATGATAATCTGTTAGCTAGTATTTTTGTTAGAAGTTTGAGATAATTATTGATCAAGGAAATTGGGTGGTAATTGCTAACTTCGCTTGCATCCTTGCCTGGCTTAGGAAGAATTGAAATGTAGGCCTTTTCTAAAGGGAGGCCTAGTTTAAGAGAG
This sequence comes from Rana muscosa, assembly GCA_029206835.1. NCBI lineage: Eukaryota > Metazoa > Chordata > Amphibia > Anura > Ranidae > Rana > Rana muscosa. The sequence goes on from CM055122.1 coordinate 40,113,603, forward strand.
ATGAAGAACTGGACCAGATAGAGTGAAATGGTGGGGGCAGTGGCCTAGCGTGGGGGGTGCGAGGGGGGCCTAGGCCCCGGGCGCAACATTTGGGGGGGCGCAATCCCGCGCCAGTGTCACTCTAGCTGCATTAATTGAAATTTTAATTTCTGTGACCCCGCGCTCTGGCTCCGGCCGCCATCTTAGATCTTAGGCCGGCCCCTGGCGCCCTGTGATTGGGCGAAAGGGGTCATGTGGCCTGTGCTCAATCGCGGGGGAGCGGGGCTGGCCTTAGCTGTCTTCTCCTCCTCCTCCTCTCCGGCCCAGGTCACCAGGTCATCATGTCCCGTCGTGGCAGGCAGGCTGTGGCCGCCGTCTTCTTTTTTTTTTCCTCCTCCTCTCCGGCCCGGGTCTCTGATCATGTCCCCGTCAGGACAGGCAGTCCAGCAGCGTGACAGGCAGCGGCGGCGGTGCAGAGGCAGAGCAGATGAAAGAAAAAAAGGTAAGACTCACTCGGCCTGGGGGGAGTAGATATGGTCTGGGGAGAGGGAGCAGCCAGAAAGTCAGTGTATAGTGTAATGTATTGTGTGTAGTGTATAGTATAGTGTAGTGTATTGTGTCTATAGTGTATTGTGTATTGGTCTGTGGGAGAGTATTGTGTAGCGCTCAGTATGTAGTGTATTGTGTGCAGTGTATAGTGTGTAGTGTATAGTGTGTATTGTGTGCTGTGTATTATGTAGTGTATTGTGTGCAGTGTATAGTGTGTAGTGTATAGTGTGTATTGTGTGCTGTGTATAGTGTAGCGGTCAGTATGTAGTGTATTGAGTGGTGGTCTGTGGGTAGTGAATAGTGTATTGTGTGTAGTGTATTGGTCTGTGGGTAGAGTATTGTGTAGCGGTCAGTATGTAGTGTATTGTGTGTATTGTGTAGCGGTCAGTATGTAGTGTATTGGGTAGTGGTCTGTGGGTAGAGTATTGTGTAGCGGTCAGTATGTAGTGTATTGTGTAGCAGTCAGTATGTAGTGTATTGAGTATTGAGTAGTGTATTGTGTGTGTATAGTGTATTGTGTATTGGTCTGTGGGCAGAGTATTGTGTAGCGGTCAGTATGTTGTGTAGTGAGTAGTGGTCTGTGGGTAGTGTGTCGTGTGTATAGTGTATTGTGTGCAGTGTATAGTGTAGCGGTCAGTATGTAGTGTATTGAGTGGTGGTCTGTGGGTAATGAATAGTGTATTGTGTGTAGTGTATAGTGTATTGGTCTGTGGGTAGAGTATTGTGTAGCGGTCAGTATGTAGTGTATAGTGTATAGTGTGTAGTGTATTGTGTGTATTGTGTAGCAGTCAGTATGTAGTGTATTGAATAGTGGTCTGTGGGTAGTGCATTGTGTATAGTGTATTGTGTATTGGTCTGTGGGTAGAGTATTGTGTAGCTGTCAGTATGTAGTGTATTGTGTATAGTGTGTAGTGTATTGTGTAGCGGTCAGTATGTAGTGTATTGAATAGTGGTCTGTGGGTAGTGTGTAGTGTGTTGTGTATTGGTCTGTGGGTAGAGTATTGTGTAGCGGTCAGCATGTAGTGTATTGAGTAGTGTATAGTGTATTGTGTGTATAGTGTATTGTGTAGTGGTCAGTATGTTGTGTATTGAGTAGTGGTCTGTGGATAGTGTATTGTGTGTAGTGTATTGGTCTGTGGGTAGAGTATTGTGTAGCGGTCAGTATGTAGTGGTCTGTGGGTAGTGTATTGTGTAGTGGTCAGTATAGCAATTAGGTAGGTTAGTGTGCAGTGGTGTGTAGTGGTCAGTGTGCAGTGTAGTGGTCAGTGTGTAGTGTAGTGGTCAGTGTGTAGTGTAGTGGTCAGTGTGTAGTGGTCAGTGTGCAGTGTAGTGGTCAGTGTGCAGTGTAGTGGTCAGTGTGCAGTGTAGTGGTCAGTGTGTAGTGTAGTGGTCAGTGTGTAGTGTGCAGTGTAGTGGTCTGTGAGTAGCGGTCTGTGAGTAGCGGTCTATGAGTAGCGGTCTGTGAGTAGCGGTCTATGAGTAGTGGTCTATGAGTAGCGGTCTATGAGTAGTGGTCTGTGAGTAGTGGTCTGTGAGTAGTGGTCTGTGGGTAGTGGTCTGTGGGTAGTGGTCTGTGGGTAGTGTATTGTGTAGTGGTCTGTGGGTAGTATATTGAGTAGTGGTCTGTGGGTAGTGTATTGTGTAGTGGTCAGTATAGAAATCAGGTAGGTTAGTGTGGTGTGTAGTGTAGTGGTCAGTGTGTAGTGGTTGTTGTAGGAATCAGGTAGGTTAGTGTAGTTGTGGGTATAGGAATCATGTAGGTCAGTGTAGAGGTTAGTGTAGTGGTCAGTATAGGAATCAGGTAGATTAGTGGTCAGGTAGGTCAGTATCAGAATCAGGTAGGTCAGTACTATTGTAGGAAGGGAAGGGAGTGTGAAACGTCCACAGGTTAGGGGGCGCAAATTACTTGCCTTGCCCCAGGTGCTGACAACCCACGCTACGCCACTGGGTGGGGGCAAACTTTTTGTAGTAGCCTACCGAAAGCCCATCCGGGCCAGGGGCAGAACCTTGTTTAAGGTATTTAATGACATCCAAGACCTCAATATTGGTGATAGGTTATTCTAAGATGGCAACCCCAAACACTTTTACATGACCACCATGCCTTCTGTGATTCCTGGGATCTCCCACTCCTCCCTGAAGCCTGGGACTACAACATTTACTATTAGTATGGTGAACTGGAGGAGATCTGTACTGTGAACCAGAAGTGTTCAGTTCTAAGTGCTTCCAGTTTAGAGTTGTCAAAATCCCAGCTTGAAATCCAGGTGCACAGCTGATTGAACACAATCTTGTGCTCGGTCAGCTGAAGTGAAGGGCTTGGGGGACAAATAAGGGGTTGATTTACTAAAACTGGAGAGTGTAAAATCTGGTACACATGTGCATGGTAGCCAATCACCTTTTACATTCAGCTTGTTTAATTAGGCTTTGGCAAAAAACCTTGAAGCTGATTTGTTTCTATGCAGAGCTGCACCAGATTTTGCACTCTCCTGGGACTACATACAACATTTACTATTAGTACAGTGAGCTGGAGGATATCAGTACTGTGAAACAGAAGTGTTCAGTTCTAAGTGCTTCCAGCTTAGAGTTGTCAAAATCCCAGCTGGAAAGCCAGGTGCACAGCTGATTGAGCACAATCTTGTGCTCGGTCAGCTGAAGTGAAGGGCTTGGGGGACAAATAAGGGGTTGATTTACTAAAACTGGAGAGTGCAATATCTGGTACACATGTGCTTGGTAGCCAACCACCTTTTATATTCAGCTTGTTTAATTAGGCTTTGGCAAAAAACCTTGAAGCTGATTTGTTTTTATGCAGAGCTGCACCAGATTTTGCACTCTCCAGTTTTAGTAAATCAACCCCTAAGGGTCTTATAGACCCCTGATGTCTCCATAAGGAGTACCTGCCACCAGCCCAATGCTATCACTTAGGGGGGCTTGTTAGTTTATGTAGCACCCTCTAGAAGTGTGCTAGAGTTAGATTTATTACTATAGGTCTGTTAGGTCAGGCAAAACATAGTTGGTTCAGGGCTAAACCTTATCTGTGCAATCTGGGTCAGGTTTACTTTAGTTCAGGGTTGAATGATTCATCCTAGCAGCTTCTCTGGTACCTCCCCGTTTTCTTTGGGACATTTGTGAATGTTCTAGACATAGTGGGTGGAGGTTAGGAGGGGCTGCTTGGAATATTTATGATAGCCTTAGCCAATCCCCAGGGCTGGGAAGGGGACAGGCCACCTCATAAATAGACACAAAGTGAGGAATATACCCCGAGGAGTTCAACTGTGAGGAGGGGAATAAGGCGAACAGCGGTCTTACCTATAATTATGAAATTTATTATATATCAATATTGGACAGATACAGTATTGCGGACTACGCAATACAGGTTAAAACATAGTACAACGTTGCCGTAAAAAGCACACACCCGGGTTCACATGCTGCAGACCACAATCGTGAATTATAATGAAGTGCAGGCAATACTGTAAATATATATAGATAAGTGTGTGGGGGTTCAGTTCTAGTGAGATAGCATGAAAATTCCGTGTTCTTAGCCTAGATATGACTGTACAGATACACTGTTGACATCTGCTCACAAATAGATATCTGAGATCCACTCCTCAAATTTACTTATCATGCAGCATTGGTCGGTGTTGGGGGTCAGGTTGCAATGAGACAACAGGAATCCTTAGTGTTGTTAGCCTAGATTCTGGCTAGTACATACACACTATGAACGTCCTCACTGATAAGTCTGAGATCCCCAGGGAGGGAGTCTTCATGGCATAGACTACAGGCAGATACAAAAACAAACATTCATTTACACTGTAATTTTCTCACTTTCAGAGAAGGGAGAAATGTCCAAAGGGCGAAACTTTTAAATAGTCAGCGCTATAATATTGTTTCAAAGAGTATGTGTTCCCTTGTAGGAGGATCACACAGAAACCAGGGCTAAATGAACCAGGGATAAATGAAAGAAAAATATATAATAAAATTAGGGAAAAAAAACACACAAATGCTCACAGTATGTAAACAGAAATTGCCTCACACATGTTGTATATCAGCACAAATGTCAGAGTGAGGGGAATAATTCTAGTGCCATCATTTATAGTTTACTCTAAACTGATAATCAGTAAAGCCAGAGGTGTAACTAGAACCTTCAGGGCCCCGGTGCAAGAGATCATAAAGGGCCCCCCTGACCCCCGAGGGGGCCCCCCATGATGGCGAAACACCAGGGCCTGATCGCAAGTGCGACCTTTGTGACCCTGGTAGTTTTGCCACTGGTGTCAGTAGTTTTATTTTTGTTATTTTATTTGTTTATTAGTTCTGACCAATTACTTTTATTTATGTTTACAACTGTATTTTTTATAAATTAAAAAAAAAAAATAGGAGCCCTGTCAGGGGGCTTGGGTGTGATATCAGGGGTCTAAACAGACCTCCGATGTTTTACCTTTGAGACAGAGAAAGGCGACTGAGGACACAGCCCTCAATCTCCATCTCTGCAGTCTCAGCTGCACAGAATGAATGGACATGAATAGCTCTGAACAGCTATGACGTCCTCTCAGAATCATGCTCCCGCACGCCCCCTGGGGTGCAGACCCGGGAATGTCCTTGACATTCGGTCCAGAGGATCCGGCGCATAACTTTTCACGGTAAAGGGCCAATGACAGGGGGCCTTTACCACGTGATCGCTCCATCCAATGATGGAGCGATCAGTTGTCAACAAGCCGGCGCATGCCCGGTTCAGCTCTTCCCCTCTCTCTACCAATCGGTATAGTGTGCAAGGAGTGTGAAGAGATTGAGTGCAGGAGTGCTGTGGGCTGATTCTGACGTGCCAACAGCGCTGATCTGTGCCAATTCCTGCCTCATCCATCCTCATTCATACTCAACCATCCACCTTTCCATGCTCATCAATCCCCATCCATGGCTCATCCAAGGCTCATCCATCCCCATCCATGTCTCATTCATGCTTATCCATGGCTCATCAATCCACATCCGTGGCTCATCCATCCCCATCCATGGCTCATTAATTCCCATCCATGGTTCATTCATGCTCGTCCATGGCTCATCCATCCCCATCCGTGGCTCATTTATGCCTCATTCGTGCTCATCCATGCCACATCAGTGATCATCCATGCCACATCAGTGATCATCAGTGCCACATAAGTGATCATCTGTGCCACATCTATGCCACATCAATGATCATCCATGCCACATCAGTGATCATCAGTGCCACATAAGTGATCATCTGTGCCACATCTATGCCACATCAATGATCATCCGTGCCACATCATTGATCATCCATGCCACATCAGTGATCATTCGTGCCACATCAGTTATCATCCGTGCCACATCCATGCCACATAAGTGCTCATCCATGCTACATCCATGCCACATAAGTGCTCATCCATGCTACATCCATGCCACATCAGTGAAAAGTATACAAGATAGTGGCGCACACTGAAATATAATAGAGGGAACTTGTCCATAAAGTCCCTTTGAGCTGTTGCTCTACAGTGAAGTGACAGTATTTGTACTCAGGGCTGCCTTGCAAGGGGATCTGAAGCTGAACTCCAGGGCATGTAAAGACAGAAAAACAGATGCAGACGCCGCTTTAGTAAAACTGTATGATTTTAATGTATAAAAGCATTAACACACTCACTCTTAAGTTTCTTTAAGCAGGCATATAGAAGTTCAGTCAGACGTCCACCTCCGCTCGTATTAGCATTCTCCAGGGGTAGTAGACTCTTTCTGTGCTTGTGCTGTATGCAGGGGAGCCGGTGTGCTGTACGAATGGGTGACTTCTGGGTCTCCATGCGGTTGCCAGAACGAGGCCTGGAGCGCAAGCTAGGAGTCTGTTCTGGGTGCTGGGGCGCGGCGTGAAGCGGGATGACATCAGGACCGTGATGCTACGCATTTCGGTGCGTGCGCTGTGAGGAAATAAGAATCACCGCGCGCACCTTTCTCAAGCTGTTCTGTATTGGCTGTAATCCAAGGTGTGGATTGTGCAGGCAGTCGGCAGGGAGACATGCCGGTGGCTACAGAGGGGGCGATCGCCGCGTGTGGGACATGGGGCACCTTTCAAGAAATGCAAGGCAGGTGTCCCGAGTGCCTGCACTGGCGCGCCTCATTAGTCAGGGAACTGGAGCTCAGTGCTGGAGCTTTCTCACCGACACTGGGCTCCGTGAATTAGCACAGTGTCTAAACTGGATTTTGCTGGGGGAGAGCCCAGGGCCCCCCACGGTGGCAGAATGCCAGGGCCCAGTCACAACGGCGACTTCTGTGACCCTGGTAGTTCTGCCACTGGTAAAAGCATTTAAAGTGTTGCCTATTGATAATTCTGGGTATCATAACTCTTCACCATTTAAAGAAAGGCCAAAACCATATTTTTATTCTACAAAGCATCTGCTTTCAGAAAATATAATAATGCTCTGGAATGTTTTACACTTACCTCACTCTTTTCATGACTGTTAAAAAAACACAAATCCATTACAGAGGGGTGGCGGTGGACATGGTATGAAAAATATACTAAAGCGCTAAAATGGTGCAAAATATGTGAAATAAACCAAGGATAACTAAATGATTCAGCTGCAATCAATCAATGTGTCTGATAACATATACAGTAAGTGAAATTGCAATGTGATATTGATGCGCTGTAAATCAACCCTAAGTGAACCAATCATACCATATACATTAAATTAATAATGTGACCAAGATACAAAATACACAAATAACCAAATGTGCAAAACAGTGCTAAAATGAATATGCACTCAGTGCTAAATAGTGTGCTGAATAAGTATTATGCAGAGACCCTAATGAGGATCACTCATAACAATAAGCAGACAAACAAATACACTTAAAAAAACCTGCTGCTGGCAGGCTACTGCACGCCAAACACTCAGAGTAATTACAACGGAGAAAAATCACAGTCCTTTAAGTGTTGGCCAAACAGAGCACTCCTTCACTTAATCCCACTCCTCCACTCAATCACAAATCAGCGCAGCTGTCAGTATGAGGATCTTGAGCAGTCTTGAATGTACCTCATAAACATGGACCATGGAAGACAAAAGGAAAAAACAAACCTCATTGCGCAGTGCTCACATACAAAGATGTAATGTTAAGCACACAGCGCTATCACTCACGTGACCAAAAGGGTTGTATCGCATAAACGGCCACCGTTCAGCTCAGTATAGGCTTCTCCTTCACAGCTCCAGCTGGGAACACATCCGAGTGCCGCTGGCAGCGTGATTAGGCTCCTCCCCCTACACGTTACATCACTCGTCACGTGACTTAGTCATGGGTATGCCATGTGATAGGAAAAGCTGTGTATTTATACACAGTGGCGTACTGGTTGCCATGACGGCAAAAGGGATCATTAGAACATCATTGCTGGTAGGCCTGTGCTGATTAAACTTAAAATCATTTAATTTTAAACAACTTAAAACGTCTCAAACAACTGAGACTGAAAGAGATTCACTACATAACAATATTATATACCTATTAAAAACCTATTTTACAATCATTACAAAGACCGGATATTAACCACTTAAGCCCCGGACCATTTGGTAGCTAAAGGACCAGAGGTGAATTCAGAATTTTGCACTGCGCTGCTTTAACTGTAAATTGTGCGGACATGCAATGTTGTACCCAAACAAAATTTGTGTCCTTTTCTTCCCACAAATAGAGCTTTCTTTTAATGGTATTTGCTTGCCTCTGCGATTTTTATTTTTTGCGATATAAACGGAAAAAGACCGAAAAAAAAAAAAAAAAAAATAGGATTTTTATAACAGCTTACCTGTAAAATCCTTTTCTTGGAGTACATCACGGGACACAGAGCGACATAGTCATTACTAATGGGTTATATAGATACCGTCAGGTGCTGGCACTGGCAACTTCCAAAACCGGAAGTACCCTCCCCTATATAAGCCCCTCCCATCCGGGAGCACCTCAGTTTTGTAGCAAAGCAATAAGTGTCCCTAAAGAGGGGCGGGAGCTCTGTGTCCCGTGATGTACTCCAAGAAAAGGATTTTACAGGTAAGCTGTTATAAAAATCCTATTTTCTTTCTCGTACATCACGGGACACAGAGCGACATAGTCATTACTATTGGGATGTCCTAAAGCAATGCCAAATGAGGGGGGGGATACACCATATATAAGCTGAGCGCTATCAGACATGAGGATCTTTTGCGGCCTGCAACACACTGCGCCCAAAGGCGACATCCTCCTGACTTCTAACGTCCACCTGGTAGAACCTAGTAAACGTGTGTACCGAAGACCATGTTGCGGCCTTACAGATTTGAGCCAGGGAGGCCTGGTGATGCACTGCCCATGAAGTTCCAACTGCTCTCGTGGAGTGCGCCCTAACTTTGAACGGAGGCGGTCTACTTCTCAAGCCATAGGCTTGTATTATGACCTGTCGAATCCACTTGGCTAAAGTAGATTTTGACGCTGCCTGACCCTTTCTGGGGCCTTCCGGCAGAATAAACAAAGTATCCGTTCTGCGAATCTGAGCAGTGGCTTTTAGATAAGCTTTAACTGCTCTTACTACATCCAAAGAATGCAATAACTTTTCCTCTACCGAAGTAGGTTTGGGGAAAAAAGAAGGAAGAACCACATCTTGGTTCAAATGAAAACTCGATACCACCTTAGGAAGAAAGGCTGGATGAGGACGTAACACTACTCTGTCCTTATGGATAACCAGATATGGCTCCTTACAGGACATAGCTGCTAATTCCGATACTCTTTTAGCCGAACAAATGGCTACTAGAAAAATCAATTTCCTGGTGAGAAGCACCAAGGAAATATGCTGTAATGGTTCAAATGGTTGTTTCTGTAGAACCGACAGAACCAAGTTTAGATCCCATGGACATATGGGAATATTAACCGGAGGACTAATACGCATCACTCCTTGTATAAAGGCTTTGACTAGTGAATGCGAAGCCAAGGGCCTTTGAAAAAATATTGACAAGGCCGAAATCTGACCCTTGATAGTACTCAAGGCAAGCTTCCTATCTACAGCCCATTGTAGGAAGTCCAGAATCCTACCTATTACGTATTTACGTGGATGCCATTTCCTGGCCTCACACCAGGCGATGTACGCCTTCCAGATTCTATAGTAGATCTGCCTGGATACCGGTTTCCTGGCATTGATCATGGTAGACACCACAGCATTAGAGAGCCCTCTCTTTTTTAGAATGTGGGCTTCAATAGCCAGGCCGTCAAACCTAGGGCTGGTAAGGAAGGGTGGTATATCGGTCCCTGCGAAAGCAGGTCCGGACGATGTGGGAGGGTCCAAGGACTCCCCACAGACATTTTTACAATCTCCGCGTACCATGCTCTTCGGGGCCACGCTGGAGCCACCAGAATCACTGGTTTCTTTTCTACCCTGATTCTGCGGAGTAATCGAGGTAACAATTGTGGCGGTGGGAATGCATATATCAGCTTGAACTGATCCCAAGGGAACACTAGGGCATCCGAGCCGCAAGCTAGGGGATCCCTTGTCCAAGAGACAAACCTGTCCACCTTTGCGTTGAATCTGGATGCTAGCAGATCTACATCCGGTGTTCCCCACCGCTGACATATTGTCCGGAAAACCTCGGGATGAAGGGACCATTCCCCTGGGCATAATTGTTGGCGACTTAGAAAGTCCGCCTTCCAATTCTCTACCCCTGGAATGAATACCGCAGATATGGCTGGGACATATCTTTCTGCCCATCTCAGGATGTAATTTACCTCCCTTTGGGCTGCACGACTCCTGGTGCCCCCCTGACGATTGATATATGCCACTGCTGTGGCATTGTCTGACTGAACTCTGACAGGGGACCCTTGGAGTTTGGATGTCCATGCTACTAGGGCATACCGGGCTGCTCGTATCTCTAAGAGATTGATGGGCAGGGCCTTTTCTGCTTCTGACCACTTGCCCTGGAGAGACCATTGCTCCAGTACTGCTCCCCAGCCTACAAGGCTGGCATCTGTAGTGACCACCTTCCAGGAAATCGGACTGAAGGATTTCCCTCTTTCCAGATTCTGGGGAACCAACCACCAGCGGAGGCTCCTGCGAACGGAAGGGGACAAGGACATTGGTAAGTCCAGAGCCTGAACTTTTTTGTTCCAGGCTGACAGTATGGCCCTTTGCAACTTCCTTGAATGGTATTGACCGTAGGGTACTGCTTCGAATGATGCCACCATCTTTCCCAGCAGCCTCATGCACAGGCGTATGGATGGCTGTCTTTTTGAGCCTACTAAGTGGATCAAATCTCTCAAAGACGACCCCTTTTCTTGAGGCAAGAAAATTTTTCTCTGGTCTGAATCCAGCCTTAGCCCCAAGTATTCCAGACTTTTGACTGGCTTTAGGGCTGACTTGTCTCGGTTGATAATCCAACCGTGATATTCCAGATACTTGATTGTCTCGTGAACAACCACTTCTAGTTTTTCCACTGAGTGGTCTATCAGCAACAAGTCGTCTAGATATGCCATTATCGTTACACCTCGTGTTCTTAGATTGGCCAATAATGGGGCCAAAATTTTTGTGAACACTCTTGGTGCTGTGGCCAGACCGAAGGGTAAGGCTCTGAACTGAAAATGGCGGCCTTCTACCGTAGAAATTTTTGGTGGGCTGGAAAGATGGGAATGTGCAAATAAGCATCCTTGATGTCGATCGAGGCTAACCATTCCTCCCCTTGTAGGGCAGTGGCTACCGATCGGATCGACTCCATCCCGAAAGTCCTGATATGCAGGAATTTGTTTAGCCCTTTTAGATTTAGTATGGGCCTCACGTCCCCGTTTGGCTTCGGAACTGTAAAGAGGTTTGAGTAAAACCCGAACCCCCACTCTTCCAGGGGAACCTCTATAATTACTGCTTGAAGCAATAATTGTTCTAGTGCCAACAGGAGGGATCCTCTCTTCTGGGGATCCCTTGGCACGTTTGACCTTATAAAGCGGGAAGAAGGGGAGTTTTTTAACTCCAATTTGTATCCCAGATTTACTGCGGAGAGCACCCATCTGTCTCGGATCGTGTCCCGCCAGGTCTCTGTGAACAACTGAAGTCTTCCCCCCACCCGATTGGGTGGGGGCAACCCTTCATGCATTTGACTTTGGGGGAGGTTTTGTACCTCTCCTGCTCCAGGGGTTTTTGTTACCCTGCAACTGTCCCTGATTTCTACCTCCGGGATTTGACCGAGGAGGCCGTCGGAACTGTTTCACAGCCGATGTCCTAGGGACTGGAGAAGCCGGCCTCTTAAAAGAGGGACCTCTAACTCTATTTTTAACCGGCAAAAGTGTACTTTTACCGCTGGAAATTCTCTGGATATACTTGTCCAGGTCTTCCCCAAATAAGCGCTCCCCATGAAATGGGAAGCTAACCAGCAATTTTTTACAGGGAGCTTCAGCAGACCAGTTTTTGAGCCATAGAAGCCTGCGCATATGTACTACAGACAGCGTAAGGCGGGAGGCCTGATGGATTGAATCCTTTATAGCGTCCACCACAAAGCATAAGGCTCTAGGTAGATCAGCTAGGGCAAGAGCCTGCTGATCCGGCAAGTCCCTTAAGACCTGTTTCAACTGATCCTTCACTGCCTGGCAGACCCCAATAGCTGCCACTGCTGGTTGTGTCACCAATCCTGCTGTAGAAAAAGCAGATTTTAATAAGGACTCCAATTTTTTATCTATTGGGTCCTTGAACATTTGGACATTTTCCACCGGACATGTCAGTGATTTATTCACACAAGAGATGGCTGCGTCCACTGTAGGGACCCTCCATTTTCTGATGAACTTATCCTCCATGGGATAGACCACCGGAAATCTCTTGGGGGGAGTAAATATTTTGTCAGGATGCTCCCAATCCTGGTAAATGAGCCCCTCCAGTAAAGGATGGATCGGAAAGGAACAAACAGTCTGGGGAGCTTTTAGCGACCCCAACGAGGAGACAGAAGTGGAGGATGGCTCCGCAAGTGGCATTTTAAATGCTGATCGGACCATATTAGTCAGGGACTGAACCCATAACTTTTCAGCATGTGATGCTGAGAACGGCTCTTCCACTGTTGATTCCTCTGCAACCGAATCGACCTCATCCTGATCCCCCTCAGGTAGGTCGACCTCTGTATGGGACTGTTGCTCTGTTAACAGGCACTCTGAGGGGGGAGACGGAGATCGAGCGCTTTTCTCCTGTGACAGGGAAGCAGCGATCAATGTCAATCTCTCTTCCAGCCCTCCCAGAGCTGAGGAAAAAACCTCCTCTGTTACATACACAGGAGCAGGTGAACTGAGGACAGCCACAGTACCAGGTACTCCTGAGGGTGCTCTATGGTCACTAACCTCTGATTCTTCAGGGGAGACTGGTGCAGCCAAAGCATGCCCAAGATCCTCAGAGCCCGATGGAGACCCCCTATTCCTCCTGGAATTTCTAGTCCCGGAGTTTTTAGACGGCATATTCCTAAGCCACAAAGCTGAGGTATTCCAGCCGAAATACACCAGTTACTGATAATAGTCTAGCATAAATGCTGCTATAAGAAACAGTTGGTGTCTACTAATGTGCCTTTCTAGGGGATGCCTGTATCAACCGCTTGCTGTATGCCTTTAAATGTTGCCAGCTCTGTCTCTGTACTTCATAGCCAGCTCACTACAATATTGTGGTTTTTTTAAACTGCTGGGACGCCCGCACATGCGCAGAAGCGCTGCGGCGCGCACAGAGCGTCATCCCCCAGGCTCCGCCCCCTTTCCCGGCTCACCTCTATATATAGAGGCGCGTGCACGCGCACGCGCGCGGCCACGTGCGCCTTCGGCGCTAATTTCAAAAAATGGTAACAAGGGACAGGAGCCAGGGCCCCTCTTTGCCGCAGGCCGGGGGATGGACGAGCACTGCAACATGGCAGAGGAAGCAGTTTCCTATAAGAGAACTCACCATCTGCCTGGACTTTGCTCTGCTGAGAAGAAGCTAGTCCACATGACAAGAAAACATTCCACAGCGGCCTCTAGTGGACAAACACAGGTACCGCAGTCTAATATATTAAATATATATATAAAAATTTTTATTTATTTTTTTCTTGACCACCATTAAAAATTATTACATTTTTTTAGTAGTTACAGGCATGCACAGAATTTTGCGGGAATACCATTAGGTAACAGACAGAAAGACAAATTAGGCTTGGGGGTCCCCCAATAGAACCAAGTTCCTGGGGGCCCCCACTTACCTGTTCCCCGCCGCAGGACTTTGTTTGGTCCACAAAAGCCCAAACTTCACCTATCACGGCAGGCATTGTAATCAAACCTTCAGGGACCGGGTTCCCAAGGATTCCACTCCCCTGGACCTGTATAGCACCCTGCACAGAAAACATCTTGATCGTGGGTATGACCAGAGCTCTGGATCCCAGGGTCCAGCTCTCCTAAGAGAAGCATTACAGGCAAAACCTTGCTCTTCTCTGCAAGGCCCGGGTACCGACCGTTTAGCTATGAAGCTTTTTTGGTTGGATCCGGAATAGCTTACTGAGGCCCAAAAGAACCTGTACGCAAGCTCAGTGAAAAACACATGTTTCTTCTTGGCCAACACCTTAGACACTGGCAAAAAAACTGAGGTGCTCCCGGATGGGAGGGGCTTATATAGGGGAGGGTACTTCCGGTTTTGGAAGTTGCCAGTGCCAGCACCTGACGGTATCTATATAACCCATTAGTAATGACTATGTCGCTCTGTGTCCCGTGATGTACGAGAAAGAAATTATATTTTCTACTTTTTGTTATAAGAAAAATCGAATAAACTCAATTTTAGTCATACATTTAGGCCAAAATGTATTCAGCCACATGTCTTTAGTAAAAAAAAGTCAATAAGTGTATATTTATTGGTTTGCGCAAAAGTTATAGCGTTTACAAACTATGGTACATTTTCTGGAATTTACACAGCTTTAAATTTATGACTGACTATCTCATTTCTTGAGGTGCTAAAATGGCAGGGCAGTACAAACCCCCCCCCCAAATGACCCCATTTTGGAAAGTAGACACCCCAAGGAAATTGCTGAGAGGCATGTTGAGCCCATTGAATATTTTTTTTTTGTCCCAAGTGATTGAATAATGACAAAAAATAAATAAAAAAATTACAAAAAGTTGTCACTAAATGATATATTGCTCACACATGCCATGGTTATATGTGGAATTGCACCCCAAAATACATTCTGCTGCTTCTCCTGAGTACGGGGATACCACATTTGTGGGACTTTTTAGGAGCCTAGCCACGTACGGGACCCCGGAAACCAAGCACCGCCTTCAGGATTTCTAAGGGCGCAAATTTTTGATTTCACTCCTCACTACCTATCACAGTTTTGAAGGCCATAAAATGCCAAAATAGCACAAACCCCCCCCCAAATGACCCCACTTTAGAAAGTAGACACCCCAAGGAAATTGCTGAGAGGCCTGTTGAGCCCATTGAATATTTTTTTTTTGTCCCAAGTGATTGAATAATGACAAAAAAAAATTACAAAAAGTTGTCACTAAATGATATATTGCTCACACATGCCATGGTTATATGTGGAATTGCACCCCAAAATACATTTTGCTGCTTCTCCTGAGTACAGGGATACCACATGTGTGGGACTTTTTAGGAGCCTAGCCGCGTACGGGACCCCGAAAACCAATCACCGCCTTCAGGATTTCTAGGCACAAATTTTTGATTTCACTCCTCACTACCTATTACAGTTTCGAAGGCCATAAAATGCCTAAATAGCACAAAACCCCCCCAAATGACCCCATTTTGGAAAGTAGACACCCCAAGCTGTTTGCTGAGAGGCATGGTGAGTATTTTACAGCTCTCATTTGCTTTTGAAAATGAAGAAAGAAATTTTTTTTTTTTTAATTTTTTTTTTTACATTTTCAAAACTTTGTGACAAAAAGCGAGATCTGCAAAATACTCACAATACCTCTCAGCAAATAGCTTGGGGTGTTTACTTTCCAAAATGGGGTCATTTGGGGGGGGGTTTGTGCCATCTGGGCATTCCATGGCCTCCAAAACTGTGATAGGCAGTGAGAAGTGAAATCAAAAATTTACACCCTTAGAAAGCCTGAAGGCGGTGATTGGTTTTTGGGGTCCCGTACGCGGCTAGGCTCCCAAAAAGTCTCACACATGTGGTATCCCCGTACTCAGGAGAAGCAACAGAATGTATTTTGGGGTGTAATTCCACTTATGCCCATGGCATGTTTGAGCAATATATCATTTAGTGACAACTTTGTGCAAAAAAAAATAAAAAAATTGTCTTTTTTCCGCAACTTGTGTCAACATATAAAATATTCCATGGACTCGACATGCCTCTCAGTATATAGCTTGGGGTGTCTACTTTCCAAAATGGGGTCATTTGGGGGGGTTTTGAACTGTTCTGGCATTTTATACACAACATTAGGAAGCTTACATCCACTCTTCTAACCACTTGAAGACAAAGCCCTTTTTGCCACTTTTTGTTTACATGAAAATTTTTTTTTTTTGCAGGAAAATTATGTTGAACTCCCAAACATTATATATATTTTTAAAGCAAAGGCCCTACAGAATAAAATGGTGGGTGTTGCATTTTTTTTTCTACACAGTATTTGCGCAGCGATTTTTCAAACGCATTTTTTGGGGAAAAAATACACTTTTTTTCATTTTAATGCACTAAAACACACTATATTGCCCAAATGTTTGATGAAATAAAAAAGATGATCTTAGGCCGAGTACATAGATACCAAACACGACCTGCTTTAAAATTTCACACAAACTGCTAAAATTACTGCCCTCGATCTGATCTTCGCGGTGATACCTCACATGCATGGTGCAATTGCTGTTTACATATGACGCCAGACCGACGCTTGCGTTCGCCATTGGGCAAGAGCAGGGCAGGACAGGGGTGCTTTTTTTTTATTATTAATTTAGCTTTTTTATTTTATTTTTAAATTGTTCCTTCCATATATTTTTTTTATATCATTTTTATTGTTATCTCAGGGAATGTAAATATCCCCTATGATAGTAATAGGTAGTGACAGGTACTCTTTTTTTGAAAAAACTGGGGTCTAGACCCTAGATCTTTCCTCTGCCCTCAAAGCATCTGACCACACCAAGATCGGTGTGATAAAATGCTTTCCCAATTTCCCAATGGCACTTTTTATATCCGGGGGGGGGGGACATTCCCTCCCACTGCTTGTAAAAGCAGTCCAGAGGCTAATTAGCCACTAGGATTGCTTTTACATGAAAGCTGGCCGCTGGCTGAAAAGAATGATACCAAGATGATACCTAAACCCGCAGGCATCAATCTGGTATAACCATTCAAAGTCCAGCAACATACCAGTACGTTGCTGGTCCTTGTTGGACATGTATTGTAATCTTTTTTTTTTTTCATGCAGCCAGGTGGCTGAACGAAAAAAGAGATTGATCGGTGGGTATGCCCACCATTAGAATACCGCCCTTCATCCACCCACTTCTAATGATGGGCATACATGCACCATTTATATATGCCGAAGCATGGGGGCATCCTCCCGCAAAAAAGTTATGCCGCACACACATGGTCGGACTTTTCCACGGGCAAGCCTCCGTCGGAATTTCGACCGTATGTACGCGGCATTAGGAGCAAAATCACTCTTCCGCCCCTGCTGCCCCAATGCTTCGGCATATTTGCTTTTTTTTTTTAACTGTGGTGGTGAAATCACCTCCTACAGCACTGGAGTCGCAGGGATCAGGCCTGTCTCTGCGAACGCTGCAGTTATGTGTGTTGTGTTTTGTAAGTGACAGTGATCGATCGATACTGCACTTGGGTGGCCTGGGCTGGACGGAGGGGCAAAACGCAGGTGCTAGCAGGTATCTGGGCTGATCCCGCTAACACTGCGTTTTTGGGAACCCTAAACTGCTGGGGACGCTAGTATAGATCTGATCAGATCAGATATTGATCTGTTCAGATACTATACCACTAAGGGAGGTGTATGCTTCACGCATGGGTGTTAGCGTTACTGGCACTAACCTGACGCTGCCTGGGGTGTGACGCAGACCCTCTCTGACGCTAAAACCTAATTGATATCACCCGCCGGGCGATCAGGGGGTTAAACCTTTATTGGGTTATATACGGCGGTTGCCCTGACACTATAAAAAGCAAACTAACTAACCAGCGTCACCCGTAACACTTATATGATGATTACTGGTGAAAGGGTTAACTAGGGGCAATTAGGGGGTTAAAACCTTTATTAGATAATATATGGGGGTACCTGACGCTATAAAAACCTGCGGCGAACCTAAAAAAAATTACTGGCTACCGATCTGCATCACCGACGCTAAGACAGCGGTCAGAAAAATTATCGCTTAGCGACAGTGGTGATAGGGGGTGAAAGGGTTACCTGGGGGGCGATCAAGGGGGTTAAACCTTTATTAGATAATTTATGGGGGTACCCGACGCTATAAAAACCTGCGGCGAACCTAAAAAAAAAATACTGGCTACCGATCTGCATCACCGACGCCAAGACATCGATCAGAAAAATGATCGCTTAGCGACAGTGGTGATAGGGGGTGAAAGGGTTACCTGGGGGGCGATCAAGGGGGTTAAACCTTTATTAGATAATTTATGGGGGTACCCGACGCTATAAAAACCTGCGGCGAACCTAAAAAAAAATACTGGCTACCGATCTGCATCACAGACGCTAAGACATCGATCAGAAAAATGATCGCTTAGCGACAGTGGTGATAGGGGGTGAAAGGGTTACCTGGGGGGCGATCAAGGGGGTTAAACCTTTATTAGATAATTTATGGGGGTACCCGACGCTATAAAAACCTGCGGCGAACCTAAAAAAAATTACTGGGTACCGATCTGCATCACCGACGCTAAGACAGCGATCAGAAAAATGATCGCTTAGCGACGGCGGTGCTAGGGGGTTATCTGGGGGGTGATCAAGGGGTTAAACCTTTATTAGGGGGGGTTAGGGGGCTACACTGGACCTAAAACTAAATGTAGTGACACTTTTACAGTCACAAATGTCACTGATTGCAGTGATCAGTAAATAAATGGTCACTGCAATCAGTGACACTGTGACTGGGGGCTGGGGGGTGATCTGGGGGGGCCTGGGGGGGCGATTTATGTGCCTATGTGTGCTGGTGTTAGTGTAGTGTTTGTGCACTAACCTTGATGTCTTCTCTTGTACGGCGCTCGGTATATGTGAGCGCCGCACAGGAGATGACATCACTTCCTCCTGCTTCCTCTGTCTGTGTGCACATTCGACAGACAAAGGGGGCATTTCTATTCGCCGGGAGCGATCGCGGGGGGGTGGCCGGAATCGAACGGCCGTCCCCTCATGTCAGATCGCTCCCCAACGAATTCCGACCGCTCACTGTACAGAAGGGGGGTCCGATCGGACCCCCCAACTGTACAAAGGCAATCACGTACACTCTACGTGATTGTGCCTGTCGGTGCCATTGTGCCGACGTATATATACAGTGAGCGGTCGTTAAGTGGTTAAAGAATACCCCCTCAAGTGGTGTAAAACGACATAACACCATCATGTCGGGACAATGATAAAGTACTCTGTTGCAATAAATGTTGAACAGGTAAACATATATATATACACTCACAATCATTTTAATACAACAATAAAAATTGAAAAAAAATTGAAAAATTGGGAAGAGATGCTGAAATAAAATATGGACATTATATAAAAAATTATATAAAGAAATATATAATTATATATAAAAAACCCAAATAATGGGATCTATAAAATAAATAAAAAGCGGAAATTAGTAATTGGATATGAAACAATTTAAATCAAACTCGATGTTTAGGCCGTTAGGCGCAAGGGTACGCATTTCATGTATCCATCTAGACTCGCTTTTGCTGAGCTCCCTTAATTTATGACTACCCCTCCAATGGGGTGTATATTTTTCTATTGCCCAGAATTTTAATTCTGTGGGATTATTTTGGTGACAACGTGAAAAATGGCGAGAAACACTATGCTTCGGGAATCCATTCTCAATATTTTGCACGTGTTCCCTTATTCGCTTCCATACCGGTCTTTTGGTACGACCTATGTACTGGAGTGAACAAGAGCACTCCAGCACATAGACCACCCCTTCAGTCCTACAAGTGATCAGATCTTTAATTTCATAACTTTGTTGTGTAGCATTTGATTTAAATTTAGAACATTTTTGACCATTCAATTTCGTTTTCCTACACGCAAAACATCTTTTACATGGAAAAAACCCCTTTCCCTGAAAAAAGGTAAGTGTAGGTAACCTAGCTGGTGGATCAGGTATATTTTTAGCCACTATATCCCTAAGTCTAGGTGCTCTCCTATATACAATCCGGGGTACAATTGGCAAAATACTCTGCAATTGACTGTCTCCTCTGAGTATAGGCCAATGCTTTTTGAATATAGACTTGATATGTCTATGCTGGACATTATAATTCATTATGATAGGCAATTCTTGAAAGGCTGAAGTTTTTATTGCCTTATCCTTATCCTGTATTAATGTGGTCCTAGGCATCTCCAGAACTTCTTGTATTTTGGTGTTGACAAATTCTTCATTATAACCCTTTGCGGTAAACTTTTGTCCCATCATTTTAGCTTGTTCCAGGAATACCTGCTCATCCGTACAATTTCTCTGCAGTCTAATCAGCTGTCCTTTAGGTATATTGATAAGCCATGGTTCAAAGTGACAGCTGTCTACTGGAATGTAGCTATTTCGTTCCACTGGTTTGAAGTACGTTTTTGTAATTATTGCATTACCCTCCAATGCAATATCCAAATCCAGGAACTGTATGTTGGTCTTGCTCATTGTATAGGTTAATTTTATATTTTGTTCATTCTCATTCAACTTTTCAAAAAATTGAACTAAAGTGCTCTCATCCCCCTCCCAGATTACTATGCAATCATCAATGAATCTTCTGTATAACATAAGTTGTTCAGGTGTATTTTCATAGATGGCTGACTCCTCCCACTCCGACATGAAAATATTCGCCACACTAGGTGCATATTTGGCACCCATCCCGATTCCATTAAGTTGCCTATAGTAATCGGAACAATGCCAGAAATAATTGTGCTGAAGTCCAAAAACCGGTGGATTAAAGAGGGATTTATTCCTCAATTCACTATGAACTACACTTCCTAGAGAGTTTATACTCTCTTTGACCCTCATAGGAGGTTTATTCAGCATATACTTTTTAATGTTAAGTCTCCTTGTGTATTTTTGAACATCTACATAAACATCGAATTTATTCAAATTTCTCTTAGGCGCATACTTCAGTCCTTTATCCAGTGTAATCATTTCTGTCCTTGTCAGTTCAACTTCACTAATATTATATATGCCCTCGCCTACCTCATTCTTCTTTTTTGGGACTTTGAATCCTCCTCGACATCCCCTCTTGCATTTGGACTTCGGGCATTTGTCATTTGTTCGTATCGAGGCGGCGTTCGGTCGCTCCTGCGGTATTCCAAAAAAGATCTTGTTTCATCTTCCTCCCTATAGTTATTTAATGGTTCATACCTATTTTGTGTATGCACCGGGCTTTTTCTACTTTCATAATGGTACTGGTCCTGATGGCCTTGAGCACCCTGATTTTGATACTGATGTTCATAACCCCCTTGATAATGTTGATTTGAATAGGGGTGTCCATCTCTTGTGTGGATATATTTAAATTTGTTGAAAATCGTACAGTAGACCTCAAAGATGTTTTTACCACTAATCCCATCATGGAAACTGGAGATCTAGATACTAACTTTAGGAAGTTTGGCCGCCTCATGGAAAAAAAGGTGAGCCTTTGGTGGGATTTAACATCCCATGAGCAGTATGTAAAAGAAGGGATAGTACCCAGAAGGTTGAGGTGGGATGTCCCAATAAATGATGGATTACTGGACAAAGAATCGGTAGATGAATGGTTAACATTTTTTAATGCAAAAGGGATAGAGGTGTTGCAATTTTTAACTAAGCGGAAACAACGGAAACTCTCTAACATTAATAAACACATTAGTGATTGTAGGGTTATATTGGAGGGATACAAGGATACCCCCTCCTTTATAACACTTACTAATCAATTAAATAAGGTATTGGAACAGAAAGATATTGAGTTGAAGCAAAGAAAAAAGAGAAAATATCTACGGGATACTAATGACTATCAATTAGAACAGGCCTATAAGTGGCAACTTAATTTAAAAGATGGGAAAAAGAGATCAGTTACATCCTCTCCGAGAAATTGTACGGATGAGCAGCTATTTCTGGAACAAGCTAAAATGATGGGACCAAAGTTTACCGCAAAGGGTTAAAATGAAGAATTTGTCAACACCAAAATACAAGAAGTTCTGGAGATGCCTAGGGCCACATTAATACAGGATAAGGATAAGGCAATAAAAACTTCAGCCTTTCAGGAATTGCCTATCATAATGAATTATAATGTCCAGCATAGACAAATCGAGTCTATATTCAAAAAGCATTGGCCTATACTCAGAGGAGACAGTCAATTGCAGAGTATTTTGCCAATTGTACCCCGGATTGTATATAGGAGAGCACCTACACTTAGGGATATAGTGGCTAAAAATATACCTGATCCACCAACTAGGTTACCTACACTTACCTTTTTTCAGGGAAAGGAGTTTTTTCCATGTAAAAGATGTTTTGCGTGTAGGAAAACGAAATTGAATGGTCAAAAATGTTCTAAATTTAAATCAAATGCTACACAACAAAGTTATGAAATTAAAGATCTGATCACTTGTAGGACTGAAGAGGTGGTCTATGTGCTGGAGTGCTCTTGTTCACTCCAGTACATAGGTCGTACCAAAAGACCGGTATGGAAGCGAATAAGGGAACACGTGCAAAATATTGAGAATGGATTCCCGAAGCATAGTGTTTCTCGCCATTTTTCACGTTGTCACCAAAATAATCCCACAGAATTAAAATTCTGGGCAATAGAAAAATATACACCCCATTGGAGGGGTAGTCATAAAGTAAGGGAGCTCAGCAAAAGCGAGTCCAGATGGATACATGAAATGCGTACCCTTGCACCTAACGGCCTAAACATCGAGTTTGATTTAAATTGCTTCATATCCATTTACTAATTTCTGCTTTTTATTTATTTTATAGATCCCATTATTTGTTTTTTTTTATATATAATTATATATTTCTTTATATAATTTTTTATATAATGTCCATATTTTATTTCAGCATCTCTTCCCAATTTTTCAATTTTTTTCTATTTTTTTTTTTTGCATAAAATTTTTTTTTTAATTCAATAAAATTTTTATTGAGAAATTTTACAAGAGAATACATGTGGACATAATTCAAGAAGAATCTGCATTGAAACATGTCATACATCAAAATTTGTAGATCCTCAAGTACCGATGTTAGTTTATCACAAAGCAAGAAACTTTATATGTTATTTGATCAAAGAAAGAACATACAAGGTAATAAATCGTCATCTGATCACCAAACGGTGGAATGCATCTCACTGAAACGTAACAGATAGAGTTAAACCAGACAGGAGGGAGGAGCCGCCTCCCCCGGGCACCCCTTCCGGGAACATGCTGTGCCTTACAGGGAAGTAAGGATCCCCCCCCCCCAGGTCCCATCACTAAATTCAAAATAGAGTGCAGTGCAGCTAGTAATATGAACCGTCCAATCCTGATATTCAGAACACCTTATACCTATGATGATATAAACTTGAGTCAATGGTCAGAGGTCAAGGGTAATCATCCTATGCCGTCATTCATATGACATATAAAGTAAGTTTTGACACCTCTAATACTGAAAGAGCAGAGATGAAAAAGACTTGGTTCCAAACAATCGAGAGAACAGGAATGGAAAGGGAAAAAAAGAAGAAAGAAAAGGGAAAGAAGACAGGAACAAAGAAAAAGTCTCATCTCGCCATCACCTGTATTTGGTGTAACTTCAGGTTTGACAGTCAGATCGCTACCCCTAGTTTACTGTGACTTATACCAATCTAGCCATTTAAACCATCTGGAGTATGTAGTGTGATAGTTGCCCTGAGAAGAGGCAAACATCAGTTCATATGATGCATGAGTATTAGTAGTTTGAATAATTTCAGAGAAGGATGGTGGATTCTTATCTCTCCAATGTCTCAAAATAGACAATCTAACGCTCAGTAGTACATGAATAACTATAGTTCTCATTTCATTTGGTACAGATTCTATATTCAAGGACAGTAATGCCAGCCCTTCAGTTAGAAGAACGTGTACCCCTGCTAATGTGTGAATCAGGTCAGCTGTTTGAGTCCAGAGGGTTTTAAGTGCTGGGCATTTCCATAGGATATGCTGCAGCGTTCCTATTTCGCCACAGCCTCTCCAACAGAGTGGGGAGTGTTGTGGACCAAACTTAGAAATCCTATAGGGTGTCAGATACCAACGGAGCAATATTTTATGTGTAGTTTCCCATAGATTAACGCTCCTAGTTGCTTTATAAGTGGTACGTAGTGCCTTCTGCCATTGCTCCTTGGTATAAGACATGCCCATATCCCTTTCCCAAGCCTTGATATGAGTAGATTTTAGAAACTCATCTTTATCATGTAATGCATTATAAAATAAAGAGATACCTTTAATCCTAGTAGTGGTACTAGTGAGGTAAAGCACCATCCTCCATTGTAAACGCACCACGGGCTGTGGAGTGTTGCGGATGAAATGCATCATTTGAAGATATTTATAATGCTCTCTCTTGTCTATGCCGTATTCTAGTTGAAGTGACCTAAAGGTCTTTGGTGTGGGTCCTATCATTAAGTCTTCTATCGATAATATTCCTTTGGCTGACCATGGAGATATGTTAAGGTCCGGGATAATTATAGCTAGGCTGTTCAGTGTGAGAAATAAGGATTTGGTCGTGGCTTCCGCATGGCGTTGAGAGATTAATACCCTCCACTCGCGTAGCGTCGCCACCACTGTAGGGGAAAGGTCAGATTCCGCTAGAATGTGATGTCCACTTGCCAGAAGTATGTCATATAAACTATGACCTCGTGTTTGCGAGGTTTCCAGCTCCAACCATCTGGGGGCGGGTGACCCCACATGTGGGAACCATGCCCTTGCTTGAGCTAGGATCGCTGCTGAATAGTAGTCTTTTAAAAGCACATGACCAACCCCGCCTGCCCCTCTGCTCGCCACTAGTTTCTTGAATGTGCACCTCGCTCTCTTTTCTTGCCACAAATATCTATTCAGCAAACTCTGTGCCGAGGAGAAAAAAGAGGAGGGGACCGGGATGCAGAGTGTCCTGAATAGATATAGCAGCTGGGGCAGGATTACCATTTTAAAGGCTGCCAACCTCCCTGACCATGACAGTTCCACTTTAGCCAAATCTCCTAGTTTCTTCTCTAAACCCTGCAGAAAGGGTGTATAGTTCGATTTGACTAACTCTTGAGTGAGGGCCGTTAAAGTGATACCTAAATATTTGATTCCCTCTTCGCACCAAGTGTAAGGAAATCGTGACTGAAGTTTGTCACGCGTAGTAGAGTCAATACCCAGGCCTAAAACATACGATTTGGTCTCATTAACTTTGTAATACGATAATCTACTGAACATTTCCAATGTCGAGTGTACCGAAGCCAGGGAGGACTCCACCTCCGTGAGGACCATAATAATATCATCCGCAAAGAGACTAATAGTGTGAGAAGAATCTCGTACAGGGAAACCTTTAATACTGGGGTGGTTGCGGATATATGTGGCCAGTGGTTCCATTAATAAATTGAATATGAGGGGGGATAAGGGGCAGCCCTGACGGGTCCCATTTGTTATGTGAAATGGTTTAGAAAGTGTTCCGGAGGTAAACACCTGAGCCGAAGGGTTCGAGTAGAGGGCCAAAATAGCTGATAGTATATTCCCCGTAAAACCGAACTCCAGAAGAACCTGGGTCATATACTGCCAATGAACCCTATCAAAGGCCTTCTCTGCGTCGAGGGCCAACAGCAGAGAAGGCATCCTATGACGATTCGCCAGGTGGATTATATTTATCAGTCTGCGAGTCGCGTCAGCGGTTTGCCTACCTTTGGTGAAACCCGTTTGATCCGGGTGGATCAGGGTAGGGAGAATATTGATGAGGCGTGTGGCTAATAATTTGGCGTAGATTTTTACATCATTATTAAGAAGAGAAATGGGCCTGAAGTTTTGCGGAGAGGTGGAGTCCCTGCCTGACTTCGGTATTGTTACAATGATAGCTTTCAGCATTTCTGGGGGAAGAGACGAAGTGGCAGCAGCAGTATTGAATATGCATTCTAAATGTGGAGCCAGGATACTCTGGAACGTTTGGTAATAGTCCCCGGTGAATCCATCTGGGCCAGGGGATTTGTTAGATGGGAGGGTGTCGATCGCCCTCTGAATCTCAGAGGTGTTGAAGGGTGCATTGAGGGATTCCAACTGTTCCAGTGATAGCTTGGGCAATTTAATTTTTTGCAAAAATTGATTAATTAAATCGGATGTGGGTTGACAGGTATTAACATCATCCTTCAAGTTGTATAGGGATCTATAGTAGTGACTAAAAGCGTCAGCAATGTCTTGGGGGT
The DNA here is from genome assembly GCA_029206835.1 of Rana muscosa. Taxonomy (NCBI): domain Eukaryota; kingdom Metazoa; phylum Chordata; class Amphibia; order Anura; family Ranidae; genus Rana; species Rana muscosa. The sequence continues at coordinate 40,139,579 of CM055122.1, forward strand.
GATGGAGTTTATGTTTAGAAATTGGATGATGCAAGTATGGGATTTTAGTTTTATATCTGTGCCCCTTTAATTTGTGTGCCAGTAGCTTCCCTGCCCTGTTGCCCATAGCATAGTAGGACATTTTCAGTCTCCTAGACGTTCTCTCAAAATCCTCCAACAGGAGAGTCCTGAGATCGCATCGCAATTGTGTCAGTTTTTTGGCGTTGTTTAAAGAAGGATTCTGTTTGTTAATGTTGTCCAGTGTGAAAATTTCAGTGGTCAGATCTGTAATCCGTTTCTGCCGCTGCCTCTTCGCCCTCGCCCCCAGCTGTATGAGAATCCCTCTGATAAATGCTTTGTGGGCATTCCACAATATGCATGGATCTGAGACCGTTGCCTCGTTCAACATAAAAAACTCATTTAAGTGCTTTTCAATGTGGAGCCTAGAGTCCTTTTGTTGCAGGAGATATGAATTTACTCTCCACATTGGAGTCGTGGGGCTGTTGGCAGAACACTCAATCGTTAGTGTAATCGAGGCGTGGTCTGACCACGTAATGGAATTTATAGATGCTGAGGATACCCTAGATAGAGTCAGGTAGTCTACCAAAAATAGGTCAATCCGTGAGTAGGATCCATGGGGAGGTGAGAAAAAGGTGAAGTCCCTCTCACCGGCATGTAGACACCTCCATGCATCAAAAAGTTCCTGAGTGTGAATGGGCTGTGAGAGGGATTGGCCCCTCCTGCTCCGGCCCTGGGAAGAGTCAATAGCAGGGTCTGGAGTAGAGTTGAAATCACCACAGACTATAAGAGAACCTTTCTGGTGTTTACGTATTTTATTCATGAGTTTGTGGAAGAAGCGGATTTGATGCTGGTTAGGGAGGTATACATTAGCAATCGTGTATGTGACCGAGTTCAGGTCACACACAACAATCAAATAACGACCCTGAGTATCTGCCACAACCTCGTGTAGTGTAAAGGCCACCGAGTCTCTGATAGCTGTTAATACACCTTTTGTTTTGTTGTGTGCATTAGCTGTGAAAACAAATGGAAATTGTTTGTGGGCACAAGCTGGTGGAGACGTGTTGGAAAAATGTGTTTCCTGCACGCAGAGTACATCACTTTTATGGGAGAGTGCCTCTTTCCACATCGATTTCCTCTTAACTGGGTGGTTCAGGCCCCTAGAGTTAATTGAAAGGAAATTTATCCCCATTTAGTGTGGAGAAAGATAAGTTGAGACGTGGAGCTGATCTTTTCCTTGTAGAACAAGAGAGCCATCTTGTGGTTGAAATGAAAATGCCAGGTTTTCTGGATACCGTGAGAATCGTATGGATGAGGAAAAATAAGGCATGTAAGAGAACACAATGAAAAAAAAAATTGTACTCACAGTCCAAGTGGAGGAGCAATGGCAGATTGAGGAGAGATTGCGACCTGAGTTTCGTTCTTCCAGATGTGGCAGGAGTGCCAATCAGTGCAGCGAAGCGGTGGCGAGAAGACAAAAAAAAGAAACAGAACAGTAACAAAGAAAAACAACCGTAAAACTGGTAAAACAGTAACAAGTATGGGGGTTCTACCCCTATCAACCTTTCAAGTTGAAAGAAAAAACTGGTATGCAGCCTTATGCTGCTCATTTAGATGGGGGGTAAGTTCAAGCCTAAAGGCTCTCCTGGAAAGCCTCCCAGGGAAAGGAAATGCACGTCATCCGGAGTCAAGAATGTGAGTTAGCGTTCCCATTAGTGACTTTCTTCCAGTCAGATTCCACCTGCTTAGGTTGTCTTGTGGAGTGGGGCACCTCAGCTTGTTCGGGGAGAATATTCCAGTCTTCTAGCAGTGAGATACCCTTGTCGAGCGAGTCTACAATAAATGTGCGATCATCCTTCACTATGGTCAGCTTAGTGGGATAACCCCACCTGTATGCAATTTTGTGGTTCCTCAATGTCTTGGTGATAGTATTTAAATTTTTCCTCTTTTGCAGAGTGTATTGAGATAGGTCGGCATAGAACTGCAAATTCTGATGCTGCTCTGGGACATGCTCTCGTTTGCGCATCACTGTCATCAGTTGATCTTTAATGTGATAGAAGTGAAGGCGTAGAATCACGTCTCTGGGGACTTGGTCAGACAAGTATGTAGGTTTGGGCAGCCGGTGGATTCTATCTATCGTAACGTCCATGTCTGAGAGATCAGGGATGAGGGATTGGAACAGGGCTTTAGCATAGGAGCGTAGGTCATTCTGCTGGATTGATTCAGGAACCCCTCTGATTTTTAAATTGTTTCTCCTGGATCTGTCTTCGAGATCTGCTAATTTGGCTTTAACCCATTCATTGTCCCCTGATCTGTCTTCAGTATAGTCCACCAAGTCGTTAATAGTATCAGCATATTCCTCCATCTTGTGTTCAATGTGATCTACTCTCGCTTCCACTTCCTGGATCTCTCTGTGAAACTTATGCATGCAGTTAACCATGTCTCCCTGTAAAGAACTTCTCAGAGAAAGAAGCATATCCTTAAGGACTGTGTCCATGACTGGGAGATGTTGAGTGGGGAAGGATTCAATTGAGTCCGGCAGTTCTCTAGTGTCATCACCTGAGTCATTGCTGGGGCTGGGGGCTAGGCCGCATCCAGTGTCATCCAGCCTAAATTTAGCTTTAGCCGGGCTCCCCGGCAATGGAGAGGCAGTATATGAGCCAGCGCTGTTAGGGGGGGTGTTATTGCGGGCAGATGTCCCTTTTTTGTGTGTTGTCTGTGTTCGGGCCTCCGGCGTGGAAGCCGGCCCGCCGCCATCTTGCCTACCTTCCCTGTGTGACAGCGCAAAGAAGTCCGTCAGACGCTGCGGTTTCCTCTGCATGTTGCGCTTCCGCGGCATGGTCTCCCGGTCTCTGGGGGTCTGATCTACCGCTGGGGTGACTTTTGGGACGATCCGGTGGTTTGATACGGGCCGCTGGTTTCCCTGGGTTCCAGGAGCTCCGAGCTCACGCTGTCATCAGCTCGCGCGCAGGCCACGCCCCCCTTGCATAAAATTTTTATTGTATAGTTACATATACAGGTTACATAACAGGTACAGTAAGGTATACAAGAATTCCACGATAAGTCAAGTACAGCGATATAAAGTACATAGTTCACTCGTAGAATACAACAACAACATTTATCAAACTAATACAGGCAACTTTTGTTATTAACTCTGTTAAACCAGAGAAGGGTGGTGTCTTTCGAAACCCTCCCCTCACATTACTAGCTATATGTGCTCTAATCTAAAGGTTGTGGGAGGTGATCAAGTTCCCATTTGAGGGGGATATCCTGGGCAGGTTGAAGTGGCTAGGTGGCCCTTCATCAGTGGGATCATTCCCGCCCACGCACCCCAAACAGGGTACTCGCTGTAAGCGGGCAGGGATTCTTGTCAGACCCCAAGGGGTCTGGTCGTGTCTGGGCCAACAGTACAGTAATCTCTCCCTAACAGTTCGAGCGATGGTTTCGGATCAGATGTATACCCTAGTGCAACTTTCATAGGTGAACGTAGGTACAGAATGACGTTCAGATAATGTCACAATATAAGAATATGTAATCTATATATTTCTGAGATGTAGGGAAAGGGAGGGAGAGTAGGGGGAAGGGCGGAGACGGAAGTTTCATGTTTCTGTGGCCAGAGTGGTCTCGTGATTCCCTGTACTAGTTGTAGGTATGGCGGATGAGTTTCCTGAACGTGTGGAGTCCCTATAGTGAAGCCAGCATGCCCATGTATTTCCAAACTTGGTAGAGTTATCATTAGCCTGGTGTATGAGCCTCTCCATATCTGCTATTCTGTCTACCCTGACATGCCATTCAGAAATGCTGGGTGGGGTGGTACTCCTCCAGTGGACCGGAATACATTGGGTGGCTGCGTTGATGAGATGCAGGGTGAGTGATTTCCGGTAGGCCGCCCTTGGAAGGGTCGTGTGATGGAGCAGATATTGCGCCGGGCTAAAGTCCGGTGTATAGGTGGTGATTTGGGTGATCAGGGCATGTATTTCTCTCCAGAATTCCTGGATGATAGGGCATTCCCACCAAATGTGAATAAGGGAACCTAAGGCGGAATTACATCTCCAGCAATCCTGGGACACCTCCGGGTAAAATTTATGAATCTTATCAGGTGTACGGTACCACCTAGAGTACAGTTTGTACCTATTCTCTTGTGTAGAGACATTTATGGATCCCTTATGTGTGTGTTCATGTATGTGTGTCCAGTCTTCTGCAGACAATTCCATGGCTAGGTCAGTTTCCCATCTATCATGAATTCTGTTGTGGGCAGGAGGGTTGTCTAACAGGATGGCAATTATTGTTGAGATCAAGTGGCTCTGAGGGTCTGACCTACAGCAGAGAGCTTCAAAGGGTGTACGGTCCCTATACCATAGGGAGAGTGGTTGGACGCTATGTAGGAAGTGTCGAATTTGGAGGAACTTGAAAAAGGGAATGGAAAGATCGGCAAATTTAGAGGCCATGTCTGGTTGAGAAAGAAGCCTGCCTGCATCGAAGAATTGAGAGGCCCTCGTCTGCTGGGGGGTGGTCTGTTCGGATTGAGATTTGGCGAGTATACCAGGTGTGAATCCAGGGTTATTATCGAGTGGTGTCATAGGGCCTGGATAAGGGGTCATGTTGAGTGTACGACTCGCAGCTCTAAAATTATTTAGCGTGGGGCCTATAAGAGGGTGAGCTGTGCATTCAGTAGGTACCGCTCTCGGATTAATCCAAGGGAGGTGAGCGATCGGTATGTTAGTGAAAGCATTTTCCAGAAATACCCATGCCTTAGTGTTTACATGAGCATGCCAGTCCACAATTCTGGCGAGCTGGCAAGCCCGGTAATATGTGCGTAAATCAGGCAACCCAATCCCACCCTGACGTTTGGGTAAGATTAGTTTTTCCCAGCGTAACCTAGGAGGACGGGCGGACCATAGAAAGAGTCTGCACTTCCGTTTGAAAGTCGTGAAGAATGATGGAGGCAGTTTTATTGGGATAGCTTGCATCAGATAGAGCAGCCTGGGGAGGACATTCATTTTTAAAATTGCCGCTCTGCCAAACCAGGAGAATGGGCCCTTGGTCCAAGATATGAGGTCTTCCTGAATCTTGTGTAGTGCTGGTGTGAAGTTTTGGGCATAGAGGTCGGAGAGTTTGGTTGGGAGTTTAATACCCAAGTATGATATCTCATTGGTTTCCCAGCTGAAAGGGAAGTTGGTCTGACAAAGAGCTACCAATTCCGTCGGTAGTGTTACGTTAATCGCCTTCGATTTGTCAAAGTTAATTTTCAGGTTTGAAAGTTGTCGGAAGAGCTCGAAGTCTTTGAGGAGATTGGGGATAGTGATCAGGGGATCAGTAAGGAAGAGTAAGATATCGTCAGCATAAGCTGCTATTTTGCATTGCCTATGACCAATCTCAATCCCTTTAATATCATGATTTTCCCGTATTCTGCGGAGGAAGGGTTCCATGGTGAGGATGAAAATAAGGGGGGAAAGAGGACAGCCCTGCCGTGTACCGTTAGCAATGGAGAAGGCGTCCGACAGTCGGCCATTAACCCTAAGTCTAGCTGTAGGGGTCGTATACAATGTCATAATCATTTGGTGGAGGCGTGGAGGAAGCCCCATCGCCAACAGTGTGGCAGACATGTAGTCCCATGCTACTCTGTCAAACGCCTTCTCCGCATCAAGGGAAAGGAAGAACCCTTTGGTACTAGAGGTGGTCAACCAGTGGTGGATATTAATGGCCTTCGTAGTGTTGTCCCTAGCTTCCCTGCCAGGGATGAAGCCTACTTGATCTAGTGAGATGTAATTAGGGATCAAAGGTAGGAGCCGGTTCGCTAGAATTTTGGCGTAGAGCTTAACATCAACCTTAAGTAGTGAGATTGGGCGGTAATTAGACACTAGTGTGGTGTCCCTGTCAGGTTTCGGTATTAGGGTAATGTGAGCCTCAAGTATGTCAGCATGTGGGAGGGGAGATGTGGGAAGAGTGTTGAAAGCTTTGACAAAGTGAGGGATCAGTAAGTCGGTAAAAGATTTGTAGTAGTTGGTCGTGAGTCCATCCGGTCCAGGGCTCTTGCCTGCTTTCAGCTGTTTTAGAGCCGCAAGAGTCTCCTCTGCGGAAATGGGGAGATCAATGTCCTTTAGATCGTCAGGGCTGGGCGGGGATGGACAGTACTGAGATAGAAAGTCAGTGATGGCTTTAGATCTGTCGTTGGAGTTGGTTTGTAGGCAGGGTCTGGGTAGGTTATACAGTTTGGTGAAGTATTTAACGAACTGTCTTGCTATGTTTTCTGTGTTAGCTACGCTGGTTCCCGAGGGGGTTCTGATGCAATGGATGGTGTTTGCGGACTTTTTCTTTTGCAAGGCTCTCGCTAAAAGCTTCCCGGACTTGTTACCGAACTCGTAAAAGAGTTTATGTGTCAGTGCAAATTTACGTTTCAACGTTGCCTGGAGTTCCGATAACAATTCCTCTCTGGCCGTAAGGAGGTCAGAGAGGCCTTTTGCCGCTAGGGACAGCTTGTGTGCTCGTTCCAAAGTTTTAACACGGTTAGACAGTTCCTCAATGCGTGCTTTCCTGAATTTGTGCCTCTTAGCCATCAGGGAAATAATCTGGCCCCGTATGACGCATTTGTGCGCAGCCCATACTGTAACAGAAAAGATATCCTCTGTGACATTGTCTGCAAAATAATGGGATAGGCCGTCAGAAATTAAGCGGGTATGTTCCAGGTCTGAAAGCAGGGAGTCATCCATGCGCCAGATCTCGGATCTAGGGCGCCATATTGGAAATGTTAAAGTCATGGTAATAGGGTTGTGGTCCGAAAGGAGTCCTGGCTCAATCGTGGCTGCAGTAAGCATGGGAAGGTCATTCTGCGAGAGAAAGAAATGGTCAAGTCTAGAATACTTATTATGTGGAGGGGAGAAGAAGGTAAAGTCTTTGACGTTTGGGTGTAACGTGCGCCAAGTATCATGAAGGGTGAGAATGTGTAGTTGGGATTAAATCGCGCGGAGGGCCCTATATGTCATACATGAGGATCCGTTGGAGGTGTCTAGGGTTGGAGTCAGCGGGACATTGAAGTCTCCGCCTACAATGAGGGTGCCCGATTGGAATGCCGTTAGTTGATGGAGTGTGGCTTTGAAGAAGGAGACCTGTTGTGAGTTCGGGGCGTATATGTTAGCGATGGTCAGGGGTCTGTCATGCAATGTACCTTTAAGAAAGAGGAACCTGCCTTTGGTGTCTCTTTGGGTCTCCGTGATCTTGATTGGGCAGTGTTTAGAAATTAGTATGGAGACTCCTTTTGATTTCGCCTCCTCATTAGCGGCATGGTATACTGTCCGGAAGAATTGGTTATGGAGTTTAGGGATGTTGTCTGTCCTAAAGTGGGTTTCTTGGATAAGTGCAATGTGGGTTTTGGCTTTCTGGAGTGTGTAGAGTAGTTGTGATCTCTTTTCTGGAGTATTCAACCCACAAATGTTTAGAGAATACAGCTTAAGTTGCAACGGTGATCCTTGGCTGTGTGTGTTAGAAGTGGCACAGTCAGAGGCTTCCGTCATATTGGGGGGGGGGAGGGGGAAACCGTTAGGGCAGGAGGGGGAGGCGTTGGGTAAGGAAAGGGATAGGGGGGTTGCAGCTATGTGATTGCTAGTATTAGTCAGGGGCGTGTATCCCTTGTATGAAAGTAACCGATGAAGAGGATGGGTTTTACCAACCTCTTCTAGGGGGGTGGACAGAGTGTCTGACGTATACAGAGCATGCAGTGAGACAGCACAGCCAGTAGAGTGCTGATCCCACTACACACCACTGTGTGGGGGTTGAACCCAACCGAACCAAAGAAATGGAATTAACCACAGGTATATGGAGGTATCCGCCACCTCAGAGTGAATGTAGCCTAATGAGAGGAGGTACGTCCCCTTTGAAGAAATCACTTGATGGGGAGAGGGAATAAGGGAATAAGGGCAGGCGGTGCCCAACCAATTGAAATGTATTAAGGGGAATATAGCATTTGTATGCGCACGTGTGACATCGGGTATATATAACTACTCTGTAGGAACATGGGTGTAACATCAACATACCCATTACCTCTTGCTCTACCGTTGGAGGGTCCCCATGTAAGGTAGTGCGAGAGGTCCTGCGGGTGGGGAGCATGGAAGGCATTCAACTAAAGGAACAAACTTGTTAAGTAACAGTTAAGGAACAATCATATAACCCAAAACATAAAAAAAAAAAAAAAAAGAGACAATCCTGAGGTTGAGTGTATCCTGATGAATAAGACCAGAAAGGGAGGATAATAAGGTCTTCAGTAAGTGCCATTAAAATATCGCATAAAACATAGGAAACACTCAGCACTAAACGTCGGGCCTATGTGTGTCAGCGGGGATACGACCTCCGCTAGGACAGTTTTTGTGACTCTGGAGGGCGACAGTTAGAGTATATGAGGTCGTCGCGCCCGTGCATGGGGAATCTATCAATGACATCATGTGTATTCTAGCTACCCGAAAAAATTGCAGCATTATTCTGCCCAGAGTTAGTAAAGGGTGAGGGGTTTAGCTAGAATGATATCTAGTATCCCCCTTTATGCGTGAAGGCAGTCAGTTGACATATAGGCATTACCGTGAGGAGTAAATGAGTAACAATCATGTCATGTAGCACAGTGGGAACCTCATGTAAGAGTACGTCTAGGTGATTAGAATTATCCAGAGTCTCATGAACAGGCTAGGAGGACTTCATCTCATAAGCCTGGGTATAAGTCTTACCTGCCTTCAGAAGGTGAGTGGGAGCATACCTCTAATTATAGTGTCCCTGGCAAGTTCTATTGAGGGTAGGGAAGGTGCTGGAAGTCCCCATTGTAGGTCAAGCTCGTCCGGCCACAAAAAGTCTCTGTCTGTATTGACGCTGGACAGGAGGCGGAGATGTGCGGCCTAATAGACAGGAGGAGAGAAGCGTCTGTGTGGATCGATGGCTGTGGGATGTTTATGTTCGGCAGCGTCGCTTCCGGAAGTCCGTCACGGCCAGTGGCCAGCTGAAGTAGGAGCACAAGGTCCATCAGCTGTGCGCAGAGAGTTCTGGGTGTTGTAGTCCTTGCTATTGAAACTAGCGCCGCGCGATCTCTCATAGGCAGAGCGCGCGTTGTCCTCCCGTTACCAGCCTCCCGTATCCTTGACCGCAAAAAGCGGGGTACACAGGTGCGGACGACTTGGCAGACATGTCAATGCCCGGACAAAGCAAATAAAAGGAAAAACGTAAAGAGCCAAAAAATAAAAAGTGAAACAAACACAAGAGAAGATATAATCTATAAGGTGGGGGCCATTAATACCGCAATTAATAGTCTCGGCGGGCTCTCTGGGAGCCGGGCGGGTTGGAAGGGCTGAGTTCCTGGTGTGGGTTGCGGGATGTGGTGTAGCGCCTGGAGCCTGATGAGGAACGTCTCCTGTGAGCGCCTGCAGCCTGTGTGTCCATGGGCTCTTCAGTGTGTGCACTCGGTCTGTGCACTGCCTTCCTGAAAGCGGCATACCAATCCGGGACAGCCACTCTGGAAATGCCGAGCGTATCGCAAAAGTGTGGTAGGTCCTCTGGTACCTTGAGCAGAGCTGTGCGGCCATCCACTGTGGCGGATAGGCAAAAGGGAAATTTCCATTTGTAACGAATATTCTTTGCACGCAGGATGTCTAGCAGCGGTCTGAGATCCCTGCGATGCTGCAGGGTTATCCCCGATAAGTCTTGGAATATTTGAACTGGCGTCTCCCCATGTGACAAGCGCTGGCCCCTTGCTAGTTTCAGTACCTCTTCCTTAAGTTTGTAGTCCACAATACAGCACACTATGTCCCGGGGAGGGTCAGTGTCTCTGCCCCGGGGTCTCAGGGCGCGGTGGATTCGGTCCATAGCGATTGGGGTCTGAGGTGGTCTGTTGAGCAAGCCATTGAAGAGTGCGATCACTGCCTGAGAGATGTGTTCGCCGTCTACCGATTCCGGTATTCCTCTAATTCTGAGGTTATGGCGGCGTCCCCTGTTGTCCAGGTCCTCCACGTGTCTTTGCATATCCCTGAGCTGTAGGGTATGGGTGTCAATTTGCCAGGTAGCGCAGTGTATAGCTGTTTCATGCTTTTCAAACACCTTTTCGACTACATGCACTCTATCTGCGAGAGCTCTAATGTCTAGGCGGAGTTCTGAAATGGCCGCCGACAGGGTATCTTTGATATCTGCGGCTATTGTCCGCAGATCATGGATGCTGAGCTGAGGAGAGGGAGGGGGAGCGTTCATGCCTCCGTTCTCTGCGGCTCCCGGAGATACGGGGATCGTTGGTGTCTCATTCAGAGTATTCCCCGGGAGGGGTGCCGCGTGAGCCTGCGAGCGGGTCTGTGTAGGTCCTTGGCGGGAAGACGCCATGTTCCCCCTGCTCGTCCGGAACATCTCCGGGATGTTCTGGCTAGAGCCTCCGGAGAACTCATGGGGGGAGCGCGATCTGGACGCTGATGAGTTCCTGGATGCTGTCCCCATGATATAGGCTGTGTTTGTAGCTAGAAGGGGTCAATCGTACCTCCGATAATTGGCGGTTAAGGGCTGAGGTGGCGGGAGCTCCGAGACTAAGCATCCATCTTCTAGTCCGGCCAGGCCACGCCCCTTTTTTTTCTATTTTTATTGTTGTATTAAAATGATTGTGAGTGTATATATATATGTTTACCTGTTCAACATTTATTGCAACAGAGTACTTTATCATTGTCCCGACATGATGGTGTTATGTCGTTTTACACCACTTGAGGGGGTATTCTTTAATATCCGGTCTTTGTAATGATTGTAAAATAGGTTTTTAATAGGTATATAATATTGTTATTTAGTGAATCTCTTTCAGTCTCAGTTGTTTGAGACGTTTTAAATTAAATGATGTTAAGTTTAATCAGCAAAGGCCTACCAGCAATGATGTTCTAATGATCCCTTTTGCCGTCATGGCAACCAGTACGCCACTGTGTATAAATACACAGCTTTTCCTGTCACATGGCATACCCATGACTAAGTCACGTGACGAGAGACGTAACGCATAGGGGGAGGAGCCTAATCACGCTGCCAGCGGCACTCGGATGTGTTCCCAGCTGGAGCTGTGAAGGAGAAGCCTATACTGAGATGAACAGTGGCTGTTTATGCGATACAACCCTTTTGGTCACGTGAGTGATAGCGCTGTGTGCTTAACATTACATCCTTGTATGTGAGCACTGCGCAATGAGGTTTGTTTTTTTCCTTTTGTCTTCCATGGTCCATGTTTATGAGGTACATTCAAGACTGCTCAAGATCCTCATACTGACAGCTGCGCTGATTTGTGATTGAGTGGAGGCGTGGGATTAAGTGAAGGAGTGCTCTGTTTGGCCAACACTTAAAGGACTGTGATTTTTCTCCGTTGTAATTACTCTGAGTGTTTGGCGTGCAGTAGCCTGCAGCAGCAGTTTTTTTTAAGTGTATTTGTTTGTCTGCTTATTGTTATGAGTGATCCTCATTAGGGTCTCTGCATAATACTTATTCAGCACACTATTTAGCACTGAGTGCATATTCATTTTAGCACTGTTTTGCACATTTGGTTATTTGTGTATTTTGTATCTTGGTCACATTATTAATTTAATGTATATGGCATGATTGGTTCACTTAGGGTTGATTTACAGCGAATCAATATCACATTGCGGTGGACGTGGTATACTTGGATTTTGCAAAAGCATTTGATACAGTTCTGCACACACGACTCATGTGTAAGGTAAAGTCTACAGGATTGGAAATATCAGTTTGTAAATGGATAAAAAACTAGCTAAAAGACAGAATTCAGAGAGTAGTGGTTAATGATTCTTACTCTGAATGGTCTAAGGTTATCAGTTGTGTACCTCAAGGTTCAGTGCTGGGACCCTTACTTTTTAATATCTTTATAAATGATATTGGGTCTGGGATCAAAAGTAACATTTCTGTCTTTGCAGATGACACCAAGCTATGCAGTGGAATAACGTCCTTACAGGATGTCGCCAATTTACAAACCGACCTCAATGCTCCGTCTAATTGGGCGACTATGTGGCAGATGAGGTTTAATGTTGATAAATGTAAAGTTATGCACTTGGGGGGTAAGAATATGAATGCATCATACATACTAGGGGGAGTACAACTGGGGGGATCCGTAGTGGAGAAGGATCTTGGGGTTTTGGTAGATCATAAGCTCAATAATGGCATGCAATGCCAAGCTGCGGTTTCCAAAGCGAGCAAAGTCCTTTCTTGTATTAAGAGAGGTATGGACTCCAGAGAGAGAGATATCATTTTGCCCCTGTTCAAATTATTAGTAAGACCTCATCTGGAATATGCAGTTCAGTTTTGGGAACCAGTTCTCAAAAAGGATATCGGGGAACTGGAGAAAGTCCAGAGAAGGGCAACCAAACTGATAAGAGGCATGGAGGAGCTCAGCTATGAGGAAAGATTAGAGGAACTGAATTTATTCACTCTTGAGAAGAGGAGAATAAGGGGGGATGTGATTACCATGTACAAATATATAAGGGGGTCCATATAGTGAACTCAGTGTTGAGTTATTCACTTTACGGTCAACACAAAAGACAAGGGGCACTCTTTATGTCTAGAGGGAAAAAAGATTTAATCTCCAAATACGGAAAGGTTTCTTCACAGTAAGAGCTGTGAAGATGTGGAACAGACTCCCTGCAGAGTTGGTTCTGGCCAGCTCAGTAGATTGCTTTAAGAAAGGCCTGGATTCTTTCTTAACCACTTAATGACCGCCCCATGTACATATACGTCGGCAAAATGGCACGGACAGGCACAATCACGTACCTGTACGTGACTGCCTTCGTATGGGTGGGGGGTCCTCCTGTACATGGGGCGGTCGGTATCAGTTCGGGAGCGATCCGTGATGAGGGGGCGGCCATTGGTTTCTGGCCACCCCCTCACGATCGCTCACGGCAAATGAAAAGCTTCCCCTGCCTGTGTAATGTATACACAGGCAGAGGAAGTGATGTCATCTCTTCATGCGGCGCTCTATGCGTCCAGAGCGCAGAGGAGAGAAGACATCAGGTTAGTGCACAAACAGCCCACTGACACCAGGACACATAGGCACACAATCCCCCCCCCCAGTCACCCCCAGATCACCCCCCAGTCACAGTGTCACCGATTGCAGTGATCATTTATTTACTGATCACTGCAATCCAGGTAAGCCTTTCACCCCCTATCATCACTGTCACTAAGCGATCGTTTTTATGATCGCTGGATTAGTGTCGGTGGTGCCGCTAGGTACCGCTAGGTAGCCAGTTATTTTTTTAGGTTCGCCGCCAGGTTTTTATAGCATCAGGTACCCCCATATATTATCTAATAAAGGTTTAACCCCTTGATCGCCCCCCCCCCCCTATCACCAGTGTCACTAAGCGATCGTTTTTCTGATCGCTTTATTAGTTATGCTGGTGCCGCTATGTAGCCAGTTATTTTTTTAGGCTCGCAGCCAGGTTTTTATAGCGTGAGGTACCCCATATATTACCTAATAAAGGTTTAACCCCTTGATCGCTCCCCAGGTAACCCTTTCACCCCCTATCACCAATGTCACTAAGCGATCATTTTTCTGATCGCTGTATTAGCTATGCTGGTGCTGCTAGGTAGCCAGTTCTTTTTTTAGGTTCGCCGCCAGCGTCAGGTACCCCCATATATTATCTAATAAAGGTTATAGCGTCAGGTACCCCCATATATTATCTAATAAAGGTTTTAACCCCCTGATTGCCCCTAGATTTAACCCTTTCACTGGTGACACTGGTTAGCCAGTTAGTTATTTCGTTATTTAGGTTCCCCGTCAGGTTTTTATATAGCGTCAGGTACCCCCATATATTATCTAATAAAGGTTTTAACCCCCTGATTGCCCTTAGTTAACCCGTTCACCAGTGATCACCGTATAAGTGCTACGGGTGACGCTGGTTAGTTAGTTTGCTTTTTATAGTGTCAGGGCACCCACCGTATATAACCCAATAAAGGTTTAACCCCCTGATCACCCAGCGGGTGATATCAATTAGGTTTTAGCATCAGAGAGGGTCCGCGTCGCCCCAGGCAGCGTCAGGTTAGTGCCAGTAACGCTAACACCCACGCGCAAAGCATACACCTCCCTTAGTGGTATAGTATCTGAACAGATCAATATCCGATCTGATCAGATCTATACTAGTGTCCCCAAAAGTTTAGGGTTCCCAAAACGCAGTGTTAGTGAGATCAGCCCAGATACCTGCTAGCACCTGCGTTTTGCCCCTCCGTCCAGCCCAGGCCACCCAAGTGCAGTATCGATCGATCACTGTCACCTACAAAACACAACACACATAACTGCAGCGTTCGCAGAGACAGGCCTGATCCCTGCGACTCCAGTGCTGTAGGAGGTGATTTCACTGCCACAGTTAAAAAAAAGATCATATATGCCAAAGCATGGGGGCAGCAGGGGCAGAGGAGCGATTTTGCTCCTAATGCTGCGTACATACGGTCGAAATTCCGACGGAGGCTTGCCAGTGGAAAAGTCTAACCATGTGTACATGGCATAACTTTTGCGGGAGGATGCCCCCATGCTTTGGCATATATAAATGGTGCATGTATGCACATCATTAGAAGTGGGTGAATGAAGGGAGGTATTCTAATGGTGGGCATACCCACCAATCAATCTCTTTTTTTCGTTCAGCCAACAGGCTGCATGAAAAAAAAAGATTACAATACATGTCCAACAAGGACCAGTAACGTACTGGTATGTTGCTGAACTTTGAATGGTTATACTAGAATGATGCCTGCGAATTTAGGTATCATCTTGGTATCATTCTTTTCAGCCAGCGGTCGGATTTCATTTAAAAGCAATTCTAGCATCTAATTAGCCTCTGGACTGCTTTTACAAGCAGTGGGAGGGAATGCCCCCCCGGATATAAAAAGCGCCATTGGGAAAGCATTTTATCACACCGATCTTGGTGTGGTCAGATGCTTTGAGGGTAGAGGAAATTTCTAGGGTTTAATAGACCCCAGTTTAAAAAAAAGAGTACCTGTCACTACCTATTGCTATCATAGAGGATATTTACATTCCCTGAGATAACAATAAAAATGATAAAAAATAAATAAATGGAAGGAACAGTTTAAAAATAAAATAAAAAAGCAAAATAAATAATAAAAAAAAAAAGAACCCCTGTTCCGCCATGCTCTTGCGCAAAGGTGAACGCAAGCGTCGGTCTGGCATCATATGTAAACAGCAATTGCACCATGCATGTGAGGTATCACCGCGAAGGTCAGATCGAGGGCAGTAATATTAGCAGTAGACCTCCTCTGTAAATCTAATGTGGTAACCTGTAAAGGCTTTTAAAAATGTATGTAGTTTGTCGCCACTGCGCGTTTGTGCGAAATTTTAAAGCATGTCGTGTTTGGTATCCATGTACTCGGCCTAAGATCATCTTTTTTATTTCATCAAACATTTGGGCAATATAGTGTGTTTTAGTGCATTAAAATAAAAAAAAGTGTATTTTTTCCCAAAAAAATGCGTTTGAAAAATCGCTGCGCAAATACTGTGTGGAAAATAAAATGCAACGCCCACCATTTTAATCTGTAGGGCCTTTGCTTTAAAAAATATATATAATGTTTGGGGGTTCAACATAGTTTTCTTGCAAAAAAAAAATGATTTCATGTAAACAAAAAGTGGCAGAAAGGGCTTTGTCTTCAAGTGGTTAGAAGAGTGGATGATGTGTGACATAAGCTTCCTAATGTTGTGCATAAAATGCCAGGACAGTTCAAACCCCCCCCCAAATGACCTCATTTTGGAAAGTAGACACCCCAAGCTATTTGCTGAGAAGCATGTCGAGTCCATGGAATATTTTATATGTTGACACAAGTTGCGGAAAAAATATTTTTTTTTTTTTTGCACAAAGTTGTCATTAAATGAAATATTGCTCAAACATGCCATGGGCATATGTGGAATTACACTCCAAAATACATTCTGTTGCTTCTCCTGAGTATGGGGATACCACATGTGTGAGACTTTTTGGGAGCCTAGCCGCGTACGGGACCCTAAAATCCAAGCACCGCCTTCAGGCTTTCTAATGCCCCGTACACACGATCGTTTTTCATGCCGTTAAAACTGCCATTTTAAAAAATGGCCCTGAAAAATGATCGTGTGTATGCTCCAGAGCATTTTTAACGACGTGAAAAACGGCCATTAAAAATTCCGGACATGCTCTCTTTTTTCACGTCGTTTTTCATGTCGTTTTTTTTAACGACGTGAAAAACGATAGTGTGTATGCTTTCACGACGTGAAAAAAAACGCGCATGCTCAGAAGCAACTATGAGACGGGAGCACTCGTTTTGGTAAAGCTAATGTTGGAAATGGAGATGGCACATTCGTCACGGTGGAATTAATAGCATCGTTTTAATGCTGCGCATTCCGTTCTTCTTTTGATAATGCTTTAAAATTACCCTCTTTTGATAATGACATTGAGAGTTATGCCAAACTTGTTTCTAAAGTAATTCCAAATTGCTCTAATGATTGTAAAATATTATTTATAAGCCGCACCTCCCTCCTAAATAATACTAATAATAATAAAATAATGTAATTCTCCTTTTTTCTTTAAATTTTATTTTCCTATTGTGTTTTTTTTTTGTGGCCTTTTTTTTATTATTTAGGCTTAAATTATTCTTGTGTAAAGTTACCACAACAACCTTCCAAATGTGTCTCATTTGGCCTCAGGGAGGTTTGTGTCCCCTGATAATAACAATAATATAATTTGAGATGTCCCTGCCTGCTCCCTAGCAAGCTCTCTTTTGAAATACAAATCACATAGTCAAGTATTTTAAGGGCACTAAATTTTTTTTTATTTCAGAACATTAACAAATTAAAGTGGAAGGCAGCACTGGAGAGCCTGCTTGCATTTGTGCATCCCTTTGACCCCACAACAACCATCCAAGATGTCCAAACCAAAATATAGATTAGATCCCCCAAAAAAAGGAGCCCAATCTTGTCTTGAGCTCCCAGAGGTCAGGAGCCACAGCAGATAAGTCCTATATGTCCCCAGTCTGTGGTACTACAGCAGGCATTATTTTCTCCTCTTCCTTGTAGCCTTCTCTCCAGCCTTCTCTGCAGCCTTGGTTGGTTTCTTCCTTGGAGGCTGGGGATCAGGAGGAGAGGTTGTGGCAGGAGGAGTAGTAGGAGGAGGAGGAGGAGGTGGAGGAGTAGGGACAACCTCCGTTATGTCCATGTACCTAGTGAGTTCACCCAGCACGCCCTTATTGATGACTTTCAATAGCAGGGTCTCACTGAATTTTTTTTGCTGCAACTCCATTTGCCCTAGTTTGTGGGCGAGGACTGCGGCAAATCCCTCATCAACAGAGGGTGCCTCTCTGAGGGCCGCTGTTGCCTCTCTGAGGAAGGCCCTGGTTTCCTCCTCCACCTGCCTACCTCTCCTTGGCCCTCGTGGTTTAACTACCAGGGGAGGCATCTGGGCTCTTGTGCTGGGCCAAGCCTCCTCCTGGGTGCCACTGGGCCCAGCCTCCTCCTGGGTGCCACTGGGCCCTGCCTCCTCCTGATCCCCAACATCACCCTCTTCCTGGCTCTGCTCTGGCTGTAAAAAAAGAAAGGGACATTATTTATTTTGCCACATCATCAATCACAGACATTGTTCACCTCTAGACATTGTTGAAATCAATGCCAAAAGTTATGTCATTTTCATTGATTCCGCATCCTGGTTTTGTTGTCTTGTGCACATAAAATTAGGCCACTCCTGTATCTTGCTCTTCACAAACTTTATTGGTAGAAGTGTACATACCTTTAACAATACTAACATCTATTTAAATTCTACAATTTTGTAAGATATAAATATAGATATCAATACTTTACCTGGCTCCATATCTCCAAATCTGCCTCCTCAAGGCCCTGATCTTGATCCTCAGAGGAAGCCAGAGCAGGGTTGACAGGAAGGCTGGAGGACTGGCTGCAGGGAAGGCTGGAGGGTTGGGTACAAGGAAGGCTGGATTGACCTCTGGGGGGAAGGGTGGAGAGAGATTCCCGCACTTCCAGCTGGTCATCCAGAAAAGCAAGCTTACTGTAGTACCACAGACTGGGTTTATAAACCTTATCTGCTGGTGCACCTGACCTCTGGGACCTCAGGACCATAGTCCTCTCGGTCCTGTATGTCCCTCTGATGGTCGCAATTTTGTTTTTGACATCTTGGAGAGTTGTTGTGGGTATCTTTGTTTGCACAAATGCAAGCAGGCTCTCCAGTGCTGCTTTCCTGGCGTCTTTATTTTTATTACCGCCACTTTTTGTTTGCCATAATATAGGGAGCTCTTGCCATTTGTCGATGAACTCCCCCATGAAGTCTGGGTTTTTAAAAGTATTCATGATATCTGTAAAAGCGAGAAACCAAAAAAAAAATATATTTCAGGCAACATTCCTCAACTGTGCATTGTCTACATATTTTGAGCACACAAATCTCCTCGTCTGATGAACCTCAAAAAGTAAAATTGTTAGGTACCTTCGTCACGACGTTCGTTGCTAACTCCCTCTCCCGACAAATGAACGTATTTCCCAGACATGGATCTTCATTTGATATACACAGCGCATGCGTGAAACTCCGCATGCTTTCCCCGCCCCTGACGTTCGATATTGTACTTTCCCCGCCCCTTCTCGCTCGTAGTGCTGAACAAAACATGGCGGAGACACAGGTGGCTGAGATTACCTCTACAGAGGATGAAATTACAGAGGAGCCCAAATCAAGACCCAGGAGATATAAGGCATCCAACATGTCATTCGAGGAAATGGTGGAGATGGTCGCCATTTTAAAGAAGGAGGATTATGATGCCAAGCATGGTCCGTATAAAAGGCCTAATCTGGTCAAGTCAAGAATTATGGGCAAAGTGATCAAAAGTCTTCACAAAAAATTTGGGGTGTGCAGAACGAAGGAACAGCTCAGAAAACGATGGTCAGATCTGAAGTTGCGGGAGGCCGACCAATATAAAAGAATCAAGAAAGTTATATTAAAAAGTAAGTAATTTTTTTTGAGTTTCCATGGTACATATTATTTTCTTGTATTCTGTCGTGTATTTTTAACTTTCATATAGTACACTGAAAGATACCATCTTTCAGGTTCGTCCGCACAGTAAACGGACGTATTAAACCTCTTTCTCCGAACAGTTCCTCAAACGATGTTTTAGGATCATCCAGTGTGAACACCCATGTATTTTGGTTTATTTGGGGGAGTAAATTTGGGCCTCACTTATTTTTTGGGTGCTAATCCAAAGGACATTTGTTCGTTTGAAAAAACGATATGCATGGTAATGTTAAGGGAGTGAATGCTCAGCAGCTGATGAAACATCTGAACGCAGTAGTACAAGTGTGGGCCTAAAGCCAAAAAGCTTGAGGGTGTCACACACAGGTGATCCTGTGTAGATACTTTGGGGTGTTACAATGTGTCAAATTTGTGTTCAAAATGTATATGCACTGGTTTGGGCTATGTATCCAATCATTTGTCCCGGTTGGCACAGGGGGTAAAATTTAAAATGGAGCATGCTTCAAAAGAATGATTACAAAGTATTTTTTCATGTTTCTTAATTTTAGCAAAATTGAGTCGCTACTAATGAAACTATTCCTTTTATTTCAATCTCCCTAGGGATTCGAAAAGCTACCTCAGATGAGACGAGAATTGCAACACCTACAACAATACCCCCAGAACCCCAGGATGGAGAGGAATGTGATGTTGTGGAAGTGGAAAGTGGCACCACCACAGGTCAGAGAGAAACCAGACACATGCATGTTAAATAGATGTAGGCCTACATATTCTATCCTACATATTTCTTTTTACATTTAGGTGCAGTTCTGGCCGAAGACCCCAATAAGTTGACACATCACAGTGCCCAGATCCTGATCCAATACCTGATGGTCTGCTGTCGTGACCTCGAAAAAATTAAGGGAGACTTGCTAGAGATCAGGGCAAATACAAAGCGGGTGGAGGAAAGGCTCCAAAATATCATGGCTGTGCTTGGGCGTGTCTAATGTTTTTACACCAAATAACGTTTTACTTGCAGAGTTTTATAAGTTTTTTTGTTATTTTACCCTTTAATGACTAGCACATGTATAGCTTTTTCAAAATTTTGACGAATATAGTTTGTTTATGCATGGCTGGTCATGCGTTTTAATACACCCGAAATTAAGGGAACATCCACATTTCTAAGGAAGTTTCCCACCTAAAAAAAGAAATAAAGGTATTTTTACATAACAAATCATTGTGGCTTCATTATGTAAATGTGGTGCTGAGTGAACTAATCAATGTTTGGTGTTTACACTGACAATGAAGGCTAATTAAAAGATTGTTTAATCCACATGGCAAAACAAGTGCACTAGGTAAACCTACCAGAAACATCAAACATTATACAATAAAAAATCCAAACCAATCTTTACTCAAGAAAAAGTTTTATTTTTTTGGTATAAAATTATTATAGATTGTCTGGCATTTCAATGGCCCCCCTACCCATAAACTAGTCCACATATTGGTTACGGACCTCACGTCCGGTTGGGGGGGCCAAGCCAGGACGGCCAGGTTCCAGGGCCACCAAAGTTTCTGCATTGATTAAAGAGGCCTCAGGCCCACTCAAAGATATATAACTCGTTGAATGCACCCTTAGGAAATTATGCAGCACACAGCACGTCATAACCACATGGTTCCATTTGTATGGGGCAAGGTGGATGGAGGTAAGGAAGAGGCGAAATCGGCTGGCCATGATCCCAAACGCATTTTCCACCACCCTTCTGGCTCTGGCCAGCCGATAATTTAACACCCTCCTCTCAGGGGTGAGGGTGCGTTGCGGGAATGGCCTCATCAAATGGGGTCCCAGGCCAAACGCCTCATCCGCCACAAACACAAAAGGTAGTCCCTCCACATTCTGCTCCGCTGGTGGCAAGGCCAGCAGATCCAAAAGGAGCCGTTCTCCAAACTCCGTCTGGGCAAAAACTCCTCCATCAGACATCCTGCCATTCTTGCCAACGTCCACATAGAGGAACTCGTAGGTGGCCGACACCACTGCCATCATCACGACGCTGTGGAACCCCTTATAATTATAAAAAAAGGATCCCGAATGGGGTGGTGGGACGACCCGAACATGTTTGCCGTCGATGGCTCCTCCACAGTTCGGAAAGTTCCATCGCTGGGCAAACTCGGAAGCCACATTCTGCCATTCATGTGGCGAAGAAGGGAACTGTGGAATTAAAGAAATAACAAATTAATACTTGGAGCCAGAAACATTGAAAGCTGATTTCATACACACATTCATGGCCAACATTGGTAGAAACTGTTCAAAACATAAAAAATTGGAAGCAAGAAAAAAAAAAGAAAAAAAAAATTATGGGGGGGGGGGGGGTTGAAGATGAGTTGGGAATATCACACATGAAGGCTGTAGCACTCTGTATTGAAGTTAACAAAAATGAAACATTCCTAGGCAAAATTTAGGGTGCGTTTTGGGTAAAGCACTACGATGGAACATAGAATAAAAAACATGGAAATGACTAGGCAAGGTAGGTATGGCCCCAGGATAGCATGCTGGAGAGGTTAGGTAAGCCAAATTTACAGGTAGGCCTCAAACCCCAAACTTTAAATATTAAAACATGGGGAGAAAGGGGACATTCCCTGCAGCTAAGAATCATGTGAATTAGGGACTGCAAATAAAGCAAATTAAAAATATCCAAAAATAAAAACCATACAATGTGAATTTTTGAAGAAGAACACTTACCTTAATATAGTCCTCCTGCAAAACTTGAAGGATGGCAGAACAAGTCTCTGGTATAATGATCCCCAGAGCCTGGGGGGATATGCCTGTGGAGAACTTAAGGTCCTGCAGGCTTCTCCCAGTAGCCAGGTATCGCAACGTGGCAATGAGCCTCTGCTCAGCACTGATGGCTTCCCGCATAACGGTGTCCTGCCTGGTAATATAGGGGGACACCAAAGCCAACAGCTGCTGAAATACGGGGTCAGACATCCTGAGAAAATTCCTGAAATCATCAGGATTATTCTCCCTGATCTCCCGCAACAAAGGCATGTGACAGAATTGGTGCCGCTGGAGCAACCAATTCTTGGTCCATGAACTCCTCCTGACCCTGCTCATGGCATGGAGTCGGGATACAGCATGAACCCCTGCACCAACTACAGCACAAACTCTACGACGAGTACGTAGCCGCAACATGGCTAGATAACGGTCGGCTGAACAGAACGAACTAGAAGAACGCACGGAAGAGCAGCAAGGCCTATGAAGAACAAGCTGAAAAACACGAACGTGCAGAGCAGGCCGCACTGAATAAACAGATACGAACTGACTACAAGCAGTGCTAAACAGATACGAACCCACAGGCGCAAACTGAACTCCCGAAAACGATCTTCAAAGCACGAAGACTGAAAAGCGCGAATCGTCTCTCACCAAACTTTTACTAACACGCGGTAACATGGAATTAGCAAAAGCGTCCCAAAGGGTGGCGTCATTCGAACGGAACTTCCCCTTTATAGTGCCGTCGTACGTGTTGAACGTCACTGCGCTTTGCTTGATCGTTTTTTTTAATGATGGTGTGTACGCAAGGCAGGCTTGAGAGGAAACATGAAAAAAACGAGGAGAAAAACGTTGGTTTAAAAAATTACATTAAAAACGATCGTGTGTACGGGGCATAAGGGTATAATTTTTTTATTTCACTCCTTACTGCCTATCACAGTTTCAGAAACCATGGAATGCCCAGATGGCATCCCCCCCCCCCAAATGACCCAATTTTGGAAAGTAGACGCTACAAGCTATTTGCTGAGAGGTATGGTGAGTATTTTGCAGATCTCGCTTTTTGTCACAAAGTTTTGAAAATTGAAAAAAGAAAAAGAAAAAAAATATTTTCTTTCTTCATTTTCAAAAACAAATGAGAGCTGAAAAAAATTCTCACCATGCCTCTCAGCAAATAGCTTGGGGTGTCTACCTTCCAAAATGGGGTCATTTGGGTTTTTTTTGTTCTGTTTTGCCATTTTATGGCCTTCGAAACTGTGATAGGTAGTGAGGAGTGAAATCAAAAATTTGCGCCCTTTGAAATCCTGAAGGCGGTGCTTGGTTTTCGGGGTCCCGTACGCGGCTAGGCTCCCAAAAAGTCCCACACATGTGGCATCCCCGTACTCAGGAGAAGCAGTAAAATTTATTTTTGGGTGCAATTCCACATATAACCATGGCATGTGTGAGAAATATATAATTTAGTGACAACTTTTTGTATTTTTTTTATTTATTTTTTGTCATTATTCAATCACTTGGGACAAACAAAAAAAATATTCAATGGGCTCAACATGCCTCTCAGCAATTTCCTTGGGGTGTCTACTTTCCAAAATGGGGTCATTTGGGGGGTTTTGTACTGCCCTGCCATTTTAGCACCTCAAGAAATTAGATAGGTAGTCATAAATTAAAAGCTGTGTAAATTCCAGAAAATGTACCCTAGTTTGTAGACGCTATAACTTTTGCGAAAACCAATAAATATATGCTTATTGACATTTTTTTTACTAAAGACATGTTGCTGAATACATTTTGGGCTAAATGTATGACTAAAATTTAGTTTATTCGATTTTTCTTATAACAAAAATTAGAAAATATATTTTTTTTCTAAATTTTCGGTCTTTTTCCGTTCATATTGCAAAAAAAAAAATCGCAGAGGCAATCAAATACCATTAACAGAAAGCTCTATTTGTGGGAAGAAAAGGACGCAAATTTTGTTTGGGTACAACATTGAATGTCCGCGCAATTACCAGTTAAAGCAGCGCAGTGCCAAATTGTAAAAACACCTCTGGTCTTTATGCTGCGTATTGGTCCGGGGCTTAAGTGGTTAAATGTACATAATATAACTGGGTACTAACATTTATAGGTAAAGTTGATCCAGGGTAAATCTGATTGCCTCTCGGGGGATCAGGAAGGAATTTTTTCCCCTGCTGTAGCAAATTGGATCATGCTCTGCTGCTTTTTTTTTGTTTGCCTTCCTCTGGATCAACTGTGGGTATAGAATTGGGTATAT
The DNA here is from genome assembly GCA_029206835.1 of Rana muscosa. Taxonomy (NCBI): domain Eukaryota; kingdom Metazoa; phylum Chordata; class Amphibia; order Anura; family Ranidae; genus Rana; species Rana muscosa. Next base: position 40,163,550 of record CM055122.1, read on the forward strand.
GGGATTGTAAGATTTTTTTTTTTTTTTTTTTTTTTTTTATGGTTGAACTGGATGGACTTTGTGTCTTTTTTCAACCTGACTAACTATGTAACTATGTAACTATTACTTCTGCCTGACACTGGAATTTATAAAAGGGGAGCTGGAATTTAGAAAAAAAAATAGAAAACAAAAGGTGAACTTAGCCTTTGTCCTTTAGTTGGCAAAGTGCTGTGTATCATGGGAAATTTGGGGGTGGTGGAGGGATGTTTTTTACAACTTAATGCTGCTGATATCCTGCAAATTCCTTACAGACTCTCCCTTATTATGTGCACTAAATTCATAGCCAGCTTCATGTATGTGTTTGTCACATGCCAATTTCCTTACATTTGCTGGCTGCAACTGAATTTTGAAAGTATGTCCCTTTCCACATGCATGTTTGAAAGTGCAAGAACATTAGGCATCTAATGTATCTCACATTACCTTATTAACGTTCGCCATACTACCCTTTCCCCCATTCACTGCAACACCCTTTAGGACAATTATCTTTGAAAAAAATTGTCCTGCTGCTGGTAAGTGGTGGGTTTTTTACTGCATGTCCCAATAAATCACCAGGAATTAAAACAACCACTTTCCTCACTAGAACTAGAACTAGTACATTTTGGGGGGAGGGCATAGGGGCCCTAACATAGAGACCCCACAATTTCCAATGGCTGCCCTGGGTATAGCCAGCCACTGACCACTAATGCTAGAGGTAGGATGTTATTGTTACAGCCTGCTATTGACCACCAATGCTGTTATTGTTCCAGTCAGCCTTTGACCACCAATGCTGAGGAGGGTTATTGTTCCAACAAGCTATAGACCATCAATGCTAGGGGAATTATTTTTGCAGGCAGCCACTGCTTACCACCAGTACTGGGGTGGGGAGCATGGCCATGTTTGAATAATATCATTAAGCATATATGACTAGCTATAGCCATATTTGTCCAACAATGTCACCACTATCCCTGTTTCTTTCTTTTAGGCTCTGTTCACATCTAGGCGTTGCTATTTTACAGGCGTTTTTCTGGCATTTTTTCTGACATTTTTTCAGGCATCTTGCAGAGTTTTGCAGCGTTTTTGTACAGGCGTTTTCAAGGTTAAAAGGCCACCAATGTAAAAGTAGTAAAACACCTGTAATCTGCCAAAAAATAAGCTATTGTACTTTTTTGGGTAACAGGTATTTTGCTTCAGGCGACAGAACACTCAGATATGAACAGGGGCTTTTGAAATTAATGGGATTTGTCTTGTTGGTCGTTTTTTAGAACTGAGGCCTCGTACACACGATCGATTTTCTCGGCAAGAACCAGCAAGAAACTTGCTGGCAGAGATGTCTTGCCGAGTAAATCGGTCGTGTGTACGTGGCTATCGGGTTTCTCGTCGAGAAAACCGACAAGTAACCTCGACGAGAAAATAGAGAACCTGCTCTCTATTTTCTCGTCGAGATTCTCGTCAGCCTGTTTCTCGACGAGAAAAGTGAGTGTGTGTACACTTACCTGTCCGCCGGGAAGCCCGCGCATGTTCGAAATAAATTCGACGCATGCGCGGTAGCTTCCTAGGCATACGTAGGGTATACCAAGATGGCGGCGACGGCATCGAATGTGACGAGCGCATGCTCGTCGTAGTCGATGACGTCACCGCGTACGCTCCATTCAAAGAACCGCGGGTTCTTTGAAACGAGCGTGTGTACACTCGGCCGGGACAATTTTCTTGTCCAGGAATCTCGTCGAAAAAAACGACATGTTTTTTTCAACGAGAATCTCGGCCGTGTGTACGAGGCCTGAGGCTTACAGTGGAAAAACGCCCAACGTCATCAGGCATTGGGACTGATGTGGAACTACATCACTGGATGACATGCTTAATGATAGATGTACATCATGGGATTTTTTTTAATTAAAGTACTTGTTAAACACTGTGGTTTTGACAAAGGAGGAAAACTTTGAAATGTGTTTATCATAGCAACCTACTTCCAGGCTTTCTATATAAAAATTCCGGCTACCGGGACTGAGTCTCTCGGCTTCTCTCACCCACAAAACAGACATGGATTTGTACATTTTTCAATTTATCTCTAGAACTATAAACAAAATTTAACTCTATAATTGCCAGTTTTTTAGCTCTTTACTGTTCTATGGAAGCTCTTTAACTCTCATATTGCCAGCACAATACCATCCCCAGGAGTTTCTGTGTTGCGTTGTTTAGCGCTTATTTTAAGAATAAAGTTTACCCTTTCACTGCCAACACTTTTTAGGCCTTATGCCCCGTACACACAATCGTTTTTCATGCCGTTAAAAATGCCATTTTAAAAAATGGCCATTAAAAATGATCGTGTGTAGGCTCCAGAGCATTTTTAACGACGTGAAAAACGGCCATTAAAAATTCCGGACATGCTCTCTTTTTTCACGTCGTTTTTCATGTCGTTTTTTTTAACGACGTGAAAAACGATAGTGTGTATGCTTTCACGACGTGAAAAAAAAACGCGCATGCTCCGAAGCAACTATGAGACGGGAGCGCTCGTTTTGGTAAAGCTAATGTTGGAAATGGAGATGGCACATTCGTCACGGTCGAATTAATAGCATCGTTTTAATGCTGCGCATTCCGTTCTTCTTTTGATAATGCTTTAAAATTACCCTCTTTTGATAATGACATTGAGAGTTATGCCAAACTTGTTTCTAAAGTAATTCCAAATTGCTCTAATGATTATAAAATATTATTTATAAGCCGCACCTCCCTCCTAAATAATACTAATAATAATAAAATCATGTAATTCTCCTTTTTTCTTTAAATTTAATTTTACTTTTTTTTTTTTTTTTTGTGGCCTTTTTTTTATTATTTTGGCTTAAATTATTCTTGTGTAAAGTTACCACAACAACCTTCCAAATGTGTCTCATTTGGCCTCAGGGAGGTTTGTGTCCCCTGATAATAACAATAATATAATTTGAGATGTCCCTGCCTGCTCCCTAGCAAGCTCTCTTTTGAAATACAAATCACATAGTCAAGTATTTTAAGGGCACTCAATTTTTTAATATTTCAGAACATTAACAAATTAAAGTGGAAGGCAGCAGTGGAGAGCCTGCTTGCATTTGTGCATCCCTTTGACCCCACAACAACCATACAAGATGTCCAAACCAAAATAGAGATTAGATCACCCAAAAAAATGAGCCCAATCTTGTCTTGAGCTCCCAGAGGTCAGGAGCCACAGCAGATAAGTCCTATATGTCCCCAGTCTGTGGTACTACAGCAGGCATTATTTTCTCCTCTTCCTTGTAGCCTTCTCTCCAGCCTTCTCTGCAGCCTTGATTGGTTTCTTCCTTGGAGGCTGGGGATCAGGAGGAGAGGTTGTGGCAGGAGGAGTAGTAGGAGGAGGAGGAGGAGGTGGAGGAGTAGGGACAACCTCCGTTATGTCCGTGTACCTAGTGAGTTCACCCAGCACGCCCTTATTGATGACTTTCAATAGCAGGGTCTCACTGAAATTTTTTTGCTGCAACTCCATTTGCCCTAGTTTGTGGGCGAGGACTGCGGCAAATCCCTCATCAACAGAGGGTGCCTCTCTGAGGGCCGCTGTTGCCTCTCTGAGGAAGGCCCTGGTTTCCTCCTCCACCTGCCTACCTCTCCTTGGCCCTCGTGGTTTAACTACCAGGGGAGGCATCTGGGCTCTTGTGCTGGGCCCAGCCTCCTCCTGGGTGCCACTGGGCCCTGCCTCCTCCTGGGTGCCACTGGGCCCTGCCTCCTCCTGATCCCCAACATCACCCTCTTCCTGGCTCTGCTCTGGCTGTAAAAAAAGAAAGGGACATTATTTATTTTGCCACATCATCATTCACAGACATTGTTCACCTCTAGACATTGTTGAAATCAATGCCAAAAGTTATGTCATTTTCATTGATTACGCATCCTGGTTTTGTTGTCTTGTGCACATAAAATTAGGCCACTACTGTATCTTGCTCTTCACAAACTTTATTGGTAGAAGTGTACATACCTTTAACAATACTAACATCTATTTAAATTCTACAATTTTGTACGATATAAATATAGATATCAATACTTTACCTGGCTCCATATCTCCAAATCTGCCTCCTCAAGGCCCTGATCTTGATCCTCAGAGGAAGCCAGAGCAGGGTTGACAGGAAGGCTGGAGGACTGGCTGCAGGGAAGGCTGGAGGGTTGGGTACAAGGAAGGCTGGATTGACCTCTGGGGGGAAGGGTGGAGAGAGATTCCCGCACTTCCAGCTGGTCATCCAGAAAAGCAAGCTTACTGTAGTACCAAAGACTGGGTTTATAAACCTTATCTGCTGGTGCACCTGACCTCTGGGACCTCAGGACCATAGTCCTCTGGGTCCTGTATGTCCCTCTGATGGTCGCAATTTTGTTTTTGACATCTTGGAGAGTTGTTGTGGGTATCTTTGTTTGCACAAATGCAAGCAGGCTCTCCAGTGCTGCTTTCCTGGCGTCTTTATTTTTATTACCGCCACTTTTTGTTTGCCATAATATAGGGAGCTCTTGCCATTTGTCGATGAACTCCCCATGAAGTCTGGGTTTTTAAAAGTATTCATGATATCTGTAAAAGCGAGAAACCCAAAAAAATATATATTTCAGGCAACATTCCTCAACTGTGCATTGTCTACATATTTTGAGCACACAAATCTCCTCGTCTGATGAACCTCAAAAAGTAAAATTGTTAGGTACCTTGGTCACGACGTTCGTTGCTAACTCCCTCTCCCTGAACGTATATCCCAGACATGGATCTTCACTTGATATACACAGCGCATGCGTGAAACTCCGCACGCTTTCCCCGCCCCTGACGTTCGATATTGTACTTTCCCCGCCCCTTCTCGCTCGTAGTGCTGAACAAAACATGGCGGAGACACAGGTGGCTGAGATTACCTCTACAGAGGATGAAAATACAGAGGAGCCCAAAACAAGACCCAGGAGATATAAGACATCCAACATGTCATTCGAGGAAATGGTGGAGATGGTCGCCATTTTAAAGAAGGAGGATTATGATGCCAAGCATGGTCCGTATAAAAGGCCTAATCTGGTCAAGTCCAGAATTATGGGCAAAGTGGTCAAAAGTCTCCACAAAAAATTCGGGGTGTGCAGAACGAAGGAACAGCTCAGAAAACGATGGTCAGATCTGAAGTTGCGGGAGGCCGACCAATATAAAAGAATCAAGAAAGTTTTATTAAAAAGTAAGTTTTTTTTTTTGAGTTTCCATGGTACATATTATTTTCTTGTATTCTGTCGTGTATTTTTAACTTTCATATAGTACACTGAAAGATACCATCTTTCACGTTCGTTCACACAGCAAACGGACGTATTAAACCTCTTTCTCCGAACAGTTCCTCAAACGATGTTTTAGGATCATCCAGTGTGAACACCCATGTATTTTGGTTTATTTGGGGGAGTAAATTTGGGCCACACTTATTTTTGGTGTGCTAATCCAAAGGACATTTGTTCATTTGAAAAAAGGATATGCATGGTAATGTTAAAGGGAGTGAATGCTCAGCAGCTGATGAAACATCTGAACGCAGTAGTACAAGTGTGGGCCTAAAGCCCAAAAGCTTGAGGGAGTCACACACAGGTGATCCAGTGTAGATACTTTGGGGTGTTACAATGTTTCAAATTTGATTACAAAATGTAGATGCTCTGTTTTGGGCTATGTATCCAATCATTTGTCCCGGTTGGCACAGGAGGTAAAATTTAAAATGGAGCATGCTTCAAAAGAATGATTACCAAGTTTTTTTTCATGTTTCTTATTTAAGCAAAATTGAGTCGCTACTAATGAAACTATTCCTTTTATTTCAATCTCCCTAGGGATTCGAAAAGCTACCTCAGATGAGACGAGAATTGCAATACCTACAACAATACCCCCAGAACCCCAGGATGGAGAGGAATGTGATGTTGTGGAAGTGGAAAGTGGCACCACCACAGGTCAGAGAGAAACCAGACACATGCATGTTAAATAGATGTAGGCCTACATATTCTATCCTACATATTTCTTTTTACATTTAGGTGCAGTTCTGGCCGAAGACCCCAATAAGTTGACACATCACAGTGCCCAGATCCTGATCCAATACCTGATGGTCTGCTGTCGTGACCTCGAAAAAATTAAGGGAGACTTGCTAGAGATCAGGGCAAATACAAAGCGGGTGGAGGAAAGGCTCCAAAATATCATGGCTGTGCTTGGGCGTGTCTAATGTTTTTACACCAAATAACGTTTTACTTGCAGAGATTTCTATGTTTTTTTGTTATTTTACCCTTTAATGACTAGCACATGTTTAGCTTTTTCAAAATTTTGAGAAATATAGTTTGTTTATGCATGGCTGGTCATGCGTTTTAATACACCCGAAATTAAGGGAACATCCACATTTCTTAGGAAGTTGCCCACCTAAACAAAAAAAATAAAGGTATTTTTACATAACAAATCATTGTGGCTTCATTATGTAAATGTGGTGCTGAGTGAACTAATCAATGTTTGGTGTTTACACTGACAATGAAGGCTAATTAAAAGATTGTTTAATCCACATGGCAAAACAAGTGCACTAGGTAAACCTACCAGAAACATCAAACATTATACAATAAAAAATACAAACCAATCTTTACTCAAGAAAAAGTTTTATTTTTTTGGTCTAAATTTATTATATATTGTCTGGCATTTCAATGGCCCCCCTACCCATAAAATAGTCCACATATTGGTTACGGACCTCACGTCCGGTTGGGGGGGCCAAGCCAGGACGGCCAGGTTCCAGGGCCACCAAAGTTTCTGCATTGATTAAAGAGGCCTCAGGCCCACTCAAAGATATATAACTCGTTGAATGCACCCTTAGGAAATTATGCAGCACACAGCACGTCATAACCACATGGTTCCATTTGTATGGGGCAAGGTGGATGGAGGTAAGGAAGAGGCGAAATCGGCTGGCCATGATCCCAAACGCATTTTCCACCACCCTTCTGGCTCTGGCCAGCCGATAATTGAAAACCCTCCTCTCAGGGGTGAGGGTGCGTTGCGGGAATGGCCTCATCAAATGGGGTCCCAGGCCAAACGCCTCATCCGCCACAAACACAAAAGGTAGTCCCTCCACATTCTGCTCCGCTGGTGGCAAGGCCAGCAGATCCAAAAGGAGCCGTTCTCCAAACTCCGTCTGGGCAAAAACTCCTCCATCAGACATCCTGCCATTCTTGCCAACGTCCACATAGAGGAACTCGTAGGTGGCCGACACCACTGCCATCATCACGACGCTGTGGAACCCCTTATAATTATAATAAAAGGATCCCGAATGGGGTGGTGGGACGACCCGAACATGTTTGCCATTGATGGCTCCTCCACAGTTCGGAAAGTTCCATCGCTGGGCAAACTCGGAAGCCACATTCTGCCATTCATGTGGCGAAGAAGGGAACTGTGGAATTAAAGAAATAACAAATTAATACTTGGAGCCAGAAACATTGAAAGCTGATTTCATACACACATTCATGGCCAACATTGGTAGAAACTGTTCAATACATAAAAAATTGGAAGCAAGAAAAAAAAACAAAAAAAAAACATTATGGGGGGGGGGGGGGGTTGAAGATGAGTTGGGAATATCACACATGAAGGCTGTAGCACTCTGTATTGAAGTTAACAAAAATGAAACATTCCTAGGCAAAATTTAGGGTGCTTTTTGGGTAAAGCACTACGATGGAACATATAATAAAAAACATGGAAATGACTAGGCAAGGTAGGTATGGCCCCAGGATAGCATGCTGGAGAGGTTAGGTAAGCCAAATTTACAGGTAGGCCTCAAACCCCAAACTTTAAATAATAAAACATGGGGAGAAAGGGGACATTCCCTGCAGCTAAGAATCATGTGAATTAGGGACTGCAAATAAAGCAAATTAAAAATATCCAAAAATAAAAACCATACAATGTGAATTTTTGAAGAAGAACACTTACCTTAATATAGTCCTCCTGCAAAACTTGAAGGATGGCAGAACAAGTCTCTGGTATAATGACCCCCAGAGCCTGGGGGGATATGCCTGTGGAGAACTTAAGGTCCTGCAGGCTTCTCCCAGTAGCCAGGTATCGCAACGTGGCGATGAGCCTCTGCTCAGCACTGATGGCTTCCCGCATAACGGTGTCCTGCCTGGTAATATAGGGGGACACCAAAGCCAACAGCTGCTGAAATACGGGGTCAGACATCCTGAGGAAATTCCTGAAATCATCAGGATTATTCTCCCTGATCTCCCACAACAAAGGCATGTGACAGAATTGGTGCCGCTGGAGCAACCAATTCTTGGTCCATGAACTCCTCCTGACCCTGCTCATGGCATGGAGTCGGGATACAGCATGAACCCCTGCACCAACTACAGCACGAACTCTACGACGAGTACGTAGCCGCAACATGGCTAGATAATGGTCGGCTGAACAGAACGAACTAGAAGAACGCACGGAAGAACAGCAAGGCCTATGAAGAACAAGCTGAAAAACACGAACGTGAAGAGCAGGCCGCACTGAATAAACAGATACGAACTGACTACAAGCAGTGCTAAACAGATACGAACCCACAGGCGCAAACTGAACTCCCGAAAACGATCTTCAAAGCACGAAGACTGAAAAGCGCGAATCGTCTCTCACCAAACTTTTACTAACACGCGGAAACACGGAATTAGCAAAAGCGTCCCAAAGGGTGGCGTCATTCGAACGTAACTTCCCCTTTATAGTGCCGTCGTACGTGTTGAACGTCACTGCGCTTTGCTTGATCGTTTTTTTTAATGATGGTGTGTACGCAAGGCAGGCTTGAGAGGAAACATGAAAAAAAACGAGGAGAAAAACGTTGGTTTAAAAAATGACATTAAAAACGATCGTGTGTACGGGGCATTAGGCCTCGTACACACGACCGATTTTCTCGGCAAGAACCAGCAAGAAACTTGCTGGCAGAGAGGTCTTGCCGAGTAAATCGGTCGTGTGTACGCTGCTAGCGGGTTTCTCGTCGAGAAAACCGACAAGAAACCTCAACGAGAAAATAGAGAACCTGCTCTCTATTTTCTCGTCGAGATTCTCCTCGGCATGTTTCTCGACGAGAAAAGTGAGTGTGTGTACACTTGCCTGTCCGCCCGGAAGCCCGCGCATGTTCGAAATGAATTTGACGCATGCGCGGTAGCTTCCTAGGCATACGTAGGGTATACCAAGATGGCGGCGACGGCATCGAATGTGTCGAGCGCATGCTCGACGTAGTCGATGACGTCACCGCGTACACTCCTTTCAAAGAACCGTGGGTTCTTTGAAACGAGCGTGTGTACACTCGGCCGGGACAAGTTTCTTGTCCAAGAATCTCGTCGAAAAAAACAACATGTTTTTTTCAACGTGAATCTCGGCCGTGTGTACGAGGCCTAAGAGCCTGTACTTGGCACTGGGACTGATTTTCTACTGCTTTGTATGCTGAATATTGTTACGCATGTGTTTTCCAACCAATGTTTATCTTTTAGCTGCAGCACAGTTTTTCTCACACCCTCCACAAAAAGATTCACAAACACCCAGATTCAATAGTGTGCTATTTATTTTAGCAATTGTTTTTCTGTCATAAACTGTGTGTGTGTGTTATTTTTTATTTTTTTCGGTTTACATTTTTTTGTCAACGAGTAGGGGTACTAAGTATGGAATTAAATTTACAACACAGTACTAATATGTGTGGATTTTAATGGCCGCGGCCTTTATTATAGGTATATCATATATATATTTATTAACTGTATAATTATCAAAATACTGGTATTTAATATAACAACAATAAATTGTATACCTAAAGCTCAAGCTAATCATAACATAACATAAAGTCCCATACGCCGAGCTTATGGACAATAAGCACGGCACCCCAACCGACCCACGGCCAATTCCACACAAGACTGCAAGTCCATATTCAGGATGTCAAGTGCAATATCAGACAAATGGATCCCGTCTGGGCGGTAAAAACCTTGTATACCACCCTCCAAATACACGTGTCTGTAAGACAATCCATTCAACATAGGCATAAACTTATAAATGGCTCTATTAACATTCTTTCACATTTTTTCTAAATGCTTCCATTCGGGAGAAAGCCAACTCAAACAAGGAACAATCTCCAAAAATACCAAGACACAGTTCGGAAGTACATTATGAATGCACAACAAAGAAATGGTTGACGGGGCGTGACCGGACGTTGATGGAGGGGATGGGTGTGTGTGAGGAGCAAGGAGTGAGGATGTTCGTCTGACCTCCACCCGTTCTATTCCCCTGTTCTACCCCCCTCCCGCCCGGACAATGGCAATGTAAAGGAGACTGGTGCTAGATGCATTACCGCTGGGCACAATTACAGTTGCTCTTTATCTCATACCTTCGCTGGGGTAGACGCGCCGGGCGATGTGGATGAGTTTCCTTTGAGCTCTGTGTACCAATAGCAGCTTCATCTTCCATAATCCCACGGTACCTCGCGTGATCTCGCGAGATTGGGAACTGCGTGGCGGGAGCTACAAACGGAGGAGGAGAGGAGGAAAGGAGATCACAGCGGTAGCGGAGGGGACCCGGAGATTTACTTCACACCGGTATGTACAGCCTGTATAGCAGCCTGTATAGATTTGAGCAGCGAGCCTGTGTCTAAGAGTGCAGCAGCGGCAGTAGTCACGCCAGCAAAAGCAAAATTGTTGGAAGACTGCTGGGGGGTGTAGTTGTGGAGGTTACCATATACACTTATGCACCTGAACAGTTGGTGCGTTACCTGGGCCTGGATGGTTTGAGTAGCAGGCTGCACACTATGAACTATGAACTGTGCACTATGATTTATGAACTGTACAAAGTGAAGCCGTTTCAGAGCTGGTCCCCCTGCTAATAGCTGGTGTTAGAGTGACAGTAACTAAGGACTGTACTGTGTTGCACTGTATGGAACTGAACTGAACCGGGACCTGAAAGCAAATTAAACCTTAGCCTGTCCCTATTTTCCTTCAGCTTAGGTCTCAATCTCTCTCCCAGCTATATTGTATATTTAAATAGGGGCCATCAGTAGTTAACCAAGAATACAGGATAAAGGATGTCATTAAAGAAAGAGCAGTCTAAACTGGAGAGCAGGGGGTCGCAAACAACACGCTCTGCAAAAGAGAAAGAGAAAGCAATGCAAATAGCGGCGGCAGCTACAACAGCTAAATTGAAGAAGTTTGCCCATACTTCGGAAAATTCACCAGGTAAAGGGACTCAACATCAGCAGGCGCAGGGAAAACATCAAACAGGAACAGCGGCAGATAGAAAAAGCCTAGGCCATGGTACAACAGGCCCAAAAACAGGGAGTAAAAAGGGCTCTGTGGGAGAGACTCTGGGGGTTATGGCTGTACCTGCAACAGTTTCAATGGCAATTCCTGTAATAGCCCCGGGTGCTGCTCTACCTGGGGAGGAAGAGCCAATGCTAAAAGAAGTACTTTGGGCTGTGAACGCATGCATAGGGTCACTGGACAGTGTATCTGAACAGATAAAAGGGATAAAGGAGCAACTAGCGTCTATGGGCCAAGAACTGCAGAGGACGGTGTTAAGGACAACATATGTAGAGGAGAGAATGAGCCAAGTGGAAGATGAGGTGTACCCATTGAAACAGGAGATTAAAGCAATGAAAGAACAAATGGGGTGGCAGGCATCAAAACTTGATGAGATTGAGAACAGGCTACGCAGAAAAAATATACGGGTGGTGGGCCTCCCAGAACGAAGCGAGGGCACCCACCCTATTAGTTTTCTAGAGGACTGGCTCAGAGATACGTTTGGGGAGAATGTCTTTTCACCACTCTTTGTGATAGAAAGAGCCCATAGAGTTCCATTCAGAGCTTATCCCAAAGATGGATATCCCAGGCCCTTACTAGTGAAATTTCTTAACTACACTGATAAGACAACTGTATTGCAAAACGCAAGAGAGAAGGGGGACATCTTCTATAAAGGGTTAAGAATCTCATTATACCCAGATTTCTCGCCGGAATTAAGCAAATGTAGAGCTGAGTTCACTTCAATCAAACGTAATCTTTTAAAAAATAAAATCACATATGCACTACTGTACCCAGCACGCCTAAGGATAATGACTCTGGAGGGCCCTCAATTCTTTGATTCACCGGAAAAAGCAGCACAGTGGCTGGAAGAAAACAAAACTAAATTATAGACACTATACACTATACCGACGGGAGAGTCTAGATAAGGTCTTTGGTGGTTTATTTGGAGGGTTGGATGTGGTAGGGGTGAAAGAAGAAGGAAAAGGGGAGGAAGAATTTTTTTTTTCTTCCTCCACAAATTAGGGGATGGATCCTTATAGTCAAGCACCAAATACAATGTATGAATAGGAAACACCAAATAGGAAGCTCTCCGATGCACAAAAAATATTTTTCATTTTTGGGGGCAAAGGGGGGGGGGGGTAGTGGGAGGGGATGGGGAAGGTCATAAGAGGATATGAAATTGGAGGGGCATGAAAGGGAGGGATGGCAGGTGGTGGTCACAAGTACAGCCCCTAGGGTATGCCTAGATAGGCTGGGGGAGGGGGGAGGAAGGGTGGGTGGGGGGTGGGCTAAAAGACAGAAGGGGGGGATAAAATTGCACAAATTCACAAGAGTTACATTTCAAACACAGGAGAGAGGGAAATATAAGATGAAGGTAATTTGGGGTAACCCACACTTTATGAAAAACATATTTAAAAGGAGCAATTTTTCCTTTACTCTTTTTTCTGCTTCTGCACTATCAATGAATTTTTATTTATTTTTTTCTCCTTTCTATGACAGGAAGTAAGGCTCCCCTGCTTGGTGCACAAAATGATGAATATTACAGTTTAAATTACAAGACGGGTTGTTTTTTTCACTTAAAAAAAATAATAATTTAGTAACGGATCAAGGACAAAAACAGAATAGCAGAGTAATTGGTTTTCTCTGTATCTGTTTATTTTTTATTTTTTTATTTTTGGGGTTTTTTGTTTTCTTTTCTTTGATCTTGTATATTAAGGACTTATCTTGAAGATTATGCTTGTTTAGTACCTCCTCCTTTTTGTACGATGGGACACAAAATTCTCTTTTACCCAAGGTTGAACTCTTTGGGGCCCAGATGGGTCTCTTGTTCCTATATGTTTTTTGTTTTTTTTGTTGTTATTAGGTGATTGAATTGGTATGCAGCCCAAAACATAGGCTCCTGGAATGTCCGGGGGTTGGGTGACCCGATAAAAAGAGCTGCAGTGTTTTCCACACTTGAATGGTATGGGGCGGAGTTAATTTGCATCCAAGAGACCCATTTAACAAAAGAAACAAAGGTAAAACTATCCAATAGGAAATATCAGCACCAGTATCATTCAGTCTATTCTTCTTACTCTAGGGGGGTGAGTATACTGGTGAAAAGGGGGGTGTCTTTAGTTTGTAGAGAGGTTAGGATAGATTATTATTATTATATTATTATACAGGATTTATATAGCGCCAACAGTTTGCACAGCACTTTACAACATCAGGGAAGACAGTACAATCACAATACAATTCAAAACAGAGGGATCAGAGGGCCCTGCTCGTTAGAGCTTACAGTCTAGGAGGGATGGTCACGTGAAACAAAGGGTATTAGCTGTGGGGGATGATCAGGTGGACAGAATGGAAATATAGTTGTTAGGTGTGGGTGGGATAGGCTTCTCTGAAGAGGAGGGTTTTTAGGGATCCTCTAAAAGCTTATAGAGAAGGAGATAGACAGACAGATTGGGGTAAGGAGTTCCATAGGCTTGGAGAGGCTCTGGAAAAGTCCTGTAGACGAGCATGGGAGGAGGTGATGAGCGAGCTAGAGAGCAGGAGGTCTTGAGAAGAACGAAGAGAACGATTAGGTTGGTATTTAGAGACTAGGTCAGTGATGTATCTAGGGGCAGTGTTGTGGATGGCTTTGTAGGTGGTCGTTAGTATTTCGAATTAAATTTGTTGGGGGAGCGGAAGCCAGTGGAGGGATTGACAGAGAGGAGGAGACACAGAGCGGTTGGTAAGGTGGATGAGTCTGGCAGCAGCATTCATGATGGACTGAAGGGGGGTTAAAATTTTCAGAGGTAAGCCAATGAGGAGGGAGTTGCAGTAATCGAGGCGAGAAATGACCAGGGAGTAGATAAGGAGCTTTGTTGTTTCTTTGGTTAAAAAGGGGCGTATTTTGGAGATGTTGCGGAGGTTGATGCGGCAAGATTTGGACAGTGATTGGATGTGAGGATTAAAGGAGAGTTCAGAGTCTAGAACAACTCATAGGACCTTGGCGTGTGGGGATGGGCTGATAGTTGTGCCCTCAATTTTAACAGAGATCGGGGGAGGAGGCACGAGGGGGAGGAAAAATGACCAGTTCAGTTTTGGATAGATTAAGTTTGAGGAAGTGGTGTGACATCCAAACTGATATATCTGATAGTAAATTAGAGATACGTGAGGAGGATGAAGGAGTGAGTTGAGGGGCAGAGAAATAGATTTGAGTGTCATCAGCATAGAGGTGGTATTGGAAGCCGTGGGAGGCTATCAGCTGACCCAGGGAGGAGGTGTAGATTGAGAATAGGAGAGGTCTAAGAACAGAGCCTTGGGGGACCCCAATTGAGAAAGGAAGGGGAGAGGAGGAAGTAGAGTTGTAAGTAACGCTAAAGGTGCGGTTGGATAAGTAGGTAGAGAACCAGCGAAAAGCACAGTCGCAGAGACCAAAGGCATGGAGTTTTTTGAGGAGGAGGGGGTGGTCAACTGTATCGAAGGCAGCAGAGAGGTCCAGGAGTAGGAGTACGGAGTAGTGTCCCTTAGTTTTGGCCGTTAGCATATAATTTGTTAATTTTAGGAGGGCAGTTTCTGTGGAATGCTGAGCACGAAATCCAGACTGAAGGGGATCAAGAAGGTTATTATCAGCAAGGTGGATGCTTAGTCGGTTGTAGACTACACGTTCAAGGAGTTTGGATAAAAAGGGGAGCAAGGAGATGGGGCGTAGGTTGTCAAGATTGGATGGGTCCAGAGAGGGCTTTTTACATATGGGGCTGACTAGTGCATGTTTCAAAGAGTTAGGGAAGATGCCAGAAGAGAGGGAGAGATTGAAGATGTGGGTTATGGAACGTAGAATAGAGCCAGAGGGTGAACGTAGCATTTGCGAGGGAACAGGATCCAGAGCGCTGGTGGTAAGATGGACATTAGCAAGTAATTTAGCAACCTCGTCTATAGTGGTGGGGTTGAAAGAGGGAAGTAAAGGTTGTACCTGTGGGCATGAGGTGTATAGCATAGAGGGTATCTGAACCGTAGAGATTACCGCGCAAATTCTATCAATCTTCTGTTTGAAGTGATTGGCAATCTCCTGGGCAGTGAGTGAGTTAGTGGGTGGAGGCAGTGGCGGACGAAGGAGCGAGTTGAAGGTAGAGAAGAGTTGATGGGGATGGGATGATAAGTTTTTAATGAGGTTGACGAAATAGGTCTGCTTGGCAGTGAGGAGGCTGGAATTGTATATTTGGAGGGCAGATTTATACTGGCCGAAATCTTTCTGGGACTTAGTCTTACGCCATAGGCGCTCAAGAGCACGACTGTGCTTTTTCAGACTTCTAGTATCATCTGTTTGCCAGGGTTGAAGGGGGCGGGCCTTATTCTGCGTGTAGTGAGGGGGGCCAGTCTGTCCAGTGACGCTAAAAGTGTAGTGTTGTAGACAGAAGTGGCTAGGTGGGTGCAGGACACGGGTGCGATTTTGTCATAGAGGTGGTCAGTTGCAGAGCATAGAAGAGAAGGGTTGATATTGTGAAGGTTTCTACGTGTAATCGTTAGGCGTTTGGGGGATGAATTGGGTCGCTTTATCTTTTTGTATTGCCTGATAGAAAATGAACCATATGTACTGGCAAATATCTATGTTCTGCCACCCTTTAATATGGAGATCTTGTATAAATTTGCGGAATTTGCACTAAATAAGGAAGAAAGCTACATAATAGTAGTAGGGGATTTCAACACAGTATTGGATAAGACAGTAGATAGATTTCCACCAGGGATACGGATGGACGGGAGGGGAGAGGGACGTTTAACCCAGTTCTTGAAAGAGGTCGGTTGGTGTGATATCTGGAGAGTGGGAAATCCAGATGAGAGGCAGTACTCCTGTTTCTCAAGCTCATATTCTACATTATCCAGAATAGATATGGCCCTAGGAAATGAGATGAGCCTGCAGCGGGTTAGCAAAATTGTTTATTATCCTAGAGGGGTGTCGGATCACTCACCACTGGTGCTGACTATGAACACAGGGAAAAGGCGCCCTCCAAGTAATTGGAAAATAAGCCCCTTCTGGTTAGAACTAATGGGAAAACCAAAAATAAAAGAGAATGGGTCCCCAAGTCTACTCCTGTCGGTAGATGCAGAGAAGGCATTCGACAGGGTAGACTGGGGACTCATGATACAAACCCTGGAAACTATGGGCCTGGGAGCCAGGATGATACAGTGGATTAAAACATTGTACCAACATCCTATGGGTAGGGTTAAAATAAATGGCACACTGTCTCAAGCTTTCGAGATGAAAAATGGGACAAGGCAGGGATGCCCCCTGTCCCCCCTCTTATTTGTGCTGTCCCTAGAACCTTTACTTGCGACGGTACGGAACAACCCAGACATTAAAGGGATTAGATTGGAGGAAGACGAACACAAACTCGCAGCTTTTGTGGACGATGTCTTGTTCTTTATTAATAATCCCAGGACCACATTACCGAATTTACTCAAAACACTTAAACAATATGGAGAAATATCAAACTTTAAAATCAATATAGCTAAAACTGAGATTCTAAATGTCAATATTGGAAAGGTAGATGAACAGAGCTTAAGAAAAGAGTACAACTTTCCTTGGCAGAAGGAACTTAAGTACCTAGGGGTAAAACTTGCCAACTCAATAAAAAAAACATACAAGATAAATTATATCCCTCTGTTAAATGAAATAAAAAGTGAAATTAGAAAAATGATAAACCGCCCGATATCATGGATAGGAAGAATTAACATCTTAAAGATGGTCCTGCTGCCGAAAATCTTGTATAAGTTCCAGATGTTACCAGTTGCAATACCTCAACCGTACTTCAGAGTATTAAAAAAGATGATAATGAACTTTGTATGGAATAATAAAAAACATAGAATCTCCTTCTCTGTATTAAAACAGGAAAAAAAACATGGAGGGCTGGCAGTGCCAGACATTAAAAAATATTATGACGCGGTGGTGCTGTCCCGGGTAGTGGAGTGGGCCAAAGATAGGCACGAAAAAAGGTGGGTAAAAATTGAAAAGGCAATGGCAAACACACAATTAGGAGGTGTAATATGGACCCCCCCCCCCCATTTTAGAGCACTAGGTGAAAACACTCATGTTATGACACGAATAGCACTGAAAATTTGGGATAGACTACATAAACAAATAGGGAATATAACTCTCCCCTTATAGAATTAAAAGAAAATGAATATTTTGCACCGGGAAAAAAAATAGTGGGAGAAAATTGGATTAAAAAAGAGAGAGCACAGTTAAGAGATATAATAAAAAAAGGGCAAATCATACCACTTCAAGAATTGAGACACAATAGGGAATTAATGATAGTAGATGAATGGAGGTACCACCAGTTGACCCACTTTGTACAAAGCCTCCCCCAGCCAATTAGGTCTGGGGAGGAACTTACGACGTTGGAACGGCTCTGTATGGCCGATAACCTAACAGGAACTATATCAAAACTTTATAAATTACTGATGACAGTGGATGAACTGGTGATGCCCCCATTTATAAAGAAATGGGAAAGAGAATTGGGAACATTTAGGGATAAAAGGACTATAGAGAGAATAATAAAATTGGCCCACTCGTCTGCCATGGACAGCAGGACCGCAGAGATGAACTATAAATGTATTACAGGCTGGTATGCCACACCAGATAAATTGAGTAAATTTCAAGTAGAACAGAAGGCAGAATGTTGGAGAGAATGTGGGGGGAGGGGAACAATGGCCCACATATGGTGGCAATGCCCTAAAATTCAAACATATTGGGAAAAGATACTGGAAATGATACAAATAATTACAGAGAAGGAGATTAAAAAGGATCCTTGGATAGTTCTATTCCATGGAGGTGATGGAGGAATGAAACAGTATAAAGATTCACTGATCCCACATCTATTAAACGCGGCAAAAAGGTTGATCCCAAAAAAATGGCGAAAAGTGGAAAGCCCATCTATATGGGAGTGGGTAGATTCCGTGGAAGAAACATACAGTATGGAGGGACTGAAGTACGGCGTAGAGGAGGAAAAAAAAGGATTTAAAAACAAGTGGGAATGTTGGAAAGATTTTAAGAAAACATGGAGCTATGTAGAAAATCTGAGAAAGTAGTAGAGAAAGGGTAGAAAATAAGAGGTAGAAGGGGGGAGGGGGATACAAAGGGGGGGGGTGAAATAGAGATTTTAGAAATGTGAGTATAAGGAGAAGAGCCAAGAATCTCTTAGTACTCAGTATTATTTCTGTATGTATATTATCTTGGCTGGATCAATGGAAATGTATTGATGTAACATAATTGAAATCTTGATAAAATAAAATAAAGAATAAAAAAAATAAAAATAAAGAACTAATGGGAAAACCAGAAGAGATAAATACAAAATTGAGTGAAATGGTGGGCTTTAATGAAGGGACAGCGCCGGTGGGAGTGATATGGGACACCCTAAAGGCCTTCCTTAGGGGAGTACTGATTCAACAAATAGCCAAGATTAAAAAAAGCTCTAGGGAATGGGAAGAGAAGATCAGGAAAGAGGTGAGAGAAGCAGAAGAACAATATGTGGAGGACCCAACACTGATAAAACAAAGGAAATGGCTCGAGAAACAACAGGAGTACAAAATGGCAGTTGTAAGGAAAGTAGAGAACAAGCGTCTATTTCAAAGACAGAGTACCTTTGCAGAAGGGGAGAGTGTAGGTCATACACTGGCCCTATTGGCTAAAACTAACTCAGCCCCCTCTAGTGTTCCCATAATAAGGAAGTTGGGGGGAGAGATATCCTCTCAGTCATCTGAAATTCTTGAGACGTTCGAGGCTTATTATCAGGACTTATATAAGTCAAAGAGGGAAGATGAGACGTCACAAATGGATGAATTTCTGGGGGGGATAGAAACACCAGCCTTAACTGAGGAAGATAGAAGAGCTATAGAGTCCCCGATAACCCTAGAGGAACTCCAATCAGCAGTAGCGGAAATGTCTAATCAAAAGTCCCCGGGGCCAGACGGCTTACCGGTGGAAATTTACAAACAGTATGGGGAGGTGCTCCTCCCAGAACTGCTAAGGGTGCTGAATTGGGCGGTAGAAGGGGGGAAGCTGCCGGCCTCAATGTCAGAGGCTACCATAATAGTACTCCAAAAAGAGGGGAAAGATCAATTAGATACATCATCTTATAGACCAATTTCATTGCTGTGTTCAGACGTTAAGATATTGGCTAAAGTGCTGGCAGCCAGGATGAATAAATATATTCAGAAATTAATACACCCGGATCAATCCGGATTCATCCCTAATAGGGCTGCCAGCACCAATATCAGAAGATTGTATCTGAACTTACAGACGCCAACTGAAAACAGAAGCGGTAGAGCTTTCCTATCCCTGGACGCCACCAAGGCTTTTGACAGCCTAGAATGGGATTATCTCTGGCATGTGTTAGAGAAATTTGGATTTGGTTCCATCTTTATTAAATGGGTAAAAACGCTTTATACCTCCCCAAGCGCAAAAATAAAAATTTATAATGAATATTCAAAGAGTTTTAGGTTAGAGAGGGGGACAAGGCAGGGATGTCCCCTGTCCCCCCTTCTCTTTGCGCTAGCAATAGAGCCCTTAGCAATAGCGATTAGATCCATAAAGGCAATACAGGTATTTCAGAGGAAAGTGGGGGAGGAGAAAATCGCACTTTACGCGGATGACATTTTGCTTTTTCTGGGGGATTCCTCAACGTTACTAAAAACGGCGATGCAGATGGTAGAAGTATTTGGCCGATTCTCGGGACTGGTGATAAACTGGGGGAAGTCTGCACTTCTGCCGTTGGATCCAGTAGACAATACCGTCTGTGAAGGTATCCCTCTATTAAAAGTAGTGGAAAAAATTGATTATCTGGGGATAGTGGTGACACGAGACCCAGAACAATACATCGATAATAATTTAAGACCACTGCTAGCTAAGTTTAACCAAAAGGCCGATATCTGGGAACGTCTTCCCCTGTCAGTAGCTGGAAGAAGTAATCTTATTAAGATGATTTGGATGCCACAACTACTTTATGTGCTTCATAATGCCCCAGTATGGATCGGGAAAATCTTTTTAAAAAAAATAGAGACCCTTTTCAGGGAATTAATCTGGAAGAAGGGCAGGGCAAGAATCAGTCTCCAAGTATTACAGCTGTCAACAAATGAGGGAGGGCTGGCTATCCCACATCCTTACAGTTACTTTATAGCGGCCCAGTTACAGCATCTGAGGGGATGTATAATAGAGGGAGGTGGAGGGGCCAGTGGGAAAATGATGCTAATGGGGGCCCCACATAACACCATAATAGAAAATTTGGAGGCTGATTCTTTTCCTGTTAAGAACCCAACACTGAAGGCGGTCATAAGAACATGGCGGGAAGGTAAACAAGCCATGGGGTATAAAGGGTTAACGGAATATTCAGCTCTCTGGGAAAGAAAATATCTACCAGAAATCCAAGCCATGGGAAAGTTAAAGGAATGGGAAAAGCGAGGTATAACTAGACTGTTGCAGTTATATGAAGGCAATACATTGAAAGCATTTTCAGAATTAAGCAGAGAGTATGCTATCCCAAACTCTTTTTTCTATACTTATCTGCAGATAAGACACGCACTTCAAGCCCAATTTAAAACACACCCGTTGTGCTGGCAAAAAATTCCCCAGCTTCAACGGTTAATTAAGACAGGAACATCAAAAGGCCTTATTTCAGAATTATATTCACAGATTAAGGGGGGTTTTATAACTGAGAAGAGGTTGGGTAAAAATAAAGCAAAGTGGGAGGAGGATATAGGCCCTATAACCACTGCACAATGGGAACGGATACTGGAACAAGGGACAGTGGTGTCACTCTCCCCATCACAGAGAGTGTCTGTAACGTACCTTAGGTGTGAGCCTGACGTGCGGAGAGGGACCTCCCGTACAACCCCGGCTCGGAGACCACTGGAGTGGGGACAGTGGTGGTAAGAGCACGGTGAGGTAAGGGTGCCTGTCTGATCCTCACTGCTTGGAGTGGTGGAGCCGAGTGGAGACTGGAACAGCTGGTTCCGGAAGCAGCGGATGCAGGTCAGCAGGTTCAGCTTGCAGAGCAGAGGATGCAGGTCAGCAGGTGCCGGTTTGCAGAGCAGGGATGCAGGTCAGCAGGTGCCGGTTTGCAGAGCAGGGATGCAGGTCAGCACGTGCAGGTTTGCAGAGCAGGGATGCAGGTGCAGGTTTGCAGAGCAGGGATGCAGGTCAGCAGGTGCAGGTTTGCAGAGCAGGGATGCAGGTGCAGGTTTGCAGAGCAGGGATGCGGGTCAGCAGGTGCAGGTTTGCATTGCAAAGGATGCAGGTCAGCGTGTGCAGCTTGCAGAGCAGAGGATGCAGGTTTGCAGAGTCAGACAAGCCGGGTCATACACATCAAGGTAAACATCACAAGTGGCAGGCAGAGAGTAGTCAAAGTCCAGGCCGAATCTTGGCAACAGGCAGACTGGCAGATAACTGAGCAGGGTCAAACGAGCCGAGGTCAGGACTGGAGACAGAAGCGTGGTCAGGAAGCCGGGTCAAACACAGGAACAGGATACAAGCACAGAACCAGGAACTCAGGGAACAGAAGCAGATCAAACCGCAAGGGGCAACATCTCTGGAATGTCTTTTATAGGAAGTACATGGGAGGAGCAAGGGGTTCAGAGTTCAACAGTAATCAGACACCAAGCAGAGTAGTCTAATGGATCAGATAGGTTATCCAGCAGATCAGGCAGGGAACTGTCCAGCATCTCAGATAGCTCCGCTGGAAGAGTCAATGCCAGACACAGAAGAGGTCCCAGGTTCAAGCCCAGCACGTCCCTGACAGTGCCCCCCCCTTAAGGGCAACCTCCGGGTGCCCAATAGAGCTCTTTTCTGGGGGTGACTGCGAAAAAAGGCCTGGATTAACTCTCGGGCGTGAATGTTCTGTTGGGGTTCCCAGGAGTTCTCCTCCAGACCGTACCCCTTCCACTTGATCAGGAATTGAAGCTGGTTCCCTCTTCTTCGGCAGTCCAAGACGGCCTCCACCTCGAACTCCTCATCACCGTCAATGATTACAGGCTTGGGTGGTCCCGATCCCCTGTCTGGGAACGGGTCAGGCACTGCGGGTTTCAGCAAGGAAACGTGAAAGACTGGGTGAATCTTCAACGACTCCGGTAAGGCAAGTTCATAGGAGACCTCGTTTAATTTCCGTTTTACTGGGAAAGGACCGATGAACTTGGGTGCCAGTTTCCTTGCGGGGCAAGCCACCTTAAGGTTGGTGGTCGATAACCATACTTGGTCACCCTGTTGCAGGCATAATTCCCCTCTCCTTTTCCTGTCAAAGATCCTTTTATTGGATGCTTGTGCCTTAGTCATGGCTTCCTGCAATATCCTGCTGTTACGGGTCAGGAAATCAACAATACTCTGGACCGCTGGGACTGTTGAATCAGGGATGAGATCAGGTAAGAAGGTCGGGTGAAACCCGTAGTTGGCAAAAAATGGCGATTGACCTGTAGCCGAATGACTGGCGTTGTTAAAGGCAAACTCTGCCAAGGGTAGTAAAGCTACCCAGTCGTCTTGAACGAAGGTGGTGAAGCATCTGAGGTACTGTTCGAGCGTCTGATTCGTTCTTTCGGTTTGCCCGTTAGTTTGGGGGTGATAGGCCGAGGACATGGACAACTCAATCTTCAGGACCTTGCACAAAGCCTTCCAAAAGCGAGAGGTGAACTGCACCCCTCTATCCGAAACGATGTCCGCAGGGACCCCATGTAGCCTTACTAATTCCCTAATGAAGACCTGGGCAGTTTCCATGGCAGAGGGCGTGCCTTTGAGAGGCACGAAGTGGGCCATCTTGGATAGACGGTCAACCACTACAAAGATGGCTGTGCAACCTTCAGACGGGGGGAGTTCCACTATGAAGTCCATGGCAATCATTTTCCAGGGACGGTCAGGGACTGGTAAGGGTCTGAGCAGACCCCAGGCCTTGCTTCTAGTGGTCTTGCTACGGATACAGGTGGCACATGAACCTACATATTCCCTGCAGTCTTTTTCAAGATCCGGCCACCAAAACGTGCGTTGAATCAGTTCAAGGGTTTTATGCATTCCGAAATGGCCTGCCAGGGGATGATCATGACACAAGTTTAACACTGTGACTCGAACTTCTTCTGGCACAAAGATTTTGTCATTCTTCCAAAGTAACCCGTCCTTGGGTACCAGAGTGATTTCAGAGGGACCAGACACACCTGTAGAAGCTTGCTTCAAGACAGACATCAGGCTAGTTTGTAAAAGTAAGAAGTTGCCTTCCGATAGAATGGTATCTGGAGCTGACACCTCTTTTGGATCATCAAACATGCGGGAAAGAGCGTCTGGTTTGGTGTTCTTGGAGCCTGGCCGGTAAGTTATGTGGAACGAGAACCTAGAGAAAAATAGTGCCCAACGTGCCTGGCGTGGTCTCAGACGTTTGGCAGCTCTCAGATACTCTAGGTTCTTGTGGTCTGTGTAAATGAGTATAGGATGCGCTGCTCCCTCCAACAAGTACCTCCACTCCTCAAGGGCAGATTTAATGGCCAGGAGCTCCCGGTCTCCAACATCATAATTCCTCTCGGATGGGGTAAGCTTACGGGAGAAGAAGGCTACCGGGTGTATCAAGTCCTTGAGACCTTGGCGCTGGGAGATAACAGCTCCAACCGCTGTCTCTGAGGCATCTACCTCAAGTAGATACGGTAGGGCAGGATCGGGATGACTTAGGATAGGAGCAGACGTAAAAAGTATTTTTAGGTTTGTGAAGGCAGCCTGTGCTTCAGATGTCCACTGGAATCGAGCATTTTGCTTCGTTAGCTGTGTAATCGGGGAAATAATAGCAGAGAATCCCTTGATAAACCTCCGATAAAAATTGGCAAAGCCAACGAAGCGCTGCACCCCCTTTTTATCTGAAGGTGCAGGCCAATCCAGAATGGCTGAAACCTTCTGTGGGTCCATCTTGAATCCCTCTGTAGAGATCACTAGGCCAAGGAACTGGATACTCTGTCGCTCGAATTCACACTTTTCTGGTTTTGCGTACAGTCCATGCTGGCGGAGACGACAGAGTACACTCTTGACGTGTTTCCGGTGCTGCTCAAGAGAGGAGGAAAAAATCAAAATATCATCAAGATAGACAACTACATAAATGTCCAGACAGTCTCTGAAAACATCATTGACTAGATGCTGAAAGGTGGCAGGGGCGTTACATAGGCCGAAGGGCATTACTAGGTATTCGTAATGGCCGAACCTGGTACGAAAGGCAGTCTTCCATTCATCCCCTGCTCGGATGCGTACCAGGTTGTACGCCCCCTGCAGGTCTAATTTGGTAAACACAGAGGAAGTCCTGAGTCTTTGAAAAAGTTCAGGTACCAGAGGCAGAGGGTACCGGTTCTTGACCGTGATTTTATTTAATTCCCGGTAATCTACACAGGGCCGAAGAGAATGGTCTTTTTTCTCCACAAAGAAGATTCCTGCCCCTGCTGGAGAAGTGGAAGGACGGATGAAACCCCTCTTAAGGTTCTCATCAACGTATTCTTTCAGTACCTCAAGCTCCCGTTCAGATAGGGGGAAGATCCGTCCGAAAGGAATCTCAGCACCGGGAAGAAGCTCGATTGGACAATCGTAAGGACGATGAGGCGGGAGGACTTCGGCCCCTCGTTTGCTGAAGACGTCCAGGAACTCATGATATTGTTTGGGTACAGAAGCTCGTATCTCTGGATCTGAATCCAGGCATAACAGAGGCCCCAAGGTGCTGGGACGTGGAAGCATGCAGTGGCGTTGACAGTATGGTGACTGGAACTTAATACTTCCGGTTCCCCAATCAATCTGTGGATTGTGTGCCTGAAGCCAGGGTAGACCCAGGATAACTGGAAACATGGGAGATGCAATAGCATCCAAAGTCAATAGTTCCTTATGGTCCATGGAGGTGATCACAGGCAAAGGAGGGGTCTCCTGGGTCACTACTCCGGACTTGATGCGAGACCCATCTGCCAGGAAAATGGAAAGTCCCTGAGTCTTAGGTTGGAGTGGGATGTGTTGTTGTGCTGCAAAGTCTAGATCGACAAAACAACTACATGCCCCAGAGTCGATTATTGCAGTTACTGGTATTGTCCTCCCTGGTAGTTGGAAAGAGATAGGAAGAGCCAGGTGAGTAGCATTGGTAGATGGAGGTGAGTAGTTGGGAGAAGAGGTAGCCAGGACCTTGCGCAGCTTAGCAGGACAAGAAGAGACATAATGACCGGGTTCACCGCAATACAGGCATAGATAATTCTGCAGCCGACGAAGTCGTTCCTTGGCCGATAGGGAATGTTTCATTAGTCCAAGCTGCCCTGGCTTGATGGTCTGGTTGAGGGATGAGGGTTCAGTTGGAACCGTACTGGCACTGGCAGGGTACACAGGGGCTCGTATCCGGGGTAGCATCCAAGCTGGGCGGAGCTGTTGGGTAGACCTTTCTGCTCTGCGCTCCCGGAGTCGTCGGTCTATCTGGATAGACAAATTAATTAAAGTCTCTAGAACATCAGGAACACCGACCCGTGCTAACTCATCCTTCAGGCTTTCAGAGAGACCAAGACGGAACTGATGCCGCAGAGCCGCCTCATTCCACTGGGTATCCGCGCTCCAGCGTCTGAAATCAGTCACATAGTCCTCGACCGCTCGGCGGCCTTGCTGGAGCGCATGGAGAGCAGCCTCGGCAGTAGAAGTCCGCTGTGGATCGTCATAAAGTCGGGCCATGGCATCAAGAAAAGAGGGCAGAGAGTCTAGAACTACATGGCGGACTTCAAGTAGATGATGGGCCCAAGCTTGAGGTTCCCCCTGCAGCAAAGCGATAACGAAGCCCACCTTGGTGGCTTCAGATGAAAAAGTCAGAGGTAGCAATGAAAAGTAAAGTTCACATGCGTTGCGAAACGCACGGAATTTACTCCGATCCCCGAAAAACTTCTCAGGAACAGGGACCCTGGGCTCAGGAGATGGTAACATTCCAATAGAGGAAGTTGGGGTTGGAGGTGAATCTGCAGAGGTGGCTTGAGTTTGTGTCTGCTTATCCATTCGGACATGGCTGCCCTGCAGAGACTTCACGATCTGAGTGAGAGCTGTAAGGTGTTGATAGACATTGTCCATAGGCAAGGTATCTCCTGCAGGCTCAGGCATGGCGGTTTGATACTGTAACGTACCTTAGGTGTGAGCCTGACGTGCGGAGAGGGACCTCCCGTACAACCCCGGCTCGGAGACCACTGGAGTGGGGACAGTGGTGGTAAGAGCACGGTGAGGTAAGGGTGCCTGTCTGATCCTCACTGCTTGGAGTGGTGGAGCCGAGTGGAGACTGGAACAGCTGGTTCCGGAAGCAGCGGATGCAGGTCAGCAGGTTCAGCTTGCAGAGCAGAGGATGCAGGTCAGCAGGTGCCGGTTTGCAGAGCAGGGATGCAGGTCAGCAGGTGCAGGTTTGCAGAGCAGGGATGCAGGTCAGCAGGTGCAGGTTTGCAGAGCAGGGATGCAGGTCAGCAGGTGCAGGTTTGCAGAGCAGGGATGCAGGTCAGCAGGTGCAGGTTTGCAGAGCAGGGATGCAGGTGCAGGTTTGCAGAGCAGGTATGCAGGTCAGCAGGTGCAGGTTTGCATTGCAAAGGATGCAGGTCAGCGTGTGCAGCTTGCAGAGCAGAGGATGCAGGTAAGCTGGTGCAGGTTTGCAGAGTCAGACAAGCCGGGTCATACACATCAAGGTAAACATCACAAGTGGCAGGCAGAGAGTAGTCAAAGTCCAGGCCGAATCTTGGCAACAGGCAGACTGGCAGATAACTGAGCAGGGTCAAACGAGCCGAGGTCAGGACTGGAGACAGAAGCGTGGTCAGGAAGCCGGGTCAAACACAGGAACAGGATACAAGCACAGAATCAGGAACTCAGGGAACAGAAGCAGATCAAACCGCAAGGGGCAACATCTCTGGAATGTCTTTTATAGGAAGTACATGGGAGGAGCAAGGGGTTCAGAGTTCAACAGTAATCAGACACCAAGCAGAGTAGTCTAATGGATCAGATAGGTTATCCAGCAGATCAGGCAGGAAACTGTCCAGCATCTCAGATAGCTCCGCTGGAAGAGTCAATGCCAGACACAGACGAGGTCCCAGGTTCAAGCCCAGCACGTCCCTGACAGTGTCACATCTGTTCTTAGTGTACAGAGTTTATTACACCCCAAAGAGGCTATACATGTTTGGAAGGAGAGTAGATGATAAGTGCCCTAGATGTCAAGATACAGGGGACCTCATACACATGATGTGGAAGTGCCCGAAGTTACAGAGATATTGGGCTAGGGTACTGCACATCATAAATACGACCTTTGGTATGACTCTGGAACCGGAGGCCAGGATGTGCCTATTGGGTATAGAGGAGGGAGACGGACAAAAAGATATTTCAGAAGTAGTGTTTAGGTGCCTGTTCCAGGCCAGGAAGGTAATAGCACAAAACTGGCAAGCACAGAAAGCACCGACTTCAGCAGAGTGGGTCAATGTAATAAATGCAACAATGTGGAAGGAAAAAGTAGTTTTGACCAAACGGGGCAACTACAAAAAATTTAAAACAATGTGGGATCCCTGGCTGAGGAAAATGGGGTGTCCGCCCTAATGGCGCGGTAATGAGAAGAGTAAAAGAATGGACCTAAGGGTGGAAACCGGACGGTTGAGACAGGAAGGGTGGATAGAGGACAGGCAGAAAGAGAAGCTACTGGCTCTAGATAAAGAAGATAAATATGTTGGAAGATCAAAGGGAAGGAAGGGAAAGGGGAATGGTAGCAGAAGGAGAGTTAAAATTAAATAAAGTGAAAATAAAATAGTTTGCGGCAATAACACGAGAGTGTGTTAGAATGCACTTTTTTGTTCTTTTTTCTGTTTTTGGAGTGTGTAAAGAGATCAGTTGGGGGGGGTAAGGGGTTAATTGAAGAACACTATATTAAAGCACTTTATGTGAAATAAGGATTAAAATAAATGTACCGGTATATATATATTTATAAAATGTTATGTAACATGGAAAAGCAAAAGAATATAAAGTTAAAAAAAAAAAAAAAAGAATGCACAACAAATCAGCTTTTATACAATATATTATATCCAATGTCTTGCGGAGACCAAGGTCATTCCCAGCCAAATGGAAGACAATAATATCAGGAATAGGCCATTTCAAATACAGTAACGATAACACTTTACGCAAATTATTCCACGTCAAGCCACAATGACCATAACAATATAATGCAAAACGAGAAGTAGGTAGATCTAGATTACTACCATAACAGCGGAATTCAGCTCTTCTATGGGCCCAGTAAATGTAAGAGTGACCGACGATCCAAGTAATGACTGGAGAATCTGAAAAATTCAATAAAAATATTAGGATGAACATAAGCACTGTAGCATTTTGAATTCCATCTACCAATATTTTTAATAACTGATTCAGAAAAACCCAAATTTGCAGCAGCAGTGGCAGCGCCAATACGGAAGGAATATGATAAAATTTGAAGATGTTCCAACCGTAAATAACTTAAACATTTTTTCAAAACAGCATTAAATTGATAAATTGTCAACGGACAACCATCACAATGAATAAGGAATTGTTTATCATGAGAAGTTCGTAACATCAAGTAACTTTGAACAAGAGACACTGCACACACAGATACATTTATGTGTTTGTGAATAGTAATCCAACGACCACGACCAAATTGATCAGTTTTACTTTTGCGTAAAAACAAGCGAAGAACCCCGGAATCTAGATCCACAGCAGAAAGTGGAAGGCCTAAACAAGCAGACCGATTAGGAGGAAGCAGTTCAGAAATTCTGAAAGTTCCATAAAAACACAAGCATAAAGAAAGCTTAACCACTTAACGACCGCTCACTGTATATATACGTCGGCACAATGGCACCGACAGGCACAATCACGTAGAGCATACGTGATTGCCTTTGTACAGTTGGGGGGTCCGATCGGACCCCCCTTCTGTACAGTGAACGGTCGGAATTCGTCTGGGAGCGTTCCGAGATGGGGGGGCGGCCGTTCGATTCCGACCACCCCCCCGCGATCGCTCCTGGCGAATAGAAATGCCCCCTCTGTCTGTGTAATGTTTACACAGATAGAGAAAGCAGGAGGAAGTGATGTCATCTCCTGTGCGGCGCTCACATATACCGAGCGTCGTACAAGAGAAGACACACAGGTCAGTGCACTAACACTACACTAACACCAGCACACATAGGCACATAAATCGCCCCCCCAGGCCCCTCCAGATCACCCCCCAGATCACCCCCCAGCCCCCAGTCACAGTGTCACTGATTGCAGTGACCATTTATTTACTGATCACTGCAATCAGTGACATTTGTGACTGTAAAAGTGTCACTACATTTAGTTTTAGGTCCAGCGTAGCCCCCTAACCCCCCCTAATAAAGATTTAACCCCTTGATCACCCCCCAGATAACCCTTTCACCCCCTAGCACCGCCGTCGCTTGGCGATCATTTTTCTGATCGCTGTCTTGGCGTCGGTGATGCAGATCGGTACCCAGTAATTTTTTTTAGGTTCGCTGCAGGTTTTTATAGCGTTGGGTACCCCCATAAATTATCTAATAAAGGTTTAACCCCCTTGATCACCCCCCAGGTAACCCTTTCACCCCCTATCACCACTGTCACTAAGCGATCGTTTTTCTGATCGATGTCTTAGCGTCGGTGATGCTGATCGGTAGCCAGTATTTTTTTTTTAGGTTTGCCGCAGGTTTTTATAGCGTCGGGTACCCCCATAAATTATCTAATAAAGGTTTAACCCCCTTGATCGCCCCCCAGGTAACCCTTTCACCCCCTATCACCACTGTCACTAAGCGATCATTTTTCTGATCGCTGTCTTGGCGTCGGTGATGCAGATCGGTACCCAGTAATTTTTTTAGGTTCGCCGCAGGTTTTTATAGCGTCGGGTACCCCCCATAAATTATCTAATAAAGGTTTAACCCCCTTGATCGCCCCCCAGGTAACCCTTTCACCCCCTATCACCACTGTCACTAAGCGATCGTTTTTCTGATCGATGTCTTAGCGTCGGTGATGCTGATCGGTAGCCAGTATTTTTTTTTTAGGTTCGCCGCAAGTTTTTATAGCGTTGGGTACCCCCATAAATTATCTAATAAAGGTTTAACCCCCTTGATCGCCCCCAGGTAACCCTTTCACCCCCTATCACCACTGTCGCTAAGCGATCATTTTTCTGATCGATGTCTTAGCGTCGGTGATGCTGATCGGTAGCCAGTATTTTTTTTTAGGTTCGCCGCAGGTTTTTATAGCGTCAGGTACCCCCATATATTATCTAATAAAGGTTTTAACCCCATAATTGCCCCTAGTTAAGCCTTTCACCAGTAATCATCATATAAGTGTTACGGGTGACGCTGGTTAGTTAGTTTGCTTTTTATAGTGTCAGGGCACCCGCCGTATATAACCCAATAAAGGTTTAACCCCCTGATCGCCCGGCGGGTGATATCAATTAGGTTTTAGCGTCAGAGAGGGTCTGCGTCACACCCCAGGCAGCGTCAGGTTAGTGCCAGTAACGCTAACACCCACGCGTGAAGCATACACCTCCCTTAGTGGTATAGTATCTGAACAGATCAATATCTGATCTGATCAGATCTATACTAGCGTCCCCAGGAGTTTAGGGTTCCCAAAAACGCAGTGTTAGCGGGATCAGCCCAGATACCTGCTAGCACCTGCGTTTTGCCCCTCCGTCCAGCCCAGGCCACCCAAGTGCAGTATCGATCGATCACTGTCACTTACAAAACACAACACACATAACTGCAGCGTTCGCAGAGACAGGCCTGATCCCTGCGACTCCAGTGCTGTAGGAGGTGATTTCACCACCACAGTTAAAAAAAAAAAGAAGCAAATATGCCGAAGCATTGGGGCAGCAGGGGCGGAGGAGCGATTTTGCTCCTAATGCCGCGTACATACGGTCGAAATTCCGACGGAGGCTTGCCCGTGGAAAAGTCCGACCATGTGTGTGCGGCATAACTTTTTTGCGGGAGGATGCCCCCATGCTTCGGCATATATAAATGGTGCATGTATGCCCATCATTAGAAGTGGGTGGATGAAGGGCGGTATTCTAATGGTGGGCATACCCACCGATCAATCTCTTTTTTCGTTCAGCCACCTGGCTGCATGAAAAAAAAAGATTACAATACATGTCCAACAAGGACCAGCAACGTACTGGTATGTTGCTGGACTTTGAATGGTTATACCAGATTGATGCCTGCGGGTTTAGGTATCATCTTGGTATCATTCTTTTCAGCCAGCGGCCGGCTTTAATGTAAAAGCAACCCTAGTGGCTAATTAGCCTCTGGACTGCTTTTACAAGCAGTGGGAGGGAATGTCCCCCCCGGATATAAAAAGCGCCATTGGGAAATTGGGAAAGCATTTTATCACACCGATCTTGGTGTGGTCAGATGCTTTGAGGGCAGAGGAAAGATCTAGGGTCTAGACCCCAGTTTTTTCAAAAAAAGAGTACCTGTCACTACCTATTACTATCATAGGGGATATTTACATTCCCTGAGATAACAATAAAAATGATAAAAAAAAAACATGGAAGGAACAATTTAAAAATAAAATAAAAAAGCAAAATTAAAAAAAAAAAAAAAAAAAAAAAAAGCACCCCTGTCCTGCCCTGCTCTTGCCCAATGGCGAACGCAAGCGTCGGTCTGGCGTCATATGTAAACAGCAATTGCACCATGCATGTGAGGTATCACCGCGAAGGTCAGATCGAGGGCAGTAATTTTAGCAGTAGACCTCCTCTGTAAATCTAACGGGGTAACCTGTAAAGGCTTTTAAAGGCTTTTAAAAATGTATGTAGTTTGTCGCCAATGCGCGTTTGTGCGAAATTTTAAAGCATGTCGTGTTTGGTATCTATGTACTCGGCCTAAGATCATCTTTTTTATTTCATCAAACATTTGGGCAATATAGTGTGTTTTAGTGCATTAAAATAAAAAAAGTGTATTTTTTCCCCAAAAAATGCGTTTGAAAAATCGCTGCGCAAATACTGTGTAGAAAAAAAAATGCAACACCCACCATTTTATTCTGTAGGGCCTTTGCTTTAAAAATATATATAATGTTTGGGGGTTCAACATAATTTTCCTGCAAAAAAAAATATGTTTTCATGTAAACAAAAAGTGTCAGAAAGGGCTTTGTCTTCAAGTGGTTAGAAGAGTGGATGTAAGCTTTCATAATGTTGTGTATAAAATGCCAGAACAGTTCAAAACCCCCCCAAATGACCCCATTTTGGAAAGTAGACACCCCAAGCTATATACTGAGAGGCATGTCGAGTCCATGGAATATTTTATATGTTGACACAAGTTGCGGAAAAAAGACAATTTTTTTTTCTTTTTTTTTTTTTGCACAAAGTTGTCACTAAATGATATATTGCTCAAACATGCCATGGGCATATGTGGAATTACACCCCAAAATACATTCTGTTGCTGAGTACGGGGATACCACATGTGTGAGACTTTTTGGGAGCCTAGCCGCGTACGGGACCCCAAAAACCAATCACCGCCTTCAGGCTTTCTAAGGGTGTAAATTTTTGATTTCACTTCTCACTGCCTATCACAGTTTCGGAGGCCATGGAATGCCCAGATGGCACAAACCCCCCCCAAATGACCCCATTTTGGAAAGTAGACACCCCAAGCTATTTGCTGAGAGGTATTGTGAGTATTTTGCAGATCTCGCTTTTTGTCACAAAGTTTTGAAAATTGAAAAAAAAAAAAAGAAAAAAAAAAAAATTCTTTCTTCATTTTCAAAAACAAATGAGAGCTGTAAAATACTCACCATGCCTCTCAGCAAACAGCTTGGGGTGTCTACTTTCCAAAATGGGGTCATTTGGGGGGGTTTTGTGCTATTTTGGCATTTTATGGCCTTCGAAACTGTGATAGGTAGTGAGGAGTGAAATCAAAAATTTGTGCCTAGAAATCCTGAAGGCGGTGATTGGTTTTCGGGGTCCCGTACGCGGCTAGGCTCCTAAAAAGTCCCACGCATGTGGTATCCCCGTACTCAGGAGAAGCAGCAAAATGTATTTTGGGGTGCAATTCCACATATAACCATGGCATGTGTGAGCAATATATCATTTAGTGACAACTTTTTGTAATTTTTTTTTTTTTGTCATTATTCAATCACTTGGGACAAAAAAAAAATATTCAATGGGCTCAACAGGCCTCTCAGCAATTTCCTTGGGGTGTCTACTTTCTAAAATGGGGTCATTTGGGGGGGTTTTGTGCTATTTTGGCATTTTATGGCCTTCAAAACTGTGATAGGTAGTGAGGAGTGAAATCAAAAATTTGCGCCCTTAGAAATCCTGAAGGCGGTGCTTGGTTTCCGGGGTCCCGTACGTGGCTAGGCTCCTAAAAAGTCCCACACATGTGG
Source organism: Rana muscosa (assembly GCA_029206835.1). Classification (NCBI taxonomy): domain Eukaryota; kingdom Metazoa; phylum Chordata; class Amphibia; order Anura; family Ranidae; genus Rana; species Rana muscosa. Next base: position 40,197,130 of record CM055122.1, read on the forward strand.
TATTCCCGTACTCAGGAGAAGCAGCAGAATGTATTTTGGGGTGCAATTCCACATATAACCATGGCATGTGTGAGCAATATATCATTTAGTGACAACTTTTTGTAATTTTTTTTTTTGTCATTATTCAATCACTTGGGACAAAAAAAATATTCAATGGGCTCAACATGCCTCTCAGCAATTTCCTTGGGGTGTCTACTTTCCAAAATGGGGTCATTTGGGGGGGTTTTGTACTGCCCTGCCATTTTAGCACCTCAAGAAATGAGATAGGCAGTCATAAATTTAAAGCTGTGTAAATTCCAGAAAATGTACCCTAGTTTGTAAACGCTATAACTTTTGCGCAAACCGATAAATATACACTTATTGATGTTTTTTTTACTAAAGACATGTGGCTGAATACATTTTGGCCTAAATGTATGACTAAAATTGAGTTTATTCGATTTTTCTTATAACAAAAAGTAGAAAATATCATTTTTTTTCAAAATTTTTGGTATTTTTCCGTTTATATCGCAAAAAATAAAAATTGCAGAGGCAATCAAATACCATTAAAAGAAATCTCTATTTGTGGGAAGAAAAGGACGCAAATTTTGTTTGGGTACAACATTGCATGTCCGCACAATTTACAGTTAAAGCAGCGCAGTGCAAAATTCTGAATTCACCTCTGGTCCTTTAGCTACCAAATGGTCCGGGGCTTAAGTGGTTAAACAACAAAGCCTCAAAAGCTGAAAAACACACAACATCTGTAGCTGAACACAATTTATATAACAGATCACTAGTAATGGGTAATCTCTTATCTGGCAAGCTGTGTTTCCTACGATAGCCTTTCAAGGCCTGTTTAACAGAAAAAAAACTAGAGCAGGAAGTATCACTGTTTAAATTCCTAAAAAATGACACTCCTTCTAAGGTCTTCACAATATGAGAATAAGAGTAACCTTTATTCATTAACAAATTCAAAAAAGACAAAACTAACTCTTCAGAAACACTGTCACTAGACACATTGTAATGTTGTAAAAAAGAATGCCACATTTTCCACGCAGCTTCATAACATGCCCACGTGGTTGGAGCCAAAGAATTTCTAATAGCAGTTCTCGTAGGAATCATATTATCGTCCATAAATGTGGAGGACATGACTGTCCGATCTCGTCCGCATCCAGAACCAATTCCCGAAATCTGCACATCTGTTGACGAGATAAGGAGTCAGCAACAATATTAGTAATTCCCGGTACATATTTAGTCTTCAAGCAGATATTTAATTCCAAGCACTGAAAAACCAAATAACGAAGAATAGAAATAACAGGAAGAGACTTAGAAACTAAACAATTAATTGCAAAAACAACCCCCTTATTATCCGAATGCAAAAGTATCCTCTTATTTCTAAACTGATTACCCCATAATTCAAGAGCAACCATAACAGGAAACAATTCAAGAAGTACAATATTAGTAACAAAGCCTTTTTCAATCCAGGAAGAATCTATCAGCTGACCAGTGACCTTGCCAAAAAGCACCATATGCGCAAGCACCAGACGCATCAGTATAAAGATTAAGAGCAGAGGCTGCACAAAAAGGGGCTTGCCATAGCGAACAACCATTAAAAGAATACAAAAACTTATACCAAACCAACAAATCGTCACGAATATCGGCTGTGATTCTAATAAAATGTCTAGGAGATTTAACTCCAGAAATTGCTCTGTAAAGGCGTTTCGAGAAAATTCTTACCATAGGTATAACTCTGAAAGCAAATGCCAATAAACTCAACAATTACTGAATCTTCTTTAATTGAACCTTCTGTTTAGACAAAATAAGATCCAATAACATTCTAGTCTTAACCATCTTTTCCATAGAAAGCCGAAACTCCATTGCCACGGTGTCAATCTGAACACCTAAAAAATCCAAACACGTGGTTGGAGAAACAGATTTCTCCGGTGCCAAAGGAACTCCAAGTAAGCGACAAACCATCTTAAATTTGGTATAAATAAACAATCCCATGTACCAGACTTGCCTATAAATAAAAAATCATCTAAATAATGAATACAATTAGCAGAACCCGAACGATAACAAACCACCCAGTCAAGAAAAGTAGAAAAAAGTTTAAAATAATAACAAGAGAGAGAACAACCCATGGGTAAACATTTATCAAATAAGTATTTGTTGTCAAAAACAAAACCTAAAGAATTGAATGCAGAAGGATGTATAGGTAAAAGACGGAATGCAGACTTTATGTCCGCTTTCGCCAATTACCTTAGCAGGAGTGTCATTTTTTAGGAATTTAAACTTCCTGCTCTAGTTTTTTTTGTGTTAAACAGGCCTTGAAAGGCTAGCATAGAAAACACAGCTTGCCAGATAAGAGATTACCTATTACTAGTGATCTGTTAGATAAATTGTGTTCAGCTACTGATATTGTGTGTTTTTGGGCTTTTGAGGCTTTGTTGTTTAAGCTTTCTTTTTGCTTGTTTTTGCGCAAAAGTAAAAGTTTGGTCATGGTCGTTGGATTGATATTCACAAACACAAAAATGTATCTGTGTGTGCAGTGTCTCTTGTTCATAGTTACTTGACGTTATGACCTCCTCATGATAAACAATTCCTTATTCATTGTGATGGTTGTCCGTTGACAATTTATCAATTTAATGCGGGTTTTAAAAAAATGTTTAGGTTATTTACGGTTGGAACATTTTCGAATTTCATCACATTCCTTCTGTATTGGCGCTGCCACTGCTTCTGCAAATTTGTGTTTTTCTGAATCAGTTATTAAAAATATTGGTAGATGGAATTCCAAATGCTATGTTCGTCCTAATATTTTTGTTTTGTTTTCAGATTCTCCAGTCATAACTTGGATCGTCGGTCACTCTTACATTTACTGAGCCCATATAAGAGCTGAATTCCACTGTTATGGTAGTAATCTAGATCTACCTACTTCTCGTTTTGTATTATATTGGTATGGGCATCGTGGCTTGACATGGAATAATTTACGTAAAGTGTTATCGTTAATGTATTTGAAATGGCCTATTCCTGATATTATTGTCTTTCATTTGGCTGGGAATGACCTTGGTCTCCGCAAGACATTGGATATAATTTCTTGTATAAAAGCTGATCTGTTGTGCATTCATAATGTACTTCCTCACGGTGTCTTGGTATTCTCAGAGATTGTTCCTCATTTGAATTTGCTTTCCCCCCGAATGGAAGCATTTTGATAAAATGCGAAAGAATGTTAATAGAGCCATTTCTAAGTTTATGCCTATGCTGGATTGTCTTACAGACACGTGGATTTGGTGGGTGGTATACAAGGTTTTTACCGCCCTGATGGGATCCATTTGTCTGATATTGCACTTGACATCCTGAATATGGACTTGCAGTCTTGTGTGGAATTGGCCGTGGGCCGTTTGGGGTGCCGTGCTTATTGTCCATAAGCTCGGCGTATGGGACTTTATGTTATGTTATGATTAGCTTGAGCTTTAGTAGCTAAGCTATACAATTTATTGTGATTGTTGTTATATTAAATACCAGTATTTTGATAAATATACAGTTAATATACTGTATATATGATATACCTATAATAAAGGCTGCGGCCATTAAAATCCACACATATTAGTACTATGTTGTAAAATTAATTATATTTAAAGTTTGATTACTAAGTTCTGCCTAGTATTCCATAAATGTGAAGGAAGGGGCAAGAAATGTCCCCGCCCACCACACATGGAATGCCGGCAGACAAAAATATTACTGTTAAACCAGTTTTTGGTAGTTTTTTGTACTTACCTGTGATTGGATTAGGAGATTTCTGTCTGCCAGCAATCCATGGGTGGTGGGCGGGACATTTCTTGCCCCTCCCTTCACATTTATTCTAATGGGGCCCCCTTTTTTGGTAAAGCCCACAACCACTGGGGCAGGGTTGTGCAGAAGAGGCCTTTGTCCTCATTAACATAGAGACCAGGTGCTTTTTCAGGGGGGTTCCCCCACTAGCAGGGTAGCCTCATGGGATAGAAGGCAGCAGGCATTTTTTTATTTTTTTTATAAATTCAATCCAGACAAGCCTTGTAATTTTGAAAAACTTTTATTGGATAATATATAGGCCGCGGCTGTTTTATTGGTATAAATTAACAGATTCAATTCTATATCTATAAATTCTATTAAAACCATATTAAAACATCTTATAACATCACTTTATAAAATACAACCCATCCACTACAGCACAGGCTGAATGATAATGTATTATTCTAACAAATAAAAAACTATTTACCCCAACCGACAGTAAGTATGTAAAGCATACTTACTGTCACCTAACCCCAGCCCGCGACTTTTTCGATGCAAGTCTGGAAATCATTGTTCAAAATGTCTAGTCCAATGTCCGATAAATGAATACCATCAGCACGATAAAGCCCTTGCAAACCACCCTCTAAATCTAAGAGGCGCAAAGAAAACCCACAAGGTCCCACTAATTTTTTTTAAATATTTCTATTAATAAGCTTTTGAATCTTCTCGAAAGGACGCAAACAGAAAGATTTCAGCCATCGAAGCCAAAAAATTATTTCTGAAAAAATTACAATTAAGTCAGGAAAAGACAAATTAATAAGTCTAATGGTGCGTTGAATGCTAAAAATTAAATCTAAAGTTCTCACTTGACAAATGTCGTTGCCACCCAAGTGGATAATGAGAATATCAGGCTGCGGCCAACAATCAAACAATCTATAAATTTCAAACATTAAGTCATCCCACCTCATTCATTTACATTATGATTGCAATTTTTTTGGGCATATATTGAGTATCGCGGGTGTTCGTTTTAATTTTGAGTGTATTTTAGCCTTTTTTATATATTTTATAAATAGGTAACTCTTTCATAGGTTTAGTATGTTGTGCATATAGTTTTATTAAACATTTGTGTAACAGTGTATATTAGTTAGCCCACTGGTGACCCCATAGGACATTGTGTCCGATTTGTGTGAATGGGATAAGTTTCTGCTTCCGTATTTCTGGTCGCGGCACTTCCTGCACTTTCGACGCTGTCCATGGTTACCGAGCCTATTTAATGATGCTGGGTGACGTGATAGCTCCACCCACCGCTGACGAAGTCCGTTCTGGACGTAATGTATGTATGGGAAAAGAAAAAAGGGGGTTCCCCTGGGTGGACTTTTAAGGCACTGGTAGTATTAATTCCAAATATACGGGATATTGAAGTAAAAAAAAAAATTATCCACAATTATACATATTTATCAGAAAATGAAATATTAAATTAAAATATACAGTTCCAAAGATTGTCACCATATAGGTAAATACATGAAAACCTTCTTTAATTCCGACGCGTTTCGAGGTAACCTTCTTCAGGGGTGTGTAGAGAAGGACAATTAGTTCATGTATTATAAATGTAGTAGGAGAATGATGAATATTTCATTGGATGCGATTTTTTAAAAGCATTGAAAAAATAAACAGCACGCTGAGTTCTGTCAATAGGGTTGCCAGTCAAGCAAGAAGTGGGTATCAGAATATACAATTAATGCAGGTTTGAGAAGGACATTTATAAGGAACAGGTGTTCATCCCGTTAGGGAGGAATTATTCCAAAGATCGAGAAGCCGGTGGATCAACCAGAAGAGATATACTGGGACTGGGGTAGAGTTCCCTGAGTATATGAGATCCGTAAAAGACCTAATAATGTCCGCTGTCAAACAGTACACTGTATTATTAACATAGCCAACCTCACACCATGACAGTCCAGCAAGGAGTAAATATATATAATTGTGAATAAAAACTATTTTTTACTTCAATATCCCGTATATTTGGAATTAATACTACCAGTGCCTTAAAAGTCCACCCAGGGGAACCCCCTTTTTTCTTTTCTCATATATACTGGATGTGGCACAAGCATATATTTGCCATTCACCCCCTCTTTTCTAATGTACGTACGGGGGAGGAGCTTATTCTTGTGATGTCACCCACGTCCTCTGTGTATGCTGCTTGCGACTCATCACCGCCCCATCTACATGCTGTTTGCGGTCTCTACACTGCTTACCCACTTTTGTCTTTACCCTGCTGCTGCTTTTATCTGGCCCTTGTGCCCATGTTTGGAAGTTTTGGATGTTTTGTATCAGTGGAATTAAATTACCAGTCTACACTTAGATTGTGTTATTTCTTTATTCCATTCAATACCTGCTACCCATTGATGTCTGCATGCCACCTGCTGGATTCTTCACATCATTACCATCTCCCCTTGGTGGGAAACAAGCGTATCTGACCATATGTTCACTCTATGGTCCACCTGATCTGGTAAGAATGCATTTCTTATAACGGTAGAGGATTTGTCATGTTGAGTTACTGTCATATCGGTGAAGATTACCTGCCAGTCACGGGGTGTTCCACTACTGTTTCTTCATTCAGTTTATGGACTTTTATAATATATTTTGTTGCGCTGCACCGTCCATTACTTTTTACATTATACTCAAGGTGTTTGTGTGAGCAACCTTTTGGTGTTCAGCTTGCAATTGTTGATATATTTTATTAGTATATGTGCGCTGATTGTTTTATTTATCATTCCTCTCCAGCCACTCCAATACATTTTAAAAGAAGAACCAAGATTCAAATTAGAAGTATAAATCCATGCGGCGGAGGCGCATGCGCGGCGCTCTGTGATATGGACACCTGAACACAGAGCTCCGTCCCGCTCCGTGATTTTGGCGCCTCCAATAGCAGGTACATACACCCCCCTAATCTCAATCGGGACCGTAACATCCAGGCAAACCATGGGCACAGTTTTAGGTTGATTGGACCAGCAGAACGGACCCCTAGAGTGCATTTTGCGGCACTGTCAGACGCCGCTGAGGCACCTAACATGGCGGTGGAATGGCTCCAACACGAGACGTCTCACACAGGCACACCAGCTTCTTCTCCCTGGCGGGCTTCACTTCATGAGGAGGTATGTACACCATTTTTGTATTTCGGGATATGGTGAACATATTCTCCCCATATCAATGGATCCTCCTATTTTCTCTCACTACTCTTTTCCTCTCTTTGACTCTTTCACCCTTTGCGAATTCTCCTTTTTTTGCAGTGACCTGTACGGTCTCGCTCATCTGCAGGACTCGGGATTGTATTCTAACGGACTCGATGGTAGATATCTCCCACGGACCACCCATCAGATGTAAGGTAGGTGATTAGGGGTCACTGGCGTCTCCACCTAAACTGCTCCATGGCTGATCTCACCTCCCATAAACCTGCCCTATGCTTTGCCTTGCACATTGTGCAGGGAATTAACTCCCCTATTAAGCGCAGGAAAATTTTCCAATACTATCATGACCAAAAAATGTACATATTATTTCTTCAAGAAACACACTTCCCAAAATCTTATGCCCCGTCCTTCATACATGCCAAATTTCCTATGTTCTACCTTGCTATTTCGGATAGAAAGACTAAAGGCGTAGGCATGTTTTTTCCCCGCAAAACCCAGTTCTCACTGGTATCAGAATTTAAGGACCCTGATGGCAGATTTATACTAGCGAAGGGCCTCATTGATAACCAGCTTTACTCTATCATCTCATACTACGCACCTAATAAGGGGCAATCAAAAAAAATTCAGTCCCTCTTTCACACTCTAGCTCCTATGCTTGAAGGCCTGTCCTCTATGGCGGAGACTCTAACATTGCGTTTGATGCAGGAAAGGACAAATCACGTCCTCCAGGTAGGGATGGTGTCTGTCCCACCAGACAGAGTCTTAATGTGGCCAGACAGATTTACCACCAGGATTTGGTCGACGCCTGGAGGGAAATGAACCCTGGGGTTCAGGATTACACACACTACTCTAGCCCCCACAATACTTTTGCCAGACTAGATTGTTTTTTCATTCTGCAAAAGCATACCCCGCTGGTTCACAAATCAATCATTAAAGACTCTGCCTGGTTTGGACCACTCCTTCCTTCTCCTGATAATAAACAGACCGACGGGCCGACAACAAGGGTTCAATTGGAGATTAAACGCATCAATCCTGAGCAATCCCTCACACATCAGTGAGATTTAAAAAGACATTCAGGAAAATTTTCTACTCAGTGATGTTGATAACATCTCCCCCACCACTCTGTGGGCGGCACATAAAAGCTCCATTCGGGGTAAACTGATCCAAATGTCCTCAAGGATACGCAGAGCCTGCAAACTAGATATAGACAGGCTGGAGCGGGAATTCTCGTATTTAAGCAAACAACATACACACAACCCCACCTCTGGATCGGCAGCAAAGCTTGAAAAAGCGCGCACAGCTCTTAATTTGGCCCTCACTGCTATAGCCGAAAAAAGACAAGTTGGGAGCACATAGGCTGACTCCTAAAATAAGGTCTCACACCTTCCCTAAGATAAAATTACGCAATGGATCCCTCTCACAAAATCCCCAGAAAATCATGGAGGTTTTTTATGATTTCTACCATTCTTTGAACAGTAAAAATGGGAAGGAACCCTCACCCAGCCTGATTGGTTCCTTTCTCAGCTCACTGAAGATCCCCAAGCCTCAGGAACACCACAGGGAAAGCTTAGAGATCCCCATATCAGCGGAGGAAGTATCTCAGGTCATTAAGAACTTTAAAAATGATTCAGCATGGCTTTTTGGTTCCATATTATAAACATTTTGCCCCGCTACCGTGCCCCTATCTGGCCCGTTTCTTTAACCAGCTTGGAGCTGGTGCACAGCTCAATAAGGCATTCAATTCAGCTTTCATCATGGTTATACCAAAACCAGACAAGGACACTAGTTGCACCGCTAATTATCGCCCCATATCATTGATAAACAATGGTCTAAAAAAAATTACGAAAATTCTAGCAGATAGAATATCCAACTTTATTGGACTGTATATCCACAAAGATCAGGTAGGCTTTATACCTGAAAGACAGGGGCCCGATCAGATCAGAAGAGCAATTGACATAGTCTCTCTACTGGGATCTGGCTGGGACAAAGGACCCCCGCAGAAGAGATTCTTGCTTTCACTGGATCTCATGAAGGTGTTTGACTCTGTCTCCTGGGCCTTCTTGTTTCTGATATTGCAAAAATGGGGTTTTGGTCATTCCTTTATGAACATAATAAGAGCACTTTACTCCAATCCGGAAGCACAAATTGCAGGGATATTACTCACATCCTTTTCCAATCTTCAAGGGTACTTCAAGGTACTTCAAGGTACTTCAAGGGTACTAGACAAGGTTGCCCCTTGTCCCCACTGATCTTTGCCATGGTCATTGAGACCTTAGCTATCACCATCCGGGACAACCCTGACATTCATGGAGTGCAATGTGGCCCACAAACCCACAAGTGCGCTCTTTTTGCTGATGATATATTACTTTTTATCACCTCCCCACTTACCTCATTACCAAATCTATGCAGGGTTCTCGATGACTTCGGCAAAGTCTCTGGCCTCAAGGTTAACTACTCGAAATCTCTAGCACTAAACATCAACTTATCAGCGACCCTAGTAGCACAGCTCAAGGACAACTTCCGGTTTGGATGGAGTGAGTCCATGATCCCCTATCTAGGGATTAACCTGACGGCATCAATAAACAAACTCTATACTGCTAATTTTTCCCCCAATCTATTGTAAACTGGAAGAGGATCTGTCACGCTGGGATAAACTGGGGCTGTCCTGGCTAGGCAGAGTCACTTCAGTGAAAATGACCCTACTTCCATGCATCCTTTACCTATTTAGATCACTACCCATACCCATCTCCAAGGATCACCTCTCGAAAATTCCAATCTAAAATTCATATGGGGTGTGAAGGGGCATAGGATAGCCAAAGGGGCCCTTTTTAGGCGTAGAGATCAGGGAGGGGTAGGTTTGCCTAACCTTCTCTGGTATTATCAGGCAGCACAGCTCTCCCAACTCTCCACTATCTACTCTAAAATTGCACACCTTGATTGGGTACACATGGAACAACAAGCTATCCCTCAATTTACTCAGGTCTACATACTCTGGTCCTCGACTATATCTTGACCTGTCATCATGGTCCCCACACTATCCCACTCCCTTGTATTATGGGACTCTCTCAAAACTGATTCACAACTGATCTCACACTGGCACCCTTTGTCACATATTTTCCGAAACCCTCTGTTTCCTCCTAGGATGGACATTAAATCCTTCCAGTGGTGGTTAGATAAGGGACTATATAGGATAGGGCATTTTGTCAACCCTGCGGGACCTCTCACCGTGGCCCACTGGATTAGTAAACTCGACATGCCAAGAACGGAAAGATTTCAATACCGACAAATAGTGCAATTTCTCCAGTCCCTATGGTCCTTTAACCCCGTCCCACTCTCAATCATGGACTATGAACAGTGGTGTGGTCAAGCCATGGAGCAGAGGGGGAGAATATCAGTCATTTACCGATCACTTGCTAGGGCTGAGACCAAGTCACTCTATATGAGAGACTGGGAAACTGATTTGCAACACACTTGGAGCATTGAAGAATGGCATAGAGCTTCTACTGCAGCGTCCAAGGGCATCTTAAACATAGCTTTAATTGAAGCAAACCTGAAAGTCCTAATGAGGTGGTACATGATCCCCCTAAAACTTTCCAAAATTTATCCAAACGCTTCACCCTTGTGCTTTCGCAACTGCGGGCATATTGGGTCAATGCTACACATATGGTGGGACTGTCCCAAAATCAGGGGTCTATGGAATAAAATATTCAACACCATTAGGAAAATCACAGGATTACCCATCCAAAAGTCTCCTCAACTCGCTCTCTTAAACTTTCCCTGCCCTGGAACCCCAAAACTAGTCCAACGACTTATTATGTTTATTTTCCTTGGGACCAAGTAAACGATTGCTCAGGCTTGGAAACAACCGACTGTATCCTTTCTCTTGGTCAAAAGAAAGATATCATGGATCATGGCCCAAGAGAAAAGAGTTGGCATCCTTTTGGATACTATTGATGAACACAATGCCACCTGGGATCCCTGGTCCAGATACCTATCTCTGCCACCTATCGCTTCCCTGTCACCCGGGCCCGAGTAGATGAGCGAGTATCGCACTGTCTTACAATGTATCACCCCTACCTTCTCTATCCTCACTTTCCTTCCTCTAATCTTTCCTTTCCTCTTCTCTACTTTTCCTTATTGCCCTACAGGTAATACTACTTGACTACTTTCTGGAGACGTTACTTTTGCTTGCTCCCGAATTGCAAGAGAGGTTTTTACTGCTTGTTACAATTAGATGTTATCTAGACCTTTTTTCCGACTCCTTTTTTTCTACTGGACGCCTACAAATTGCTCTATCTTTAGCCTCTAAAAGTCCACTCAAGTATTTGGGCATAGTTAGCATACTAGGCATTTCAAATTTGATTCTTTCTTTTTCCTCTCTCTTTTTCCAATGTTTTAAATCTTTTTTTTTCACTAGGTATCTGGGTATTGAATGTTAAGCTTGGTCCGAGGGGGCAGACCATCCCTTTCCAGCACAGTCAGATCCCATGAGGGGTGCTGGGGAGGTGGGGTTATCCTCCCCTACCAGAGATGGTTTTATTAGAATGGACCCACTGCGAGCACAATTTATGTCTCTATTTTAGATATACTTTCTGTTATTTTCTGTACTACTACGGTAAATGTTCCACAACAGTTTTACCTGTATTCATGTCGATATTCATATGTTGATATATCAATAAAAAACTATTGAAAAATCCGTGCGGATGCCCTCTTCTGGGCCCAATACACAAATGAGTGGCTGAGAATCCAAACAATAGATGGACGATCTGTAATAAATCAAACAAAAGAGTTAGGACGTATGTACAATTTGTAAGAATCAGACCGCCATCTACCTAATTTCCTAATAAATTCAGCATGAAAACCAATTTTAGCAGCATCAGTGGCAGCACTGATTCTAAAAGAATGAGATGTCAATGGTACATTGGCCAAATGGAGAGAATCCAAACATTTTAGAAAAAGACAGGTCGAACTACCAAATATTGTTTCAAAGGCCCAAATAGACAAATATCGCGCAAAGCAATGAAAAAACGGATTGAAAAGAACATCTTCATATGCAGAAAAACAAACTTTCGAAGAAATAGAACATAAACTCTCCAACAACTCCATAGTGATAGGAAGGCGTTTATCATTGCTAAAGGAGGACTTCCTATATCCTTTCAACGCTTGTCGCACAGAAAAGAAACTAAAACAATGAGGTAATAAATTTAATTTTAGAAAAAATGAAACACCAGATAACGTCTTATTATGAGATCAAGAATATTGGCGGCCCATCAAAGTACTAAGAAACAATAGGACAACTTCTTCAAAAGAAAAATTTCCCAAATTAGTAGTATTCAATAATGAAATCCACAACTTCCACGGCCAAATATAACTCAACCATGTACCAGCAGCCAGGGAATGTTGGATATGGTCAAAAACTTTATCAGGTCCCATAAGTGGGGGGGGCATGGAACTCCATTCAGATCCGCGTCCGGCATCAGATGATAAAAACAATCCATCTGGAATCGAGAAAGGGAATCTGCCAAACTGTTTTCTCTACCAGGAACAAACTTAGCCTTAATCCATATATTGAAATAAAGACATTTAAAAACCAAATACTGTAAAATTTTATTCACCGGAAGTGACTTAGAAGAAAGGCAATTGATAGCATAAACTACTCCCTTATTGTCAGTATGGACAAATAAACGTCTATTTTGAAAAAACTCACCCCATAACTCTACGACCACTATAATAGGGAACAATTCCAATAACACTACATTTTTGCAAAAACCTCGAACAATCCTTTCCGAAGGCCAACAGGAAGCACACCAGTGCATCTTCCAAATGAATAAAAAAAACAATAGAGCCTGCAGTGTCAGTAAAGAGGGCAAAGGCATCACTGGAAACAAAATCAAACTGCCAAATCGATTTACCATTAAAATATTGTAAACATCGTAGCCAAACCAACATATCTTCCTTAATACAACTGGTCAATCTAACATGAGAGGAATGATTCTTCAAACCAGAAATAACAGAGTAAAATCTCCTAGAAAAAATTTGACCAATCGGAAGAACTCTTGTAGCAAAAGCCAACATCCCAAGCAAAGATTGCATTTCCTTTAATGTCACCTTCTTACGCCTAAGAAATCGAAGCAAGAAATCAGAAATGTTTTCAATTTTATCTAAAGGGAGTCTAAATTTCATATGCAACAAATCAATGGTAACACCTAAAAAATCTAAACAACAAACCGGACCTACTGTTTTTTCTTCAGCCAAAGGTATATTAAAATAAGCACAGATATTAAAAAATGTATTCAATAAATTTGTACACTCATCAGAATCCTTACTACCCATAAATAGAAAGTCATCCAAATAATGTATAATAAAATCTGAATTAGCCACTTTCCTAACCACCCATTCCAAAAAAGATGAAAACGCCTCAAAATAATAACAAGCCAAAGAGCACCCCATGGGTAAACACTTATCGATGTAATACTTACCTTGAAAACAAATACCTAAGGAACAAAAACAATCAGGATGGATGGGAAGAAGCCTAAAGGCAGATTTAATTTCTGCCTTAGCCAACAAAGCCCCCGCACCCATAGAGCGAAGTCTTCCAATTGCAGTCTCAAAAGACACATAAGAAACAGAAGTCAATGATTGATCAATTTGATCATTCAACGAAGAACCATAAGGATAAAACAAATGATGGATCAATCTATAAGTCTGAGGCTCTTTCTTCGGAACTAAACCCAAATTTGCAAATTCGCAAAAGTAGGATAATCAAAGGGACACGCCATCCTACCTTCATCAACTTCCTTAAGCAATTTACTCACAACAATAGTACTATGTTGCATTACAGAAGGTAAATTATGCACTATTTGGCAACCAAAACCATCGAACGTAGGAAATCGAAAACCATGTAAAATACCCTCAATTAAAAGAACTGCCTTCTGCTGATCTGGATAAATTGTTAGCCAAGGTAACATGTTTAAACAAGAAGAAGCACACCGCTCCAGGCAGAATCAGGTATAAGGTAGATCACAGGTGCAGACCTCGGCTCACCACCATGGAAGATGAATAAAACAAGAAATTGGTTGCACACTGGAACTCCAACTTATCTTGATGTCATCTTTATTGTCAACAGGGTCAGACAGATACAGGCAATGGTAGACACGTTTCACAAGCGATAGCTTGCTTGTTCATAACCAGGTAACATGTTTAATTACCATGTTCACTGGAGAACTGGCTTTTACCTTTAGACCCTCTAGACTGTTGATGCAAGTGGGATGATAATTTACGAAAACACTTTGCCACTGGATGTGCTCCAGAGCAAAACGCACATTCATGTTTGTACCTGCAGGAATGCAGCCATTTACACTGGCTATTGTTAAATGCAAAGTAAATCCCCTTCTTATAAGGTGGATTAGCGGGGGCAGAGAAAGAACTAGTGGACGGATGAGCAGGAAAAGATCTAGGTGGGAGGAATAATTTCAACCATAATCTTACATCCTTGACACCCCATTGCAACGTCGGGTGAATACTCAATTTGTGCCTGAATGCCTCATCGTAAGTAAACCAAGAATAACACCCAAAACTACAATAAGCTTTAAAAATAATGTTCATATGCTGGAAACGAACGCTAGAGAATATAAAGAAAGCTTGAAGTTAATTAAAAATAGATTTTGAAAAAACGTTTTTCTTATCATCATCAGTCTTATCATCACATTTATCCAAAAGCATATGTAATGGAAGAGTTTATTTATGTTTTTGTGCTGATTGTGATTGAGCAGATTGTAATAAATAATAGTAATGGTATTGTAATAACTGAAGTTAAAACTCCTAAAAAAGAAAACAAATGCAGCCACCACATCTTATTAAGCTGCAATGTATCACATTTTAGTTTTTGGGGGTTTAATACTTCCTAATAACTTGACAAACTCAGAGTGAACAGTACATTGGGAGTATCTGATCAAGTGTATTTCGTTTAGTTTCCCACAGTTACCTTTTGGTCTTTAGGCCTCATGCCCATGGACGTTTTTACAGCCGCGTTTTTGAGCATTTTTTACAGCTTAAAAACGCCTGTCCATGTTAGTCTATAGCTTCATGCCCACCTAGACGTTTTTGAGCTGCAAATAGCATAGACGTTTTTAAGCTGTAAAAAAAAAACCAGGACCAGTGAGTTCCTCAGCGTCGGCGTTAGGCATAAAAAAACGCGAAGCGTCAAAAAACGCGCAAAAACGCAGCGATTGCGTTTTTAAGCTCTGACGTTTTTTTTTTTTTTTTCGAAAAAATAAAAAATAAAAAATTATACAATAACATGGACAGGCGTTTTTAAGCTGTAAAAAACACAGCTGTAAAAACGTTGCGTGGGCATGAGGCCTAAATAAAACATTACTTGAGCATTGTGGGAGACAGTAGAGGGCAATCCATCCCCATTTTTGGGGCAAAAATGAGGTATGAATATAAGAATGACTTGGGTTTTAGGGTGCTGGGGCACTTTAAAGCCAGGTGACTGCAGACAACTGAGAGTACATGTATTTCATTTTGCTAGTGATTCTAGTTTAGATAGTTTTATGTGCAGTGACGATTACAGGCAAATTTAGTCAAGTGTACAAAAAAATGCATTCATTATCCCAGGAGCAACCAGGAAAGCAGCCTGTCAGCCATTTTCATGCATGCTCTTCAGTTTACCTAAAGTGGAGGTAACTTTACAAATTTGAATTCCTGACATGTCACAATGTACAGTGGCGTCACTAGGGTTGGTGTCACCCGGTGCGGTAAAATATGGTGTCACCCCCCCGTCTAGGCTGCCCAGCACCATGCAGGCAGCACACAGTCACGGGGCGCACCCCAAACCAGCCCCTGTAAATGATAGTTTAGGGCGGTATAGTGGCAGGTTAGGGTAGTATAGGGTGGTATAGTGGCAGGTTGGGGTGGTATATGGCAGGTTAGGGTGTTACAGGGCAGGTTAAGGCAGTATGGAGCAGGTTGGGGTGGTATAGGGAAAGTTAGGGTGGTACAGGAAAATTAGGGTGGGAAAGGGCATGTTGGGGTGGTATAGGACTGGTTGGGGTGGTATAGGGCAGGTTGGGGTAGCATGGGGCAAGATGGGGTGGTATACGGCAGGCTGGGGTGGCACAGGGCAGGCTGGTGTGGTACAGGGCAGGCTGGTGTGGCACAGGGCAGGCTGGGGTGGTATAGAGCAGGCTGGGGGGGGTATGGGGCAGGCTGGGGTGGCACAGGGCAGGCTGGGGAGTATGGGGCAGGCTGGGGTGGCACAGGGCAGGCTGGGGTGGTATAGGGCAGGCTGGGGTGGCACAGGGCAGGCTGGGGTGGTATAGGGCAGGCTGGTATACAGGCAGGCTGGGGTGGTATGGGGCAGCACAGGGCAGGCTGGCGTGGCACAGGGCAGGCTGCGGGGGTATGGGGCAGGCTGGGGTGGCACAGGTCAGGCTGGGGTGGTACAGGGCAGGCTGGCGTTGTATACAGCAGGCTGGGGTGGTATATTAGATGTATTAGGCACAGTAGCTGAGTGTACTGGTCTGGTGGGGGGAGGGGGGCGGCTGGACACAGCTATATTATATATAGCTGTGTCTAGCAGACCACCTTGCACCCCCCCTCCCTCGTTATCAGACTAGCACAGCACAGGGCGCCAGACACTGTCTGAGAGTCCTCCCACACCAGCTCTCAGGTGGCCTGCCGGTACCATGGAAACCCCCCCACCTACACCTCACCTTGGGCTCGGCGATGGACACCAGGACACCCCCTCGCAAGCCGAGTGTCACCCTTCACTCGTTCACTTCCCTCCCGCCTGTACTGTATTCACCTCTTCCGGCCGGGAGTCTGGAGAAGAGACGGGGACAGCGTCACAGCATGCAGCCGTGCCGCCCGGGCGGTGTGAGATGTGACAGGCACACGCTCACTGGCTCAGTAGGGAGGACCCAGAGGAGGAAGTAGGAGAAGCACGCACACCAGGCGTGGCCGCGGTGCTGGAGGTGTTCTTCCAGCAGGGTGACCGGGGTCAGGCTGAAAAAAAAAATACCAGGTTTTTCCTCACCCTCGGGAGAGTCGGGATGGTGTCACCCCTCTAGCGGGTGTCACCCGGGTGCGGACCGCACCCCCCGCACCCCCCTAGCAACGCCTCTGACAATGTACAGCTCCAGTATACTATTTTGATTGTTCCACATTTTATCATTAATAAGCAGTCCTTAAGCTCCAGTCTCCTGGACCTACATGATGTTATCAGTCTGCTGCAGAAAGGAGGGAGCATTTACTTAGTCTCCCACAATCATCACCCCATGACTAAATAGCAAGACATAGTGAGAAGCTGTATTAGGAAGCTAATATCGATCACACATTTATAAACTGCACAGGCACAAAGATTATGGGAATTTTTAGCTAGCACTTAATTTCAAGAGGTAGATGCTGACTCTAAAGCTGGCCATAAATTAATACCTTTTTTTTGTTCAGCAAACGGGTTGAATTTAAAAAAAAATGACCTGATTCTTCCATCCAGCCAGTGGAACTAATCATTTGGGAAAAACCTGAAAGGCTTGTTGTACAGAAGTAGATCAGTTATGCAACTTCTGTACAACCAACCTGTTCAAACAGCCAAATTTCGATCCGTGGTTGGCCGCCTTAAGTGCCTAAACAAAGATGGCACCATCCTTCTGATAAGAAAAGCAGATAAAGGCATTGTCAAGTAGAAGTCTATTAACTTTCTGGGAGGTAATACTTTCCTCTAAGTGTTATACATTACCTAAAAACTTAACAGAAAAAAACATATGTAGTGGGACCCCCAAAAATGGGGTTGCTATGCTGTAAATTTAGGGGCAGTCTGGGCAATAGTATGGCTCAGATTCTACAATTCTGTTTAATATGGACTCTGCTCTGCCATGTTGTTGCCTGGTGTATAGTTCCCCTGGGCCTGAGGTGGTGCTGTTGCCCAGGTCTCGGGTTGAACCGCAGGTAGCGTTGTGGTATGATTTGGTTTCCTCTCTCAGCTACCGTGTGGTGGGCGGGTTCTTCCTCCTGTGCATGCTGGGAGAGGGTACATAAAGGGCAGATGCCAGAAGTGTGGGAGAGTGTTCCCCATGGGGGTGGTGTGCCAGGGGGATTCCAAGTACCCCTGGTGGTGAAGTCGCACCCTATGGCCTTGCTGGCTGGGGGCGGTGCGTGAACTGGTCAAGGAGTCTCGGGCACCTTTAGCTCGAGGCTACAACATTCCAGGTAGGCCCAGTACCTTCAACTGGGTCTACAACCAACACACTGGAGTCCAAGGGAACCCGTGTGAGGGGGGCCTGCTCTGAAGGAGAGGAAACCGGGGGAGGACCTGTCCGATGGCTCAGTGAAGGAATTCATGGTGAAGGAAAGGCCTGGTTACCTATCAGAGGGAAGGATTCGTGAGTTGCAGTATAGCTCCTGTAGCGCGTTCCATTGACACCTATGGTCTCTATTAATCAATGGGAGTTTCAAAGTTCCAACTCAGTAACTAAAGGATTCTGTGGCAGAGAATTACTTAGACTTGTCCGTGAAGGGGACTAACTTAAAGGAACTGTTCGTGTTTCACTCCGGCTGCTAGAACTGTGAGAGGGATCTATCCGGGTGAGCAATTCATACTCAGGCTTGAGTGAAGAATAGGGTGGTTGGGTGTCGCGTGCCTGAACCTGTCCCTTTACCTACTTTGTCTCTATCTTCAACCTATTCCCAAATCTGTTTCAAGCAAGATAAAATAAACTTGTCTGTTTGGAGTTTAAACACTGTTTGGACATTGGCTTTCTTTGGGAGGAAGAACACAGACTTTTCCCTATACTCTAGGGACGAGAACCAATGGAGGTAGGTAACTCGCTGCAGGACCCAAAATTGAAAGAACACCGCTCAACCTCTTAAACCAGGAGGATACGGGCATGTGGCACGGTGTGCCTTTATCTCTGCAAAGTGAAGGTAGGCAGGAGAAAAGGGTCTGTGTGCTCCACGTGGAGGCTCGTCCGGGATTATTTGCAGCTACCCCCTGGAAACTGGACTGTGTTTTTTTCTCTCCCCGTGTGTGCTGTGAAAATCGGGCATTTGGAGAATTTGAACTGCGTCATTCCTGTGCAAAATGGAGGTAAAGGCCCGTACTGGATTTTGCTAACTGCGTAGTTCGTGGGCGTGCCTCAAACATAGAAAAGACCGCAAGCTACGTGCAGAAAGAGTAAAGGGGAGGAGCCCCCGCCAACTTGTGTGTTGCACGTGGCACATTGGCACCAAAGGGACAGCACGAGCTGGATCTATGAAGGAGAAGCAATATGGCTTCCGCCCCATGGATTTCTGCTACATCTGGACCCCGGATGTTCCAACCCATCTCAACCATGGACATTGCTCCTCTCACTGCCCCCCTGACTGATACAGGGATCCGGCTAAAGTCATTTCGCTCTCTGCATCTGCTGAGATGCGGAGGCCCTGGGTATGCTCTGTCCCAGATGCCAAAGACTAGCGGTGCAACTGCGGCCCTTTGGAAGGTGTGCGTCCTGTGGAGAGTTTCTCTTCGAAGTAGACCTGCCCACTGAGAAACCCTGGGTCTACCAAGTCAACTACCTTACGGGTATCATTACTTCTAAAGGAGGAAACTTGTACTTCCACAGTTGAGCCCGTGCTCACAGCATCAACTGCCACGGATGTGGCCAACGAGGCATCGGCGGGTACCGGAGTGGATGCTGCTTCCGCCACCACCGAAACCTCCATTCCGCCTGCCAAGCGAAAGGTGGGCTATGTAAAGGCCTCCCGTGGCCGCGGTCGAAGCCAGCCCCAGCGCGTGCCTGAACCGGATCTTCCAGAAGGAGGGACCTCCAGGAGATCCACGTCAGGGGACGGTAAGGAGGCTGAGGGAACTGTGACATTGTGTTTGCCGGGAAAGGGAAGGAAGCCCATACCCCACACCACTGGGGATGCGTGGACCGCCAGCCCGCGGAAACCTTCGATTTTTGGGGACAATGTGTCTGTGTCCACCGCAAATTATCTGCCGGCGGAGGAATATGACACCTCTGATTTAGATTCATCATCGGATGTGGGGGATGACCACGAGATTGATGAGGTCTTCATCAAGAAGGGATGGGACAAAGTTCCCGTGACCTCACCCCGCAGCTTAAGGGGGGTGTCACCAATGGACTCTGGGGAGACTACAACTAGAGTGGAAGCTCCTGCTTTAAAGGAAGAGGCCATTCTCACACCTGCTTTGCCTGCTTCCGTTTCCATGCCTGCTGCTACGGAGGGACGTCCGCCGTTGTGGTCACCTCTGCCACAACTGGAGCCAGCTTCGTTATGAAGGTCTCCGGACGCCATTGTTCTTCCTGGAGCGGTTAGCCCGGTTTCAGCGGCTCCTCAACAAAAAGGTTGCCACCGACTATGGTTGGGAATACCCCTATGTTCCCAAAAAACTACTTTTTGAAGTTGAGGCCTACAGGAAACAGTGGTATGCGGATTTTGTCTGGGACCATCTGGAAGTGCCCCGAGGCTGCAGGTATTTAAAATGTTCAGCGGTCATGGCAGATCATTTTAAGGGGTGCCGTAGGGACTGGTCTTATGGTCGGCACATCCATGCGGACCATGTGGTAATTTATTGTAAGGAGAAAGAGGATACCGTGTACTCTATAGAGACCCTAGATAGACAATGGAAGACTCTTGTTCTCCCGTATCCTCAGTATTACTTGTGAAATGGAACTTGTGTTTTTTTTTTCATTATTGTTCCGTTTCACAGGAATAGCCTGCCCTGAACTCACTTGTTACTTTGCCCTTTGCTGCAGGAAAATCTATTTGACTGAAAGAGTGGGGAGCCATTGCGTTTTTTTTTCTTTCCTCTCAGCCCTGCAAAGAAAATAAATGTTTCTTTTAACTGAACAGTGGGGTAGTATAGTTAGGGCCAAAGTGAGAACCGTCGTCGTCAAGATGGAAAGTTCATGTGAAGTACATGTATGCCCACGCGCAGCATGGGGGTGTGATGACTTGAGTTGCCACTAGGTGGTGGTGTTTTGCAGAAGATCTCAGTAAGGCTAGGCTTAGCCATGCAAACTAATTTATATATATATCAGAGGATAACCATCTCTTCTCGGGGGAGATGGTTCTTTTCTGCATAATCTTAGAATTGTATATTGTGTTTTTTTCTTTCCTTCTGCAGGTGACCTGTAATCAACTCTATCGGAGAATGGGTAGAGTAGATATGTTAGGAGGGGAGGGATTGTATTTTGTTAAGCTATGTGTTTTATACCGAATGTAATGTATGTGCTTTTTCCATGTTCTTTCTCTTCTTCCTCTGCTATTCCCAAGAAAAGACTGGAACCCACTCAGGATTGAGGGGTCTTTCTGATCTCTTTCAGCCACTGGGGACAGTGGCTTTTCAAGGGGGGGTATGTGTAGCGGGACCCCCAAAAATGGTGTCACTATGCTGTATATTTACG
Organism: Rana muscosa; assembly: GCA_029206835.1. NCBI lineage: Eukaryota > Metazoa > Chordata > Amphibia > Anura > Ranidae > Rana > Rana muscosa. The sequence goes on from CM055122.1 coordinate 40,218,473, forward strand.
GGCAGTCTGGGCAATAGTATGGCTCAGATTCTACAATTCGGTTTAATATGGACTCTGCTTTGCCATGGTGTTGCCTGGTGTATAGTTCCCCTGGGCCTGAGGTGGCGCTGTTGCCCAGGTCTCGGGTTGAACCGCAGGTGGCATTGTGGTATGATTTGGTGTGCTCTCTCGGCTACCGTGTGGTGGGTCGGTTCTGCCTGCTGTGCATCATGGGAGAGGGTACATAAAGGGCAGACACCAGAAGTGCGGGAGAGTGTGCCCCATGGGGGTGGTGTGCCAGCGGGATTCCAAGGACCCCTGGTGGTGAAGTTGCGCCCTATGGCCTTGCTGGCTGGGGTGGTGCGTAAACTGGTCGAGGAGTCTCAGGCACCTTTAGCTCAAGGCTACAACGTTCCAGGTAGGCCCAGTACCTTCAACTGGGTCTACAACCAACACACTGGAGTCCCAGGGAACCCGTGTGAGGGTGGCCCGCTCTGAAGGAGAGGAAACCGGGGGAAGACCTGTCCGATGGATCAGTGAAGGAATTCATGGTGAAGGAGAGGCCTGGTTACCTATCAGAGGGAAGGATTCGTGAGTTGCAGTATAGCTCCTGTAGCGTGTCCCATTGACACCTATGGTCTCTATTAATCTATGGGAGTTTCAAAGTTCTAACTCAGTAACTAAAGGATTCTGTGGCAGAGAATTACTTAGACTTGTCCGTGAAGGGGACTAACCTAAAGGAACTGTTCGTGTTTCACTACGGCTGCTAGAACTATGAGAGGGATCTATCCGGGTGAGCAATTCATACTCAGGCTTGAGTGAAGAATAGGGTGGTTGGATGTCGCGTGCCTGAACCTGTCCCTTTACCTACTTTGTCTCTATCTTCAACCTATTCCCAAATCTGTTTCAAGCAAGATAAAATAAACTCGTCTGTTTGGAGTTTAAACACTGTTTGGACATTGGCTTTCTTTGGGAGGAAGAACACAGACTTTTCCCTATACTCTAGGGACGAGAACCAATGGAGGTAGGTAACTCGCTGCAGGACCCAAAATTGAAAGAACACTGCTCAACCTCTTAAACCAGGAGGATATGGGCATGTGGCACGGTGTGCCTTTATCTCTGCAAAAGTGAAGGTGGGCAGGAGAAAAGGGTCTGTGTGCTCCACGTGGAGGCTCGTCCGGGATTATTTGCAGCTACCCCCTGGAAACTGGACTGTGTTTTTTTTCTCTCCCCGTGTGTGCTGTGAAAATCGGCCATTTGGAGAATTTGAACTGCGTCATTCCTGTGCAAAATGGAGGTAAAGGCCCGTACTGGACTTTGCTAACTGCATAGTTCGTGGGCGTGCCTCAAACATAGAAAAGACCGCGAGCTACGTGCAGAAAGAGTAAAGGGGGAGGAGCCCCTGCCAACTTGTGTGTTGCACGTGGCGCATTGGCACCAAAGGGACAGCACGAGCTGGATCTATGGAGGAGAAGCAATATGGCTTCCGCCCCATGGATTTCTGCTACATCGGGACCCCGGATGTTCCAACCCATCTCAACCATGGACATTGCTCCTCTCACTGCCCCCCTGACTGATACAGGGATCCGGCTAAAGCCTAGGGGTCATTTCGTTCTCTGCATCTGCTGAGATGCGGAGGCCCTGGGTATGCTCTGTCCCGGATGCCAAAGACTAGCGGTGCAACTGCGGCCCTTTGGAAGGTGTGCGTCCTGTGGAGAGTTTCTCTTCGAAGTAGACCTGCCCACTGAGAAACCCCGGGTCTACCAAGTCAACTACCTTACGGGTATCATTACTTCTAAAGGAGGAAACTTGTACTCCCACAGTTGAGCCCCTGCGCACCGCATCAACTGCCACGGATGTGGCCAACGAGGCATCGGCGGGTACCGGAGTGGATGCTGCTTCCGCCACCACTGAAACCTCCATTCCGCCTGCCAAGCGAAAGGTGGGCTATGTAAAGGCCTCCCGTGGCCGCGGTCGAAGCCAGCCCCAGCGCGTGCCTGAACCGGATCTTCCAGAAGAAGGGACCTCCAGGAGATCCACGTCAGGGGACGGTAAGGAGGCTGAGGGAACTGTGACATTGTGTTTGCCGGGAAAGGGAAGGAAGCCCATACCCCACACCACTGGGAATGGGTGGACCGCCAGCCCGCGGAAACCTTCGATTTTTGTAGCGCGTCCCATTGACACCTATGGTCTCTATTAATCTATGGGAGTTTCAAAGTTCTAACTCAGTAACTAAAGGATTCTGTGGCAGAGAATTACTTAGACTTGTCCGTGAAGGGGACTAACTTAAAGGAACTATTCGTGTTTCACTCCGGCTGCTAGAACTGTGAGAGGGATCTATCCGGGTGAGCAATTCATACTCAGGCTTGAGTGAAGAATAGGGTGGTTGGGTGTCGCGTGCCTGAACCTGTCCCTTTACCTACTTTGTCTCTATCTTCAACCTATTCCCAAATCTGTTTCAAGCAAGATAAAATAAACTCGTCTGTTTGGAGTTTAAACACTGTTTGGACATTGGTTTTCTTTGGGAGGAAGAACACAGACTTTTTCCTATACTCTAGGGATGAGAACCAATGGAGGGAGGTAACTCGCTGCAGGACCCAAAATTGTAAGAACACCGCTCAACCTCTTAAACCAGGAGGATACGGGCATGTGGCACGGTGTGTCTTTATCTCTGCAAAGTGAAGGTAGGCAGGAGAAAAGGGTCCGTGTGCTACACATATATATGATACAGGCGGTCCCCGGGTTACAAACAAGATAGGGACTGTAGGCTTGTTCTTAAGTTGAATCTGTTTGTAAGTTGGAACAGGTAAATTTTTTAAGTGTGGCTCCAGCCAAAAAATCTATTTTTAAGCTTTTTGGATTGCCTAGGGAAGGGTTATCACCCCTGTAACATTTGTTTTATTGTCTGTGCCCCTGTTCAGAAGATTTCACCTCACTTTCTGTCCCAATGACAATTAGATTTTGAAAATTTTGGGTTATTAGGGAAACAAGGATTGGAGATAAAGCATTAGTGGAGACACCTTTTTCCCATATTAACTCTTACAAACGAGAATTTCCCTTCCTAGTAGATTTCCTCTCACTTCCTGTTGTCTCCTCCGTTTGCAAGTAGGAGTCGTTTGTAAGTCGGATGTTTGCAAGTAGGGGACCACCTGTAATAGGTACATGTTAATATATTTTACAAATTAATCCCTGCCCTCACCCTGGATGACTTTTGTATATTAAAACTTTTGTCATTTCATATTTCAGCTTCAAGCTAATTTAGCCTGCAAAAGTTACTGTTCACACAATTAAAACTTTTGGTTGATCCTGTGTATTTTCCTGTGCATCGCCAGGAGGTTTTGATTACAGCTTGCAAGTTGAGGAACATTTTGTTTATAGTGTATCCTTTGATCCATGGTGCCCATTATAATTGTTCTTTCATTTGTTTATTTTCTTGTTTGCATTTAGAGCAAAAGAAAAGATATACCGGTATGTGTTGAAAATGTAACGAATACTGTGCGAGTTCAATGTACTTTATATATGCAATCATTTGCATAGTATAACCTTTGATATAGTTAAGATTCATACAAAGGCTTAGCATATGCTTCTGATGTGCTGCACTGCCAAGAATTGCAGAGCGCAATATGTTAGAATAATCCCTAAATCTTTATGCTTTAAGTAATTCAGGAGATACCACAGAAATAAGCTCCTTTGTTGCTCCTAAAAAGTTCTCTATAGTCTTGTATGCTGGAAACATTGTTTTTCTTACCACAAATAAAAGCTTGCAGAAAATATAATTGTTAAATATTATCTCTAAAAAAGTACTTCAGAACACAACATCTAAACATTTTAGAAAATAAAATAAGGGCGACCAATAGGAAGATTAAAAGACCAAACCATAAAGATGGCAAGAATTTAGTAGGGATGAGGTGCGAGTTCGAGTCGAACCCATGTTCGACTCGAACATCGCCTGTTCGACGAATTTCGAACAATATGGGCCGTTCAATGATTATCATCCGCATTGCCGGGACCAGACATTACATTAAAGCTGCAAGCAGTTTTAAATTACTTTTTTTCCTTTAGAAATGTCATTTTGTGCAGGGACAGTTCTAAACACGGGAAACACGTGCCACTTCACAGGCATACTATAGACACCCCCCAGGTACAATATTTTTTTTCACTTTAAGCATCACTGCTCCCTAAAAAATGACAGTTTTTAAAACTTTTTTTTGCATTGATACATGTACCCTGGGGCAGGACCCGGGTCCCCAAACCCTTTTTAGGACAATAACTTGCATATTGGCCTCCATAATTAGCACTTTTGATTTCGAACGTTCAAGTCCCATAGACTTTAACTGGGTTCTAAAGTTCGTGGAAAATTTCGGTCTGTTCGCAGAATTTAGTTTAGAGGGCTGAAAAAATATTTTTGCTGCTGTGCTGTTGCTGATCTATCAGTGTACAGTGTAAATTATAAATTATGTCAATGTTTCATTCAAACTGAACTTTAAAGGCTAAGTTCACCTTTAATACATATTAAGCCTCGTACACACGACCGAGTTTCTCGTCGTTAAAAACACGTCGTTTTTCTTGACGAGATTCTTGTTAACCTTGACGAGTTTCTCGTCAAGCTTTCCATGCGTACACACTGACAATTCCAAATCTCGTCGTGGTTCTGCGCGGTCACGTCCAGCACGTACGACGGCAGTATAAAGGGGAAGATCGATTTCCCTGGCGCCACCCCTTGGGCTGCTTTTGCTGATCTCGTGTTACCGCGTGTGAAGTAAAAGTTTGGGAAGAGACGATTTGCGCTTTTCAGTCTTCGTGCTTTCAGTTCGTTTTCTGTGGTTCAGTTTGTGCTTGTGGGTTCGTATCTTGTCTTTCAGGGCGTGTAGGCAGGTCGTATCTGTTTTACAATGCGTTCTTGCCCGTTCGTTTCTGAATTTCATTTCGTTCTTCATAGGCCTTGCTGTTCTAAAGTGCGTTCTGTTTAGTACGTTCTGATAAGACGACCGTTTCCTAGCCATGTCGCGGGTACGTTCTCGTCGTCGAGTTCGTGCTGTGCGGGCGCTTGGTGTTGGTCTGCTTGTTTTGGACCAAGACGAGTCCATGAACGGGGTGAGGAGGAGTTCATGGACCAAGAATTGGTTGCTCTAGCGGGACCAATTCTGCCATATGCCTCTGCTGCGGGAGATCGTGGAGAATAATCCTGAGGACTTCAGGAATTTTCTGCGGATGTCTGACCCCATTTTTCAGCATCTGTTGGCTTTGGTGTCCCCCTATATTACCAGGCAGGACACCGTTATGTGGGAAGCCATCAGTGCTGAGCAGAGGCTCATCGCCACCTTACGTTACCTGGCGACAGGGAGAAGTCTGCAGGACTTGAAGTTCACGACAGGCATCTCCCCCCAGGCTCTGGGCCTCATAATCCCAGACACCTGTTCTGCCATTATACAAGTCCTGCAGGAGGACTATATTAGGGTAAGTTTTCTCCATTAACATCACATTTTATGTATTTCATGTATGATAATGTATTGTATTTCTTTTATCCTTCCCTAATTACCATGATTGTAATATGCTGAGAATGTCCCCTTTGTCCTCATGCATGCTGGAAGCTTTTAAATGCCCCTTTTTTCTTCTACATGCATATTTCCCTTCACTAACCTCTCCATCAGTGGCGACTGCTGCTCCAAATGTTTGGGGGGCCACCCCCAAATTATATATATAAACGTCCTCCATTTTAGTGACTGTGCCTATTAAACGCCACCAGTTTGCCCCCTCCAATGCAGCCATTTTGCCCCCTCCAATGCAGCCATTTTGCCCCCTCAAATGCAGCCATTTTGCCCCCTCAAATGCAGCCATTTTTCCCCCTCAAATGCAGCCAGTTTGCCCCCTCAAATGCAGCCAGTTTGCCCCCAGCCCTGCACTTACCTTCTTCTGGTCAGCGCCATCCTTCTTCTGTCCTTGATGTCTTCTCCTGCCCTCGATGTTGCATCAGCCAATCAGGTTACCGGTAAACAGACTTGGTGAACATGATTGGCAGAGGAGCCTGTCAGTGTTTACCCAAGGAATGCCCCCCTGGTTAACTTTTATGAAGCCAATTACATCCCTCAGGCTGTAATCGCCAAGGCTATTTGCCCCCCTGTCTCGGATAGGAAATTTTCACCACAAAAATGCCGCAGTTATTCATATGGCCGTCGCTCAACAGGGGGCTATCCACCTGAATAGTGGGCGGCATTGACAATACATAGGTTCATGCAAGGCATGAATCTATGTATTGTTCTGAGTGACAGGCGCAGGAGAGAGGGGGCAGTGCTCCAGTGCCCACTCTGGACGCACCGCCACTGCAATGCTATCCTGTGGCCAAACACATCTAGCCCCCCCCCCCAAAATTGATTATAATGGACCATCAGAGGGGGTGATGAATATGATACTTAAGCCTTCCATTATACTTTTTAAAAACACATTAAACAGAGATTTTGATTGATGTTGGGCTCGAATGTATTTTATTATAATCTGCTTGCAATGTTATGTGCAAAAGTATTAATATTTTTTTATCTTGTTTGACTCCACAGCTTCCTTCCACGCCACGGGAATGGCAGACTGTGGCATCGGAGTTTGCATCGGAGTTTGCCACGCGGTGGGACTTCCCCAACTGCGGTGGAGCCATTGACGGGAAGCACGTCCGCATAGTGCCGCCCCCCCGTTCTGGGTCCTACTACTACAACTACAAGTGGTTTCATAGCATTGTGCTGATGGCGGTGGTGTCAGCACGGTATGAATTCCTCTATGTGGATGTGGGGAAGAATGGCCGGATGTCCGATGGGGGATCCTTCATCCAGACGGAGTTTGCCCTCTGTCTCCAGAGTGACGACCTTGCATTGCCACCGGATGCAGGGAATGTTGAAGGACTCCCCTTTTTTTTTTGGCTGATGAAGCCTTCGGACTCGGACCACACCTCATGAGGCCATTTCCCCAGAGGACCCTGACCCCCGAGAAGAGGGTGTTCAACTACCGGCTGGCCAGGGCCCGAAGAGTCGTAGAAAAAGCCTTTGCGATAATGGCCAGCCGGTTCCGCCTTTTTATGACTCCTATTCACTTGGCGGAGTACAAAATTAACTATGTGGTTTTATGCTGCTGTGTGCTCCATAATTTTCTGAGCTGAAAATCCTCAAATTATATGGCCTCAATATTGCCTGAGGCAGGACTTTCATATGGAAGTTTAGTAGACAGCAGGCTGTGGAGTGCTGTGACAGGAACTTCCATAGGGAGTGAGAAGAGGCGGAATACACCATGCAGGCTATGCGCTGGTTACCACTGGAGGCCAACCCTGAGGTTATGAACCAGATTCCTATGTGAGCTATTTCATCACTCTATCGGGCTTGGATATCTGGTGTCATCCTTGATTCTGGATCTTGGATATATTTGTGTGCAGTGCCAGCTGGGACCCCATATGTATGGATATACATATATCAAGCCTGTTTGACCCTCTAGACGTACGTTTACTGGGTCCATTCCATCTGGTAAGCCTCCCTTTCATGTGGTGGTGGTCACGTCACAAGTCACTTGCTTTTTAAAAGTCACCATTTGATTTGGAAGTTTCAACAACATTCACGTTTTGGTCATCAAAGACTTTTCTTCCATCTTTTTATTTATTTGGACTCATTATCAGATTCATTGTAATCTAGTTATTTTGAGCACTACACTTGGGTGTTATACATAATTCTTACGCATAGCGCTACATTTTTTGTATATTATATGGCAATACCCTGCCGGGCCTCGAATCTGCCCGTCCTGGCTTGCCCCCCCAAAATGCTGTGAGGTTCGTGAGAAATATATGGAATATTTCACGGGTAGGGGGGCAATTTCTATGCCAGGCCATGTGTAAATATTCTTGGAGAAAGAACTAAATAACAATCTGATTTAATCTTTTAACCTTTGTTTTTTTCCTGTCTCCTAGTTTGTCTTAGTGCATTTGTAGTGCCAAGTGTATTTTCCTTTAGTAAATACCAACCATTTCACTATGAACCACAAAAATATACACAAATAAGGTTAGAGCGTATTTGAAAAAGAAGCTACACTTTGTTGTTGTTCAAAAATTTTACTCGGTGCACATTCACACACATGGTAAATAGAACAGTATGTATATATTTTTTTTGTCTGGCCACAAACCGGCTTTTTTTATTTTTTACGAAAATACAAAACCATCAGTAGCATTCAACAAACTACAACATTGGATACCTCTTGGCAATATGAGACATTCAATTACACAAAATATGTCTCTATCTGGCCGTCCTAATATGGGGTATTGGCACCCCTGGCCAAGCCAAAATTTGAATATGCACAAAATTTGAAGTCATTTCCAATAGGGATTTTAGACTCCTGATCCCTATTGTCAACATGTGCTATCTGCCATCAGGGGTGATCAATGGCCGTGTTTTGGGGGTGAAACCCCTTCTTCAGTTCACCTACTTGAGATACGAGGAAGGGGTTGCACCCCCAAAACCTGTACATGGATATCCCCTGATGGCAGATGGCACATGTTGACACACTGTGTGCATATTCAAATTTTGGCTTGATTGATTGTCTAAAAGCTTAAAAAAGGGGGAAGAACAATCTCAAACAAAAAATGGTGGTTTTGTTGCCTTATTCAATTCTCCCCAAAACATCTAGGATGTCCTTAAAGGTTTGATCCATCACATGAATTCTTTGCTTAATTCTGTCCAGTTCTGTGCTACATTCCATCACTTGCTGTATGATTCGTAGGGCACTGTCAGCAGAGAAACGTGTACTTTCTTTCACCACAACATTTACATCCCCTATAAAAAAATACAAAAGGTATTATAACTCTGCAGGCCTACATCTCTTACCTGAAGCTGTGGTGACAGATACTGACCTGTTGTGGTGACCAGTTCCACCACGTCATCGACTTCTCCTTCCTGCACTTGTCCTTCCTCCACCTCTTCAACTTCCTCAACATCCTCAGGTTGTGGGTCTTGGTGAGGTTGGGGTTGTTTAGAAGGTGTGGGGTTCCTGTGCTCCCTGGAGTGTTCTCCTCCCAGTCTTCTCTCCCCTATGAGAATCAAACAAAAGGTATAGTTATCACACAGAAATTTTATATAAAAAACAAAAACATGATACATTGTTTGGAAGTGGGGTACAAGTGTCTGTTTGGGCGGGATTTCAAGATGAAGACATTCTTTTTTAAAACTATATTCTTTAATATTCACCTTTGGCTGTCAATTTTTATACATGGAGGCACCACAAAAATGCACTGATGCACCTGTGTGGGACACCCAAAAAAGGTGGTTCTGGTGGCCCACACTATAGTGCTCAAAAGTACAGATGTGGTACCAGCTGCTGAGTGTCCTCTCCTTTACACTGATTAAAGTTTGCATTTCATTCTCTTTACAAACACATCATCTAGCCAACAATGTAAGAACAACTATTGAATAAAAACAGGCAGCTGTGTAAAAAATTTAAACCCTGTAAAATCTATACAAATCGTGCATAGTGGCCGAACGATGTGTCTGTAACGAACGATTACTGTGCCAAATCAAGTTCAAACTATGACATTTTGTAAGGTACAATAGTAAAAATGCAATAACATGGAGCAACATGCAAGTTGTGAAATACAATAATAGGAAAAATGGGCAAAAAATACTTACTTTTTTCAAGCATTCTCTTAATGCTCCTTAACTGCTCCGGCTCCCTCAGTTTGAGGTCAGACCACCTCTTTCTGAGCTGCTCATTTGAGCGTTTCACCCCAAAATTCTTCTTCAGACTCTTCACGACTTTCTTCATGATTTTGGCCTTCCTTCGATTAGGTTTGCTATACGGCCCATGCTTTGCGTCATAATCCGATTTTAGCAATATGTCCACCATCTCCGCCATCTCCGCATAAGACATATTAGATGCCTTGAATCTCCTCCCTGGTCGTGACGTTTCCTCAGTCTCCGGGCTTGTCTCCTCCTCGTTATTTGAGGAATTAGCAGACACCTGCTGTGAATCCACCATATCTGTCTGCGCGCCGAAAGAGAAGGGGCGGGGAAAAGATGTTACTTAGAACGTCATGGGCGGGCGACATGTGCGGAGCGACGTGTGAGTAGTTTTACGCATGCGTTGTGTATATATAGCAAACACACATGTGACTATACTACGTTCGGTGTGCGGAGAGAGGAGTAAAAGTGACGGACGTGCGAACGAAGGTATGTGATTTTGAGACTTTGAGAAATTGGTGGCCTATACTGTCTAGAGAATGTTGGAGGATATATATGGTGACTAAGATTTACAGGAGGTTAGACTGTGTGACTCACATTTTTTTTGTGCTTGCAGACCCAAAATGAATGTGTTTATAAGTGACAAGGAATTCCTTGCGGAATTTATAGACCGGGTAAGGGAGCTGCCCTCTCTGTGGGAAACCAAAAACCCCATACATAGAAAAAAAGGGGTAAGAAAAGCAGCGCTGGAGAGCCTGCTCCCATTTGTGCATACCAAGGTGCCCACAGCAACAGCATAACAGGTGGACACTAAAATTGGGAGCTTGAGAGGCACATACAGGACTGAACGCTCTAAGGTCCTGGCTTCTCAGAGGTCAGGAGCAGCAGCATATGATGTGTATGTCCCGTATTTGTGGTACTACAGCAGGATGTCCTTTCTGGATGACCACATTGAGGCAAGGCCATCACTGTCCACTATTCCCCCCAGACTTCCCTGCAGCCAACCTGAACCTTCTCTGGAGCAAGAGGAGGCAGCCATCCTGGAAGAAGCTGATTTGGACACCTGGAGCCAGGTATAGTATTTAATGAAAATGTATTGTGATAAAATGAATGCAGGAAAAAGAAGTCAAGATGAAAATCCTAAACTATTTTGGGATACAAAAGTGAAATCAAGATCTATAGACATTAGTCTGCCATAAATTGGGTGCAAAATAGTCAATCTGATGTAGTCCTAAAAATCTTTGTCTTTTCTCTTGATTTACATTCAAATTGCTACATTCATGATCTCAAATTTGTGTGAAAATAATTAACCAAAATATTAAACTATGTCCCTTTTTCATACACAGGATGAAATCAGCCAGGAGGAGGGTCTGGAAATTGTCAGGCAGGAGGAGGCAGGGCCCACTGTGAGCCAGGAGGTGGCAGGGCCCACTGTGAGCCAGGAGGTGGCAGGGCCCACGGTCAGCCAGGAGGTGCCTGGGCCCAGTGGCAGACAGGAGGTGGCAGGGCCCAGTGGCAGACAGGAGGTGGCCGGCACGAGTAGAAGCACAAGGTCTCAGGTGCCTCCCATCCACCTTCCTAAAAGAAGCAGGAGGGACAGGACCACAAGTGAGGCAGCAATGGCCCTTATTAGAGAGGCACATGCCACCCTCCAGGAGTCCACATCCCCTGAAGAGGCCATTGTCGGCCTAGTTGAGGCCAAGTTCAAGGTGATGAGCATAGAGCAACGCCTCCTATGCGAGCCCCTGCTCATCACCTTGCTGAACAAGGGGGTGATGGAGAAAATTACCCCCAATACGGCCATATGTGAGGTCGCACAGCTATCCCAACCTCAACCTCCTCCTCCTCCACCTTCTTCTTCTGCGCCACCCCCTTCTCCTCCACCTCCACCTTCTTCTTCTGCGCCACCCCCTTCTCCTCCACCTCCTTCTCCTCCTCCTGACAGGATTACCCCTCCAGTGGCCCAGCCTCCAGCCACACGCAGAAGGAAGGCTGCAGAGAAGGCTTCAGGGAAGGCTGCAGGGAAGGCTGCCAAGAAGATGAGGAAGTGATGGCCTTGCTTCATTGTGGTCGGACAGAAGGCAGCCTGTTGTAGTACCACAGACTTGGGACATATATATCACCTGCTGCTGTTCCTGACCTCTGAGAGGCCAGCATCAGACTGTGCTCACAACTGTTGTGCTTCTCAAGCTCCCAATTTTAGTGTCCACACAGGGTTGATGTGTGCTCTGGGGTCCCAGGGATGCACAAATGGCAGCAGGTTCTCCAGCGCTGCCTTCTATTTATTTTGTTCTAGACATGAATAAATGTTTTTTGGGTTTAAGTTCATACTTGACTATGTTTTTTGAAAATAATTATTTATTTCCCTTTGGAGTAAGCAGATACTTTTGACCCCCCCCCCCAAAAAAAAAGGGACAGATAACACCCAAAAAAATCATTAAAGGTGTTCTTTAAAAAACATAGGGTGTAAACTTGACACAACTAAATTTTAAAAATAAAATGGGAGATCACTATCAAAACATCGACAAATTACAATTAACATCTGTCTAAAAAATATAAAACATTAAAATATTCTGAAGATCTTGCACGATATAATACAGCTAAATCTTCTTAAGAGCAGCATGAAAAAGGTTTAAAATAGATAGTCATAACTCTGTGTGTTTTCATTATTGTAACATTCTAAAGAAGATTTAAATGCACAACATTTAAACGATGCAATAATTTACAGCGTGACGAATTTGCTATCTCTATTACGAAGGCTTGTTTTACCATAAGATGCGCTCCCGTCTCATACTGGATTCTGAGCATGCGCGCTTTTTGAAGAGTCGTAAAAGCATACACACGAACCATTTTCTCGTCGCAAAACAGGGCGACGAGAAACACGACGAGAAAATCTAGAATCCAGGTTCTCTATTTTTCTCGTCGAGATTCACGGCAGTTTTCTCGTCGTAAAACCATACACACAAACGGTTTTCTCGACAATAAAGCTCTCTCTGCACTTTTCTTGTCGGTTTTGGACGAGAAACTCGGTCGTGTGTACGAGGCTTTACACCTGTTTCTCTCCCCTGAAGCTGTTACATTTAAAATAGTGCTGGGCTTTCTCCACACAACCGCGTCATTCTGTGAATGAAAACACTACCAGTCCCGGCTTGTGGTTCTCAATTGACTGTCAGTACACTAGTCAGTGTGATCATAGTCCAGTCATAGACATGTACAGATTAGAACAATTTGTTTTGTTTCAGATATATTTGTTACTAATTTTATTTGGTTTCAGAATTCGGTTCACACTACAGCGACTTGGGATCCGACTTGTCAGACCTCAAGTTGCCCCAAGTCGCTGGACATAAGAAATTCCATTGAAGTGAATGAGAGCTGTCTTAATGTACACTACTGAAGTTGCTCCGACTTCAGAAAAGGTTCCTGTACTACTTCAAGGCAACTTCTAGGCAACTTGTACCCATAGATTTCAATGGAAGTTGCCTCCAAGTCGGATCTCCATCTTAATTGAAGCAACTTTACAGGAAAAGAAAATAGTTTACCCAGGCAAACCCCTCCTTCCCGCAGAGCTGATTATTTTGTGATTGGCCACAGCCAAAGTCGCCTGTCCTGGAGGCAACTTAAGTCGCGTTGTAAGTTGCTCAAAGTCACGCTGAAGTCGCCTCCAAATCGCCTTGCAAAGTCACGCTGTAAGTCGGGTTGCCCCTGTGTGAACCGGCACTTAGCGTCTTTTCAGAATTTGTTTATTCTAGTTTCGTTCAATTTAAAAAAAATCGTACAGTTTAGCTTAGTTTATTAATTTTCCTAAAAATTTCTCCTTTTTGAAATGATTTTAATTCGGTCGAAAAATGATCCACTGATTCAAATTCTGTGTAAAGAATAGCTGGTTGTTAGGTAGCGGGCCAGGAAGCCGGCCGCTGCATCGTTAGCAACAGATGACTCATCAGCTGTCAGCGGGCTTCCCCACTGACAGCTGAAATGTAAACAAAACAAAAAAGAATCAGCATGGAGTTCCTCCCCAATCCATACCAGGCCCTTAGGGTCTGGTATGGATTCTAAGGGGAATTCCATGACCAATTTAAAAAAAAAAAAAACTGCGTGGGATCCCCCCAAAATCCATACCAGACTCTTATCTGAGCATGCAGCCGGCAGGACGGGAGAGGGGGGGATGAGCGAGTGCCCACCCCCTGAACCATTCCAGACCACATGCCCTCAATATGGGGGTGCTTTTGGGCAGAGGGGCTTCTTTAAAGGGATTGTAAACAATTTTTTTTTTTAAATAACAAACATGTTATACTTACCTCCACTGTGCAGCTCGTTTTGCACAGAGTGCCCCCGATCCACGTCTTCTGGGGTCCCTTGGCGGCTGCCTCGGCTCCTCCCCGCAATCACTTACCACCTATATGCGACCGAGCTCGCATGGTGGTGAGTATTTGCGGGCGCGCTCCTGTGATACAGCCAGCGGCTATTGCCACTCACTGTATCACTCGGCCCCGCCCCCTGGCGTGCCGCGTCATTGGATGTCATTGACAGCAGCGCGAGCCAATGGCTGCGCTGCTTTCAATCCATTCACTGTCGCCAATCAACGGCCAGGCTGAACGGCGAGGAGGATGACGGGGACGAGCGCAGGACTTTTGAGAGGTCAGGTAAATAAAACAGGGGCTCGGGGGGGGGGGGGGCGGTATTGTCGGATGTTTTTTCACCTTAATGCATAGGAGGCATTAAGGTGAAAAAACATTTAACTTTACAACCCCTTTAAGTGAAACAATAAAAATGAAAAAATCCTTCAAAAGTGGTGCATCTGTAGCATGTATAGAACATGCTGCAGCAAACATGACATTTCTAAAGAAAAAGGTCAAATCACATTTAAATTGAGTCGCGGTTGCAATTGTCAGCCCGTCTATTTATAAAAAAAAGTAAGGAAAAAATAACAGCGTGAGGTACCCCTTGTTCATCCCAGGCCCTTTGTGTCTGGTATGGATTTTAAAGAGAACCCTATGCCCAAAAAAAAAAAAACAGCGTGGGGTTCTCCCCACAATTCATACCAGAGCAGGCAGCCTGACAGGCCAGGAAAGGGGGGGAGCGAGCGACATAGGGGGGTGAGTGCTTTTTGGCAGGGGGGCCCCCCTACCCCAGAGCACCTTGTCCTCATGTTGCTGGGGGGACAAGGACCGCTTATCAAAACATGGAAGCCCCCTTTAACAAGGGGGCCCGCTGATCCTTGCCCCCCCATGAGAATGAGTATAGGGTACATGGCATGCCTGCTCATTCACCAAAAAAAGTGTCAAAAATAAAGAAAAACAGTAGACGTTTTTTGACACATTCGTTATATTAAAAAAAATGTCCCCTTATGTAGAAAAAAAAGAAGCTCTGCCTGCGACAAAGGCTGACTGCCTAATGCCTACTCTGCCGAGTCACACTTCTTATATAGGTAAGGTACGAGGCCAGCTAGTGATGCCGCCCCCTTGTGAGATCATTGGCCCAGCATGCCCCGGTCGGTGACGTCACAATGGGCATGGTCACTCAATAAAGTCATCCTGGCCTGCCAGGCTGCATGCTCATATAAGGGTCTAGTATTGATCCTAGGAGGGGCACAATGTTTTTTTTTTCACATTTTGGTATGGGGCTACCATACCAGAATCCATACCAGTCCCAGAGGGACTAAAAATATGTGTGTGTGTGTGTGTGTGTTAGTAATATACAAAATTAAAGGTAAGCAGAAAATACTTCTAATATTGTATTAAAGGTTAACACCACATTGTATGTAAATGCTGGAGGTATGTATGGGACTTTAAGTAGACTAAAACAGCAAAGTAGCAACGTTAGGCTCTCTAAAGAGAACTCTTTTTTAATGGACTTTAATGCAAGCACCTTCAGCTTGACTTCCAGTGTCACTAGGTCCCACCCTCTACCTTAGTATACCTAATAGAAATTTTAAAGAAAGTGGCCTGGGCTTTTTTTTTTTTTTTTTCACCCCATCATCCAGATTTGGAGGCTGGTTCAGATTAACATTGACATTAATTCAGGTTTAGACATTTCACATTTTGGAGGTTTAAATTGACCAAACCACAGATAATCAGACATTCACTCATGTCAATAATGTACTTCACATACAGTATGTTGAACTGGCCACTGCAGGTGTTGGGAAAACTGCTTTCTGAGTCTGAGGGGATGCTAGAGATGATAGGGGAGATAGTCAAGCTTGTCAATTTCACAAATCATCTTCATTATCTGTGAAATCTAGAAAGAAAAAGAGGGAACTTGGTGCACAAAATGCACAGTAAACCCTTACGAGGCAGACTAGTGTATATAGATATAAAAACATATGTTTATTTTACATCAACATCATAAAACATTAATCAATACAAAACATTTTTTTTTATACAAAGGTTATGATGCATAATATCTGGATACCCTTAAAAAATACAGAAACGTGGCATAGCAAGGAGCTGCCCGTTGGACGCTGTCGGGCTAGCTGCCATGGACACTTGCGTAGAAATCTGACATGTTTCAGACTATTGTGAGTCCTTCTTCAGAGGTTATCAAATGGGTAACATTTCTTCTAAAATTTAAATATTTATAACATTAGAGAACATCATAATATGCCAATCTTTAAGCATATAGCTGTCAAAAATATACATTACGTTTGTCTTTATACAATGCATAGGT
This sequence comes from Rana muscosa, assembly GCA_029206835.1. Classification (NCBI taxonomy): domain Eukaryota; kingdom Metazoa; phylum Chordata; class Amphibia; order Anura; family Ranidae; genus Rana; species Rana muscosa. Next base: position 40,234,813 of record CM055122.1, read on the forward strand.
TGTAAGATGTACTTAAAAAAAATCAGATAAGCATGTGTAGCATCATGATTGCATGGAGCATACGGTTCCCACTGGATATAGCAGTACGCACATGAACCCTGTGTTGTACAGGAGCATCAAGAGGGGCCAGGAACACATACAACGGGACCCGTAAGGGGCTAAAGCTCCAAAAGGCATCAATCAGTCAGAGAGATCTGAAATGGGACAGATCAAAAGGGTACTAAAGTATAGTTGAATATATGTAGGAGAGTAGAGAAACAGAGTAGTAATAAACAAACACCACAGCATAAAGGAGGGGATCCAGTAGTATGACGGAACAGCTGGATTCCCTCCTTTATGGTGTGGTGCTTGTTTATTACTACTCTTGTTTATTCTCCTACAAATTGTGTCTTAGATATTCTTATATACTTTAGTACCCTTATGATCTGTCCCATTTCAGATCTCTCTGACTGATTGATGCATTTTGGGGCTTTAACCCCTTCCGGGTCCCTGTGTATGTGTTTCTGGCCCCTCTTGATGCTCCTCTCAGCCTGTCCAACATGGGGTTCATGTGCGTACTACCATATCCAGTGGGAACTGGTATGTTCCATGCAATAATGATGCTACACATGCTTCTCTAATTTTTTTTTTTTTAATTACATCTAGCAGCCTATGCATTTTATAAAGACCATAAGAACATAATGTATATTTTTGACAGTTGTATGCCTAAAGATTGGCATATTATGATGTTCTCTAATATTATATATATTTATGTTTTAGAAGAAATATTACCCATTTGATAACCTCTGAAGAAGGACCCACAATCGTCTGAAATATATCAGGTTTCTATGCAAGTGTCCATGGCAGCTTGCCCAACAGCATCCAAAGGGCAGCTCCTTTGCATTGCCATGTTCCTGTGTTTTTTTAAGGGTATCCAGATGTTAGGCATCATAACCTTTGTAAAAAATAAATAAAAATGTTTGTATTTATTAATGTTTTTATGATGTTGATGTAAAATAAACATGTTTTTATATCTGTAGCGATACCCCCAAACTAAGAGAGCCGCTGGTTTTGTTTCGGGCCCTGTAAACAGCACAGCCAACCCCCGGCAATCTACTCGACCCTTCTCTGGCACAGCTAGTCTAGGGGTGGTATATATGTATGGCTCTATACCAGTTCATGAACAATCCCACAATAATCCAAACAGTTGTGAAATATAGTAATGGACGTCAATACCAGAATGATTAACTGTAATAGATTTACTTGTATATAAAGGTTAACGATCAATACCATATAACACATACATGCAGAGCCCTGCAGCAATAACACTAGTCAACTATAGTGCACATATAGTTCTATCACACACTGACATATAGCTATTTTCCCTGTGAGCAATATGGCGCTCAGCAATGCTATAAACTCCCAGTCAGGCCTGACTCAGTTAAAGCTCAGTCTTTAAGTGAGGAATCTTCGCATGCAAGATGATCGGTGGTGCACATACAGGAACAATAATTTGTAATCCAACAGTGGTCTATGGCAATAGAAGCAACTCCCCGGAGACTATATAACTCAGTTCTGCAACTAGTTGTCATGGATATGCAGTAGTGTTTGTCTGTCAGCTTACCTTCCTTCCCATGTGTTCATCTTAGAGGCCTGAGCCCTTTCACCTGGCTTCCTTTATAATCTCCTCCCAGCCAGACTCCACCCCAGGCCCTATCACAGAACACTATATTAACCTGTGCACTGCAAGCCTGCTTTGCTGATCAACGTGTTTGTTAGGCATTGTGTGTTTGGGTTCCTGCCTGCCGTGTGCTACGTCTGTCTCTCTGTTACGTTATTGGCTTGTCCCCGACTATCCCTGTCTGCTCGTGACCCTTGACCTTCGGCTCGTTCTTTTGTTATCCTTGTCTGCTTGTGGCCCCTGACCTTCAGCTTGTTATTCGGTTCTCTCATATCTTGTGCTGCTGCTTCCCCTCTTTTCCTCTTATCCTACGGGGCGTGAGCTAGGAAACTCCAGGGGCCGCGACCTGGTCCCAGCCTGCAGCATAACATCCTCACCACTAGAGGCCCTGGAGAAGACCTGCTGGGTCTTAGACTCCGCGCCCTGGGGAATCTTGGCTCTAGCTTCCGTTTGAATCCCGGTTGTGCTCCTCTAGTCCCGCTTTCCACAACCACCCAGTTTCCTATCCGCAGTAGCCAGCCATAGGGTTCACTATCTTGCGGTGCACTCCTGTCTCCCTACGGTGTGCATCTGTCACCTGGCCACAGGTGACCTTGACAGTTTGATCAGCCATGAACCCGGCTGACATCCCGCTACCCGCGGATGATCCATTGCAGGGCATAGTTTGCAGACTTGAAACCCAGGAATCGAATCAGACTCAGGTGATGCGATTCCTCCAGGATCTGGCTTCTCGCTTCGAGCAGCTTCAGGCCTCCTTGGGAACCCTGAATCCGCAACCTCAAATACAATCAGCAGCTGCACCTATTGCACCAGTCGCAGCCACACACTCGCTACAACTGCCAGCTCCGTCCTGTTTCTCTGGGGACTCCAAGGCTTGCTGGGGGTTCCTTAGCCAATGCACGATTCATTTTGAGCTCCAGCCCCAAAACTTCCTGTCTGATCGGGCTAAGGTAGCCTATATCATTTCCCTCCTCTCTGGTGAAGCTTTAGCCTGGGCAGCCCCTCTGTGGGAACTGAATGATCCAGTGGTTTCTAGCCTGTCTGGCTTCTTGAAACTTTTTCGGAATATCTTCGAAGAACCGGCTCGTGTCTCTTCAGCGGCCAGCGCCCTTTTGTGTCTCCGCCAAGAGTCTGCTTCTGTGGGACAGTATGCCCTTCATTTCCGCATACTGTCGGCTGAGTTGAGCTGGAACAATGAGGCCTTAGTCGCAACCTTTTTGCATGGCCTGTCTGATAGAGTGAAGGATGAATTGGCTGGAAGAACCATCCCCACTGATCTGGCCGGCGTTATCTCCTTGTGTAACCAGATCGATATTCGCTTTCAGGAGAGGACCTTAGAAAAGCAACGCCAGCACTCCTTGGTTCTTAGTCAGCCTGAGCTCCCCTCTCTTCGACCCGTAGAGCATCTCCTACCAGCTGAGGAACCCATGCAGCTGGGTCGGACCAGGCTATCCCCCGAGGAACGTGCTAGGCGCAGAACTCTTGGTCTGTGTCTTTACTGTGGGGGCAAAGGTCATTTTCGTGACACTTGCTCTCTTTGTCCAGAAAAACGTTCGGGTCCACTTCATCTGGAAAGTGGAGTATTGGACCCAGAAATATCACCTTCCCCTTCTCGTCTTCTGCTTTCTGTGTTCCTTCATGTTGGTGCTTCTTCTCATTCGGTCTCAGCATATCTGGATTCCGGAGCCGCTGGTAATTTCATGGACTGGGAAATCGCATCGTCCATGAGACTTACTCTTTTGCCCCTCACCACGCCATTGGTGGTCTTGGCGATTGATGGTACTGTTCTCCCAGGGGGACCTATCCGCTTCCAGACCCTCCCTGTTAAGATGTCGGTAGGGACACTCCACCAGGAGTGGATATCCTTCCTTATCTTACCCAAGGCCTCAACGCCTATAATTTTGGGTCTCCCATGGTTACAGCTCCATTCTCCTCATGTGGACTGGACTACTGGACAGATCCTGGCTTGGGGTCCCTCCTGTTCCTCGTCCTGCCTACCCAAGGTTGCCCCCTGTGAATCTGAGCCGGTCATTCATTCCAGGTTGCATAACCATTTACATTTCTCTGTCCCTAACCACCCTTGGACGCACAGCCAGGCTAGCTTGTCTACAAGTCCTGCAGTCGCTACGTCTTGCGATGCGATTCAGGTAGTCGCTACACCTGACTCAGCTATTCACTCTGCCTCTGTACTAGTTATGCAAGTCCAGCCCATGCCCAGTGAGCCTCTTACTTTTTCTTGTTCGGGACATTCTGCTTGTCCTTCAGCTATTCAGCTTGACTCCGGCGACATGTCACCTTCTAACCAACCTGACTTCAGGGTTCCACTGACATCTGCCCAGTCTGATGGTCCTGTGCAAGATGACCAGTTCCCCTTTAAGGGTCTAGGGGACCCTCCTCAGATTCCTGTTGATCCTCTCATGCCCTTGCTTATTCCTAGAGAGCCTTTGGTCCTCAATAGATCTTCTTGTCATCTCCCTACCTCGTTTTCGGTCTCTGAGGATAATTTTAAGTACGAGGTTAGACAAGTTCTGGATTCTCGGCTCTGCAGAGGCATTCTTCAGTACCTTGTGCATTGGAGAGGTTTTGGTCCTGAGGAGGCGTCTTGGATCGCTGCATCTGATGTCGCTGCACCTCATCTGTTGAGAAAGTTTCATCAGAGATTTCCCTTTAAGCCTGGGTCCAGGCGGGGGAGGGCCCATGAGAGGGAGGGTACTGTCATGGATATGCAGTAGTGTTTGTCTGTCAGCTTACCTTCCTTCCCATGTGTTCATCTTAGAGGCCTGAGCCCTTTCACCTGGCTTCCTTTATAATCTCCTCCCAGCCAGACTCCACCCCAGGCCCTATCACAGAACACTATATTAACCTGTGCACTGCAAGCCTGCTTTGCTGATCAACGTGTTTGTTAGGCATTGTGTGTTTGGGTTCCTGCCTGCCGTGTGCTACGTCTGTCTCTCTGTTACGTTATTGGCTTGTCCCCAACTATCCCTGTCTGCTCGTGACCCTTGACCTTCGGCTCGTTCTTTCGTTATCCTTGTCTGCTTGTGGCCCCTGACCTTCAGCTTGTTATTCGGTTCTCTCATATCTTGTGCTGCTGCTTCCCCTCTTTTCCCCTTATCCTACGGGGCGTGAGCTAGGAAACTCCAGGGGTCCCAGCCTGCAGCATAACATCCTCACCACTAGAGGCCCTGGAGAAGACCTGCTGGGTCTTAGACTCCGCGCCCTGGGGAATCTTGGCTCTAGCTTCCGTTTGGATCCCGGTTGTGCTCCTCTGGTCCCGCTTTCCACAACCACCCAGTTTCCTATCCGCAGTAGCCAGCCATAGGGTTCACTATCTTGCGGTGCACTCCTGTCCCCCTACGGTGTGCATCTGTCACCTGGCCACAGGTGACCTTGACACTAGTCTCCTGTCAGGAAAGCAAGTATAACCCGATGGGCCAAGGCAGTCAATAGGCCTAACAAAATACTCGGTTATAGCTGTGAGCATGTGCTCTCTCACCCCTCCGGACTCGATCCCAGTCCGGGACTCCCACCGCTGTGTCTCCGCACACAGGATCTGCCACAGCCGGATCTCTGGTCCAACTGAAGTCCGAGAAGCAGGTAGATGTCGGATGCCGCACAGGCTCCGCAGCGATGTGGAAGGCTCTCTGGAAGTGCGCAAGGCCCAGGCCTCGGGCCTTGCACTCACAGCAGGTCTGCACAGGAAGTCCTCTTGCCAGCCGCGCGGTGTCCAAAGAGGCCGGGCTTAGGCTCGCCCTCCCCTTTTATACCCCACCCATGAGTCTCTGCGGCAGCCCAATGCACCCTGGGTGCCAAACGGGGTTCTGGGTAATGTAGTCCATGGGGCCTCAACGGAAACCCCGCTACACACTCCCCGCACTTAAACTCTTTGGTCCCCAAAGATTATTGTCAACATACACTACGCACATTAGACAAAGTTGCGTATGATATCGGCACTGGAAGTTCCCACCAAAAATGAGACGGTGAACTTCCTCGCCCACAGGTCACACTGTCATAAGTGTCCTGTCTAACTGTGCCAGGGGGTGAGTTGGGGTTGCCCTCCACCAAATGAACAGTGGAGGGATCAGGGCTTTCTGCACTCCTCATGGCAGTTACCACAGTGTCCTCCGAGCTCTTCCCCATTTGTGGGTAAGTCAACTTTCGGGGAGGCCTTATGGCCCTTTTCACCCTCCGCTCTCTTTGGATTTCTGGCTTGGACACTGTAGGTTCCTCTTCCGGAACAGACATGGCAGCTTTCACTGTTTCTGAAACATTTAACTCAGGAGCAGGAATATTCACGGAACATCTTGGATCCTCCTCTGGGAGTGAGTCGAGGGCATCTTCCCATGAGTCTGATAGAGGGCTGGACGGGATGAATTCAGTAGCTTCTGCATTCAGTGTACTGTCTATGGTGTCTCCCAAAGGTGGGAGATCTATAGCAGAAGTCACTGGGGCCTGGGAAGGCCATAGCCATTCTAGCTCTTCCCTTTCATCCTCACTAGGTTCAGAGACATCTGTTTCTTCAGACCGAGAAGCCTGGGACCGGGTATTTGGCCTAGGAGTATCCAGGATGGAAGTTGGCTCGGGGAAGTCCTTTGCAGGGGGTATCCAAACTGCTTTGTCAAGTGGAAGTATGTGGTTCCGGTGCCAAGTCTTCAACAGCCCCACCTTTCGCTCTGGCTTCAGTTGGTAGACTGGCAGGCCGGGCAGCTTCCTGCAAATAACATACGGCTCAGGTCTCCATCTGTCTGCAAGTTTGTGCTTTCCAGGGACTCCTAAGTTCCGTAGCAGCACTCTGTCCCCAGGCTGCAGATCCTGAATCCGGACCTTCAGGTCAAAGTTTCTCTTGTTGCGGGCTCCTCTCTGATCCGAAGCTGCTTGGGCTTGCTCATAGGCCAACTTTAAACTGTGCCTCAGCCTGTCCACATATCCTTTGTGGGAAGTGGCTGAGGAATGGTCTATGGAGGTGCGAAAGGCCAGGTCTACGGGTAGTCTCGCTTCTCTCCCAAACATGAGTCGGTAGGGAGAGTACCCTGTAGCATCACTTGTTGTACTGTTGTAAGCATGCACAATTGCTGCTATGTGCCTGCTCCAGTGCTGCTTCTTTTCACTATCTAAAGTTCCCAGCATGTTGAGTAGGGTTCGGTTGAACCTCTCCGGCTGTGCATTCCCTTGTGGGTGGTAGGGAGTGGTTCGGGTCTTCTTGATCCCTAAGGAGTCCAAGAGTTTCCTGATCAGCCGACTTTCAAAGTCCCTCCCTTGATCCGAGTGGAGACGCTGTGGTAGCCCATAGTGCACAAAGTATTTTTCCATGAGTACTTTGGCCACTGTGGAAGCCTTCTGGTCTTTGGTTGGGAAGGCCTAGGCATACCGGGTGAAATGGTCAGTTATCACCAGAACATTTCCTAGTCCACTCAAGTCGGGTTCGAGGCAGAGGAAATCAATGCATACCAAATCCAATGGGCCTTGACTTTGCAGGTGGCCCATTGGGGCAGCTTGATGGGGTAGAGTTTTCCGCTGGATGCAGCGTGCGCATGAATGGCAGTATTCCTCTACTTCAGCCCTCATGCAGGGCCAATAGAACCGACTTCTGACGAGTTGAAAGGTCCGTTCAGCTCCTAAATGACCATGGTGGTCGTGGAAGGCGACCAAGACAGTCTCTCGGTGTTTCTCAGGTAGAAACAGTTGCCATTTGTCTTCCAGGTCACCAGAGGGGCCCCTTCGGTAGACCACCCCTTGATGCACCTGCAACCTGTCCCACTCCTTCCACAACAGGCGAGCTTCCTTCGAAGGGTGATGCAAGAGTCTATCTGGATCCTGATTTTCCAGGGCCTCTAGGACCAATTGGTCACATCTCAATTCCTTTTTGGACAGCTTTGGTAAGTCATCTTCCTCTATCTGAGTTACTCCACAGTATTGCTTGGGGACCCCCACTACTGTGACCCCTATCTCTTCCACTCTGGACCCCCCACTGGCCTGGAGTTCAGCCCCTTGACAGAGGGCCCGCACCCCGTCCGGTGCCACTTGGGTCCTGTCTTACGTGCTGCTAGTGGGAGCATGAGACCTTCTGGACAGGGCATCCGCATCTCGATTTCCAGCCCCAGGTCTGTATTTCAGGCTGAAGTTAAATCCAGACAGTGCAGCCAGCCATCGATGGCCTGTGGCATCCAGCTTTGCTGTGGTTAAAAGATAAGTAAGGGGGTTGTTGTCAGTTTTCACAGTGAATTCTGCCCCATACAGATAGTCTTTAATAGTGATGAGCCGAACACCCCCGGGTTCGGTTCGCACGAGAACCCGCGAACGGCCTGAAAGTTTGCACGAACATTAGAACCCTATTAAATACAATGGATGCGAACGTTTGGATTCTAAAGTGCTAATTATAACGACTATTATCCATGTTATTGTCCGAAACAGAGTTTGGACATGTATCAATGCACCAGGGGACATGTATCAATGCAAAAATAAGTTTTAAAAACGTACGTTTTCCGTGAGCAGTCATTTTAATGATGCATAAAGTGAAAAAAAAAAAGTCAAATATTCCTTTAAATATTGTACCTGGGGGGTGTCTAAAGTATGCCTGTGAAGTGCCACATGTTTCCCGTATTTAGAACTGTCCCTGCACAAAATAACATTTCTAAAGGAAAAAAAGCCATTTAAAACTGCTTGCGGCTTTAATGCAATGTCTGGTCCCGGTAATATGGATGAAAATCTTTAGGAAAAATGGCATAGCTACCCCATCAACCCCCCCCTACCCCAGCCCATTACCAGCCCCTTTGGGTCTTGTATGGATATTAAGGGGAACCCCGCACACAAAATAAAAAAGGCCCTATATACTCTGAACAGCCGTATACAGGCGGTGCATACAAGACAGGGACTGTAGGTTTGTTCTTATGTAGAATCTGTTTGTAATTTTGAACAGCTGCATTGTTTAAGTGTAGCTCCATGCCAAATTCCTTTTTTTTAGCTTTTTGGAAAACATAGGGAACGGTTATCACCCCTGTCACATTGTTTTTGCTGTCTGTGCCCCTGTTCAGAACATTTCACCTCACTTTGCGTCCCAATGACAACTGTTTTTGAAATGTGGTGTTTTTATTGAAACAAGGATTGGTGATAAAGCATCAGTAGAGAGGAGACACCTTTCTCCCATATTAATTCTTACAGGAGAGAATTTTCCTTCCAAGGGGTAGATTTCCTCTCACTTCCTGTTGTCTTCTTCCGTTTGCAAGTAGTAGTCGTTTGTAAGTTGGATGTTTGAAAGTAGGGACCTGCCGTATATACTCTGCAGAAATTGGCCCCTTAGGTGTTGGTGTTGGCACAACACTGAAAGCACTCACAGTTATTCTTGGTGGGTGCTGGAACGCCCTGCTGTCAACTATTATATCAGGAATTGTAATAACATATAATTGTTGATCAGTGGTAGTAAAAATTGGGCCTTTGATGGTGGTGCTGGTGCCACAACACTGTAAGGCCTGACAGTTACTCTTGGTGGGCGCAGCAATGGGCCCTGCTGTGAATTATTAGATCAATAATTATAATTGCATGCCCCTGTTGAATAGGGGCTGAAAAATTGGGCCTTTGGTGGTGGTGGTGGTGGTGGTGGTGATGGTGGTGTTGGTGCCACAACACTGTAAGGCCTGACAGTTACTCTTGGTGGGCGCATCAATGGGCCCTGCTGTGAATTATTCGATCAATAATTATAATTGCATGCCCCTGTTGAACAGGGGCTGAAAAATTGGGCCTTTGGTGGTGGTGGTGGTGGTGATGGTGGTGCTGGTGCCACAACACTGTACGGCCTGACAGTTACTCTTGGTGGGCGCAGCAATGGGCCCTGCTGTGAATTATTAGATCAATAATTATAATTGCATGCCCCTGTTGAACAGGGGCTGAAAAATTGGGCCGTAGGCACTGGTGGCACAACACTGCAACCCCTCACAGATACTGTACTTGGAACACAGCAATGAGGCCTGTTGCAAAGTATTGCATCAAAAATTGTAATTACACGCCCCTGTTAAACAGGGGCTGAAAAATTGGGCCTTAGGCACTGGTGGCACAACACTGCAACCCCTCACAGATACTGTACTTGGAGCACAGCAATGAGGTCTGTTGCAAAGTATTGCATCAAAAATTGTAATTACACGCCCCTGTTAAACAGGGGCTGAAAAATTGGGCCTTAGCCACTGGTGGCGGCACCCATAAACCAAAATGATCTTCCAAGCTATCATCATTAATCGGATCATTGAGGAGGAGGAGGAGGATAGCTAGTCAACATAACAGCACAGGAACTCAGCATCAGCATCAGTCTTGAAAGGATGTGACATTTTAAAATCAATTAGTCTGTTATATCAGCATCAGGTGTGTGGTAGCTGGTGGTGATCCAAGACTGGTTCATCTTGATGAAAGTCAGTCGATCAACCGAGTCGGTGGACAGGCGCACCCTGTGATCCGTGACAAATCCTCCAGCAGCACTGAATGTGCGTTCTGAAAGAACGCTGGATGCAGGACAGGCCAGTAGCTCAATTGCATACTGTGCAAGCTCTGGCCAGTGATCCATCCTCAAGACCCAGTAAGCCAGAGGATTTTCGGTGGGGAAGGTGTCCAAGTCTGACCTTGCCCCTAGGTATTCCTGCACCATGTATATCAGACACTGGCGATGGTTGCTGGAACCGATCATACTTTGGGGCTGCGGACTAAAGAATTGTCTGAACGCATCGGTCAGACGGCCACCTTCCCCACCGCTCCTTCTTTGACTGCCCGAAGCCTCAGCAACTCGTTGTCCAGGACCAGGAGTTTGTAACCTCCCAGTCTCTGGGAACGCGTTGCACAGACCTTTCTGCAAGGCCTCCCGGAGTTGTCTCATCCTCTGCTCCCTCTGCGACGGTAACATAAGGTCCACAACCTTACCCTTGTACCGTGGATCAAGGAGAGTGGCCAGCCAGTAATGGTCCCTCTCCTTGATCTGAAGAATACGAGGATCCTTCCGCAGACTTTGCAGGATCAGGGAGGCCATGCAGCGTAGGTTAGCTGAGGCATTCAGTCTGGAGTCCTCTGGGTCACTAAGGACAACATGATCCGCAGCCACCTCCTCCCAGCCACGTACAAGTCCACTGGTTTCTTGGGACTGTAAATCATCCCTAAAAGACTGCTGCTGATGATGCTGAGTGCCAGCCTCCACCTCCATGCTGACACAATCCTCCTCCTCCTCCTCCTCCTCCTCCTCCTCTTCCTGTGCGATGGGTGGGACAGAAGGAACACTGTCTGGGTAAAGGGGGCCTTGAGAGGCAAGGAAGTCCTCCTCTTCCTGCCTCTGTTCTGCCTCAAGTGCCCTGTCCATTATTCCACGCAGCGTGTGCTCCAACAGGTGGACAAGAGGTACAGTGTCACTGATGCATGCACTGTCACTGCTCACCATCCTCGTGGCCTCCTCAAATGGTGCCAGGACAGTGCATGCATCCCTGATCATGCCCCACTGGCGTGGTGAAAAAACCAGAGCTCCCCTGATCCTGTCCTGGTGCCGTAGTCGCACAGGTACTCATTGATGGCCCTCTGCTGCGTGTGCAGCCGCTGCAGCATGGCCAACGTTGAGTTCCACCTGGTGGGCATGTCACATATAAGGCGGTTCTTGGGCAGGTTCAACTCCTTTTGCAGCTCAGCCAGGCGAGCACTGGCATTATAAGATCTGCGGAAATGCACACAGACTTTCCTGGACTGCTTCAGGACATCCTGTAAGCCCGGGTACCTGCCCAAGAACCGCTGCACCACCAGGTTAAGGACGAGAGCCATACAGGGCACATGGGTCAGTTGTCCCTGTCGGAGGGCGGAGAGGAGGTTGGTGCCATTGTCGCAAACCACCATTCCTGGCTTAAGCTGGCGTGGCGTCAACCACCTCTCGGCCTGCCCCTGCAGAGCTGCCAGAACCTCTGCCCCAGTGTGGCTCCTGTCCCCCAAACACACCAGCACAAGCACGGCATGGCATCTTTTTGCCTGCGTACTTGCGTAGCCCCTTAAACGCCTACGGAGCACCACTGGTTCCGAGGACAAACCACAGGAAGAGGCCATGGAGGAAGAAGAAGAGGAGGGGGTGGAGGAGAGAGGTGTGTCACAACCAGTAGTAGCATTTTGGAGGCATGGCGGTGGAACAACCTCCAACACTACTGCACCTTGTCCTGCATCCTTCCCAGCTGCCAAAAGAGTGACCCAATGGGCCGTGAAAGAAAGGTAACGTCCCTGTCCATGCCTGCTGGACCATGAGTCAGCGGTAATATGCACCTTACCACTGACCGCCCTGTCCAGCGAGGCCAAGACATTGCCTTCCACATGCCTGTAGAGAGCCGGAATCGCCTTCCATGCGAAAAAGTGGCGTTTGGGTACCTGCCACTGAGGAACCGCACATTGCACAAACTCACGGAAGGGGGCCGAGTCTACCAACTGAAAAGGCAGCAGTTGAAGCGCTAGCAATTTAGCCAAGCTAGCATTCAACCGCTGGGCATGTGGATGGCTGGGAGTGAACTTCTTTCGACGGTCCAGCAGCTGGGGCAGGGAAATTTGCCTGCTAGAATCGGACGTTGGTGTACTGCTAGCAGAGTGCCCGCAAGTACTTGGCTGTGACACACCTAATTCTACACCTTCATTCCTCTCAGAGCAGGTTTCAGAGAGGACTGAAGGTATAGTGGGGTTGGAGATCCCAGCTGATGCGGTGCAAGAAGAGGTCAGCTTTGTTCTTTGGTGTGGGTCTTTAAGGTAGGCTTGCCAACGAGCTGCATGGCAGGTCAACATATGTCTGATCAAGCATGTGGTGCCCAAGCGGCTGATGTTTTGGCCACGCGATATACGCTTGAGACATATGTTGCAAACAGCAGCTGTGCGATCTGATGCACTCGCCTCAAAAAAGGCCCACACCAAAGAACTTTTTGAATGACAGGCGGAGCTCTGCGGTGTGATTCCGTCGGTGTGCTGCCCATACGCTGGCCACTCAAGGCCATCCTGCCTCGTTGGAGATGTGCCTCCTCCTCATCCTCCTCCTCCTCCTCTCTCCTATTAGGCACCCACGTGGAGTCAGTGACCTCATCATCCCCTCCCTCCTCATCACTGGAGCCAATCTGGCAGTATGCTGCAGCTGCTGGAGCATGACTGCCAGATTGGTGTCCTTCTTGAGCATCCCCTCTCTCTGCTCTCACGCTACTGCCTTCCTCTAGCTGGGTATCATCATCAGATCCTTCGAAACGCTGGGCATCCTCCTGGAGCATGTACCCAACACTGTGCTCAAACAGTTCGGGGGACTCCTCAGGAGGAGGACATGGTGGGTCTAGGGAAGGATTGACTAATGAAGATAATGATACCAGAGAAGAGGACGCTTTGGCAGCTGCTTTGCCAGTACCCTGAGCCTGGGTGAGAGAGGATGAGGAGGATGAGGTGGGCTTGGTCATCCACTCTACCAAGTCTTCGGCATGATGTGGCTCAACATGTCCAGCTGCCGAAAAGAAGGACAAGCGTGTCCCATGGCCATGTGCTGATGACAATGCACCGCGTCCACGACCAGCACTGTTGCCCCCAGACACAGAGCCTGCTTGCCCTCTTTTTTTGCCTCCTGACTGTCTGCCTCTCCTTGTTTGCCTTCCAGACATTTTAATGGATGGCCTGCAGGGAGATGGGAAAAACAGCAATAAGGGCTACCTTCAGGTGTATACTGTGCAGGAGGCTTAGCAACAATGACACTGACACTGTCCCCTGCCTATCCTTCTCTGTCCCTAAACACAAGGATTTGCAATATGCTTCAGCAAGATTGGTTTAGCACAGAACAGCACACTGACAGTTTCCCTCACTGTCCTTCTCTGTCCCTACAAACAAGATTTAGCACAGAATAGCACACTGATAGTTTCCACGAGTGTCCTTCTCTGTCCCTAAACTCAAGGATTTCAAATATGGTTCAGCAAGATTGGTTTAGAACAGAATAGCACACTGACAGTTTCCCTCACTGTCCTACTCTGTCCCTACAAACAAGATTTAGCACAGAATAGCACACTGATAGTTTCCACGAGTGTCCTTCTCTGTCCCTAAACTCAAGGATTTCAAATATGGTTCAGCAAGATTGGTTTAGAACAGAATAGCACACTGACACTTTCCCTCACTGTCCTACTCTGTCCCTACAAACAAGATTTAGCACAGAATAGCACACTGATAGTTTCCACGAGTGTCCTTCTCTGTCCCTAAACTCAAGGATTTCAAATATGGTTCAGCAAAATTGGTTTAGAACAGAATAGCACACTGACACTTTCCCTCACTGTCCTACTCTGTCCCTACAAACAAGATTTAGCACAGAATAGCACACTGATAGTTTCCACGAGTGTCCTTCTCTGTCCCTAAACTCAAGGATTTCAAATATGGTTCAGCAAAATTGGTTTAGAACAGAATAGCACACTGACACTTTCCCTCACTGTCCTACTCTGTCCCTCCCTACAAACAAGATTTAGCACAGAATAGCACACTGATAGTTTCCACGAGTGTCCTTCTCTGTCCCTAAACTCAAGGATTTCAAATATGGTTCAGCAAGATTGGTTTAAAACAGAATAGCACACTGACAGTTTCCCTCACTGTCCTACTCTGTCCCTACAAACAAGATTTAGCACAGAATAGCACACTGATAGTTTCCACGAGTGTCCTTCTCTGTCCCTAAACTCAAGGATTTCAAATATGGTTCAGCAAGATTGGTTTAGAACAGAATAGCACACTGACACTTTCCCTCACTGTCCTACTCTGTCCCTACAAACAAGATTTAGCACAGAATAGCACACTGATAGTTTCCACGAGTGTCCTTCTCTGTCCCTAAACTCAAGGATTTCAAATATGGTTCAGCAAAATTGGTTTAGAACAGAATAGCACACTGACACTTTCCCTCACTGTCCTACTCTGTCCCTACAAACAAGATTTAGCACAGAATAGCACACTGATAGTTTCCACGAGTGTCCTTCTCTGTCCCTAAACTCAAGGATTTCAAATATGGTTCAGCAAAATTGGTTTAGAACAGAATAGCACACTGACACTTTCCCTCACTGTCCTACTCTGTCCCTCCCTACAAACAAGATTTAGCACAGAATAGCACACTGATAGTTTCCACGAGTGTCCTTCTCTGTCCCTAAACTCAAGGATTTCAAATATGGTTCAGCAAAATTGGTTTAGAACAGAATAGCACACTGACACTTTCCCTCACTGTCCTACTCTGTCCCTACAAACAAGATTTAGCACAGAATAGCACACTGATAGTTTCCACGAGTGTCCTTCTCTGTCCCTAAACTCAAGGATTTCAAATATGGTTCAGCAAAATTGGTTTAGAACAGAATAGCACACTGACACTTTCCCTCACTGTCCTACTCTGTCCCTCCCTACAAACAAGATTTAGCACAGAATAGCACACTGATAGTTTCCACAAGTGTCCTTCTCTGTCCCTAAACTCAAGGATTTCAAATATGGTTCAGCAAAATTGGTTTAGAACAGAATAGCACACTGACACTTTCTCTCACTGTCCTACTCTGTCCCTCCCTACAAACAAGATTTAGCACAGAATAGCACACTGATAGTTTTCACGAGTGTCCTTCTCTGTCCCTAAACTCAAGGATTTCAAATATGGTTCAGCAAAATTGGTTTAGAACAGAATAGCACACTGACACTTTCCCTCACTGTCCTACTCTGTCCCTACAAACAAGATTTAGCACAGAATAGCACACTGATAGTTTCCACGAGTGTCCTTCTCTGTCCCTAAACTCAAGGATTTCAAATATGGTTCAGCAAAATTGGTTTAGAACAGAATAGCACACTGACACTTTCCCTCACTGTCCTACTCTGTCCCTCCCTACAAACAAGATTTAGCACAGAATAGCACACTGATAGTTTCCACGAGTGTCCTTCTCTGTCCCTAAACTCAAGGATTTCAAATATGGT
The DNA here is from genome assembly GCA_029206835.1 of Rana muscosa. Lineage (NCBI taxonomy): Eukaryota > Metazoa > Chordata > Amphibia > Anura > Ranidae > Rana > Rana muscosa. The sequence continues at coordinate 40,250,402 of CM055122.1, forward strand.
TCAGCAAAATTGGTTTAGAACAGAATAGCACACTGACACTTTCCCTCACTGTCCTACTCTGTCCCTCCCTACAAACAAGATTTAGCACAGAATAGCACACTGATAGTTTCCACGAGTGTCCTTCTCTGTCCCTAAACTCAAGGATTTCAAATATGGTTCAGCAAAATTGGTTTAGAACAGAATAGCACACTGACACTTTCCCTCACTGTCCTACTCTGTCCCTCCCTACAAACAAGATTTAGCACAGAATAGCACACTGATAGTTTCCACGAGTGTCCTTCTCTGTCCCTAAACTCAAGGATTTCAAATATGGTTCAGCAAGATTGGTTTGGAACAGAATAGCACACTGACAGTTTCCCTCACTGTCCTACTCTGTCCCTACAAACAAGATTTAGCACAGAATAGCACACTGATAGTTTCCACGAGTGTCCTTCTCTGTCCCTAAACTCAAGGATTTCAAATATGGTTCAGCAAGATTGGTTTAGAACAGAATAGCACACTGACACTTTCCCTCACTGTCCTACTCTGTCCCTACAAACAAGATTTAGCACAGAATAGCACACTGATAGTTTCCACGAGTGTCCTTCTCTGTCCCTAAACTCAAGGATTTCAAATATGGTTCAGCAAAATTGGTTTAGAACAGAATAGCACACTGTCAGTTTCACTCACTGTCCTACTCTGTCCCTACAAACAAGATTTAGCACAGAATAGCACACTGACACTTTCCCTCACTGTACCTCTCTGTCCCTACAAACAAGGTTTAGCACAGAATAACACACTGACACTCTCCCTACCTATCCTTATTTGTCCCTAAACACAAGGAATCCAGGATTAGTAAAGGAAAAAAAATGACACTGTCCCTGCCTATGCTTCTCTTTCCCTGCTCCGGAACACACTACACAAGGCCACCGCGCTGGCGGCCTTTTATAGTGTGGGGCGTGTACTAAACCCTCTCAGCAATAATTGGCCACAGGCATCCTGCCTGTGGCCAATCATTGCTCTCCTCGCTGCCGGCGCTGTGATTGGCCAAGCATGCGGGGTCACAGTGCATGCTTGGCCAATCACAGCGCCTGGATGACACTGCGATGGCGTAGTGCATTGTGGGCCGTTCGCGTCACTCGAATTTGGCGCGAACGGCCCAAATTGTTCGATCTTCGTCGAATGATCGAACAGCCGATGTTCGAGTCGAACGTATGTTCGACTCGAACACGAAGCTCATCCCTAGTCTTTAAGTTTATCAACTACAGCCCACTTGAGGGCCAAGAACTCCAACTTATGAGTGGGGTAGTTTTTTTCAGAAGGGGTCAAACTTCTGCTCACATATGCGACGGGTTGCAGTTGCCTTTCATGCTCCTGGTAGAGCACTCCTCCCAGACCGTCATGACTGGCATCTACATGGATTTCATAGGGTTTCTTTGGGTCTGCATAGGCCAAGACAGGGGCAGTGGTTAAGCTCTTCTTCAGCATTTGGAAGGCCTCTTCACACTTCCCATTCCACTGGTCTTCGACTGACTCTCCCGGCTTCCTGGGACCCAAGTCATCCTCTTCTCCCTCTGTCTTTAACAGTTCATTTAGGGGTCTGGCAATCCGTGCGAACCCCTCTACGAACCTCCTATAATAGGAGCAGAACCCCAAAAAGGACCTGAGTTCTGTCACAGTGGTGGGCCGTGGCCAGGAGGTAACTGCCTCCAGCTTCCCGGGGTCTGTGGCTACCCCTTCTTCGGACACTATGTGCCCCAGATAGTTGACTGATGACTGGAAGAACTGGCATTTCTCTGGCGAAAGCTTGAGTCCCTCTTCGCTGAGCCTTCTCAAGACTTTTTCCAGTCTCTCCTCATGTTCCTCTAGAGTCTTTCCAAAGACGATGATGTCATCCAAGTACACGAGAACTTCGATGAGGTTCATGTCTCCTACGGTTTTCTCCATGAGGCGTTGAAAGGTGGCAGGGGCTCCAGACAGACCTTGGGGCATCCGGTCAAATTCAAAGAATCCCACAGGGGTTATGAAGGCTGTCTTCTCCTTATCTTCCAGATGCATAGGGATCTGGTAGTATCCACTCTTTAGGTCCATGACACTGAACCACCTGGCTCCAGACAAACTCTGTAGGGCATCCTCTATCCTCGGAGTGGTATACTGTTCAGGTATCGTTCTCCTGTTGAGAGTCCTGTAGTCTATACACAACCTCAACGACCCATTCTTCTTCCTGACCACCACTATTGGGGAGGCATAGGGGCTTCTAGATTCCCGGATAACACCGGTTCGCTTGAGCTCGGCGAGCTGTTCTCTCAGGTCTTCAAGGTCGGCTAGAGGAACTCGCCTGACTCTCTCCCTGAAAGGCTTGTCTTCCTGGAGGCGGATTCGATGGGTGGCACTCTTTGCACACCCTACATCGAACTCATCTTTGGAAAAAATCTTCCTCCAACTGGGCCTTTGCTCTCTCTTTCCAGGCCCTTGGCAGATTCGGATTCTCCATGCAGAGCTTCTCCCAGATAGTCCTTTCTCCCTCTGTCTTCTCCACATCTGATAAGACAATTGGGGCAGCAGGGCTCACCTGGCCCAACAAACATCCTGGTGGGGATCTCCATGGGGGTACCCGTGGTATTCCTGACGCTCACCGGCACCTTACAGTGTGCCTTCTTCAAAGCTCTTACTGGAACCATTTCTGGGATCACTTCTAAGCCTGAGTATTCTTCCCGGGGGTCTGGTTTCAACATGACAAAGGGGCCAGGTTGCTCCCAAGTAAGCTTCACAGTGGCCCTGAGACTGAGACAGGTCACTTCACCGGGCTGCAATACTATCCCTTTCTTCGCCAGTCTCCAGACTTTTCCCACCCCCTCTTCTGGGGCCTGCTGTTCTAAGACTAGTCGCTGGTAGGCTGTCTTCAACATTGGGTGCATTCTGGTGAGGTCAGCATCTCCAACACCTGAGACATCTGTGACTTCAGGGTATCTACTTCTGATTCTCTTTCAGGGGTCATGGCTGATCTGACCATTACTGGTGTAGAAGAGGTATGCGTCTTGATCGCTTGCTGATCCTTCTGTAGAGCCTCTTCATCTCTAATGATCTTTACTAGACCAGGATAATTCAGCGACTTACCTCCTCCAGAGGTTTTCAGGTGGAGTCAGACTGGATCCGAGCGTAGCGCTCCCTTTAAGATCTGCTTCATCCTTGCCGCATCTATGGCTTGGGGCACCATCCCTTTTTTTAGCACGATTTGACAAAGCATCTTGTTCGGTCTTTTGACATACTCCGACAGCTTTTCTCCTGGCTGCTGAAAGGTGTGTTCGAACTGATACACCAGTTCCGTTACTTTCTCTAACTGACCAAACTCTTCTTGTAGCATGGCTAAGCAGTCATAAGCCGTGCAGGCAGCATTTCCAAACCGGAGACTTTTTACAGCTTCCGCAGCCGCGCCTTTCAGACTTTCCATCACGCGCTGCTTCTTCTGCGCTTCAGGCACCTCCCATGCCTCTACCGCTGACAAAGCCTGTTCGATCCAGGTATCGAAGTCTTCCTCCCCCACAGGGATGGGCAGCCTCCCCGAAAATGTTCTCAGCTTCCGGTAGCTGGCCTCTATGTGTACCGTGTTCATTTTCTGACACTTCGTGAGCAGATCCCCTAAGGCATTTAACAGCTCTGGCCCTATGGCAGTAATGGATGTCACCGGAGGTGTAGTCCCTTTCTGCTTCTCTGTTGCATGGGGTATCCCTGGCGGTGATCCCGTTGGGGATGGCGGAGGTGACTCCATCTTCACGGTCATTGCGTGCGCCAAACCATAAGTTTTGTTATCTGGCGTCTGCACACTTCGGCCTTTAAAGTTCCCCGGTACTCCATCCCACCACTCTATCAGTGCATACTGAAACGAGGTGTCTGGGTCTGATTTCATGTCCATCACCCATGGTGTATTATTTGGGGATAACGACACCACGAATTGCTGCGCCGCACCTACCGACCATTCTTCTCCTGGGAGACTGATGACCACTGACATGTCTGGGTTTGTTTTGGCTGCTTCGCACCACGCTTTCACTTCTAGCGGGTCCATGCCGGTACTTTTGGCATGTTTGCTTGCCATATACAGGACTGGTTTTGTTTCGGGCCCTGTACACAGCACAGCCAACCCCCGGCAATCTACTCGACCCTTCTCTGGCACAGCTAGTCTAGGGGTGGTATATATGTATGGCTCTATACCAGTTCATGAACAAATCCAAACAGTTGTGAAATATAGTAATGGACGCCAATACCAGAATGATTAACTGTAATAGATTTACTTGTATATAAAGGTTAACGATCAATACCATATAACACATACAGGCAGAGCCCTGCAGTAATAATAACACTAGTCAACTATAGTGCACATATAGTTCTATCACACACTGACATATAGCTATTTTCCCTGTGAGCAATATGACGCTCAGAAATGCTATAAACTCCCAGTCAGGCCTAACTCAGTCAAAGCTCAGTCTTAAAGTGAGGAATCTTCGCATGCAAGATGATCGGTGGTGCACATACAGGAACAATAATTTGTAATCCAACAGTGGTCTATGGCAATAGAAGCAACTCCCCGGAGACTATATAACTCAGTTCTGCAACTAGTCCCCTGTCAGGAAAGCAAGTATAACCCGATGGGCCAAGGCAGTCAATAGATTGTGTGTGTAGTCCTCTATGGGACTTTTTAGGGTGAAGTCTACAAGTTTCAAATTGTATCAAAAAATATATATTTATTGTTGTAATACAAAATATCAAAGAGATAAAGATACATATACAATTTGGATGTACACAAACACAACTCAAACTATAGAGCAACAAAGTAACAACATCACAAAAGACCATAAACCACTGTGAGGGTCCTGATTCCTGTGGGAGGGCCCAGGGTGCCCGACGCGTTTCAAGGCTATGGGTTTATATAGCGCCTCTTCTTCAGGAGCTAGTGGTGATAGGTGTTGTGGTCTGTAGTTTGTAGACATAGAACAAAGCAAGAGAGTTGAGTAAACAAGAACATCGTCTATTTTATGTATATACAGTACAATTGAAAATTAATTCAATAGTTATAATAAAAAGCATCATTATTTGTACCGTAAATCATATATGCTAACCATTCCCCCATGCTTCTTTTGCAGAACAAGTAATTTGTTAAAGAAATAAAAAATTCTTCAACCCCAAAATTTTATGAAAGCACAAATTTCATTATATAATACATTTAAGTTATAGATGATTGTCCTATGCTTTTCTGCTGCTAAAGATGTGAAAAATGGTAATCAAAAAAGCCTAAAATATAATTTCCTGCTACCTCAAACATATCTAGAATATTTAATACATGTCTGCTAAAAAGGGGTTCTATCTTCATATACTTTTTTAACATCAGTATTGTAATAGCAATACAAACAATAGTATTTTTGACAATTCAATATAAGCAATAAAGTTGCCTTTCATAATGTAATAATTGTCTATTTGATGGCCATCTCCTTCCACAACTTACTGAATTCCCTGCATACTCTGCAGCTTCTCCTCTGCTGTTTACTAAAGACTACATATCCCATTGTACCATGTGGCCTGCAGTGATTCCTGTACTGAATCTGCTTCCTGAAACTCCTCTTCTTAATGTAGCGGGGTATCGTTTTCACCCACAAAACTACAGTTCCCAGCACGCTTTGAGGCACCCAGGGTGCATTTCCCCGCGCAAGGACTGCTGGGGTGGACTTTAAAAGGGAGAGGAGGAGCCTCGCTCTTTCTCTTGGAACGCCGCCCTCCCTGCAAGAGGATCCCTGCAATCACCTGCTGCGCATGCAAGGCCTAAAGCCTGGGCCTCGCACTTTGTTCCAGAGAGCCTTCTGTTCCACCGAGGAGCCTGTGGAGCATCTGATCCCCCTGAGGTGCCACCATCTTCTGGAGGACCGAAGACCCAGTGAATCGTGGGCGCAGTGAAGCCACTCACCGTAGCGGAGGTACCGGACAGGAGTCGGTCCGGTCTGGGTGAGAGAGCGCCAGCTCAGAACCACATCTAAGTAACTTTATTGCCTATTAACTTTGCCTAGGCCCATCATTGCCCACCGTTATACTTTGGAGAGACTGTCTGCTGAACTGAGTTTATCAGTCTCTCCAGCTTTACCAAGTTAGCGATCATCTGCTACCCCTGTTGGATTACAGTTTGTTTCTTTATGTGCACCACCGAGAGTTGCTAGCGAAGATTCTTTAACGAACTATACACCAAAGTTATAGTCAGACCTGACTGGGTAGTATAGGACATTGCTGGGCGCCATTTTTGCTCACGAGGGAGGATAGCTGCAGCGGGGATATTTTATTGTTACTGCATTATTGAATGTTATACTCTTTTAATGCGTGCAACTATATTGCAGGGATCTGCATGAGATATTGTATGCAAATTACCTTTTATACTTTTACCAATAGTAAAAAGTTATAGTTAAGTAATTTGGTGGTCAGTGTCAATTACTGTGCTGGGACACGGAAAGGGGGTTGTACAATATAACAGTATAGATATATTGCAGTTGTGCCATCTTTCCCCCTTTCCTAACTGTGCCACGAGAGGTTAGAGCCGATTGCCAGGGGTTGATAGCGGTGCATTACAAGGCCCAAAACAAACAAGCAGCCCACTTAAACTGAGGGTATCGCTATATTAACATCTGTAGTTGAGAAAGCAGGCTCTGTGAAATCTGTGGCACAGCAGTGTCTACTGATATTGCATATGTAATATGTGTCACAGAATGCAAGGAAGTAAAGGGGTGTGGGATCTTCCCAAAGTAGATTTATAAACTTCAAGATCATTCAGATTAGTAGAAGAAGGTTTGGGATTGTTGAAATTTAATGTGGAAATTATGACCATAGATACAACAGCATAGATCACATTTTCAATTACAGGTAAAGGTACAAGATTTTTAAGATTATATAATAATACAATGTTAGTTGTCATATTGATCTAATGTTCTTAATACTTTCAGTCAATAACCCAGAAAAAAATAATAAATACTGTAATTAGGTGTTCTGAATTCACTCTTACGTTCTTGATATGTATCCTTATTCTGAGTCAGTGACCTGGATAATATTTAAGCCAGGGACAGCCAGACAGCTTTAAGAAGTTTCAGAAGCCAAACAATTTAAGAAAAAAGTTGTCAATTGCAGCCAACATGTTTCTTTCTGGTGTCCTTAAAAAAACAACAGAAACATATTGTTATGCATAAAACATTCCCATACATATCAAAATTGATTTAGTAAGGAATAATGTATTCATCATAAAATCTACTATCTTTCATTTTCCAAATATTCACAAAATTATTGAAGCCCCACAAAAGGAATAATAGATTTATCATAATTGCAACTTTGTTTTGCTTTTTGTAAATATTCCTCAATTTTTGAGTCCCTTTAAAGGGGTTCTAAAGGCAGAAGTTTTTTTTTTACCTTAATGCATTCTATGCATTAAGGTAAAAAACCTCCTGGGTGCAACTCCCCCCAGTCCTCCCTTATACTTACCTGAGCCCCATGACCTGAGCCCCATCTCGACCCAGGGATATGCATGAGAGCAGCGGCTCTCTTGGGTCTCTTTCTTTTTCATACATCACGGGTAGTGATGAGCCGAACACCCCCGGGTTCGGTTCGCACCAGAACCCGCGAACGGACCGAAAGTTCGTACGAACATTAGAACCCTATTAAATACAATGGATGCGAACGTTCGAATTCTAAAGTGCTAATTATAACAACTATTATGCATGTTATTGTCCTAAAAAGGGTTTGGGAACCCGGGTTCTGCACCAGGGGACATGTATCAATGCAAAAAGAAGTTTTAAAAACGGTCGTTTTTCGGGAGCAGTCATTTTAATGATGCATAAAGTGAAAAAAAAAAAGTCAAATATTCCTTTAAATATCGTACCTGGGGGGTGTCTAAAGTATGCCTGTGAAGTGCCACGTGTTTCCCGTGTTTAGAACTGTCCCTGCACAAAATGACACTTCTAAAGGAAAAAAAAGCCATTTAAAACTGCTTGCGGCTTTAATGTAATGTCTGGTCCCGGTAATATGGATGAAAATCTTTAAGAAAAATGGCATAGCTACCCCATGACCCCCCCCCCCCTACCCCAGCCCATTACCAGCCCCTTTGGGTCTTGTATGGATATTAAGGGGAACCCCGCACATAAAATAAAAAAGGCCCTATATACTCTGAACAGCCGTATACAGGCGGTGCATACAAGACAGGGACTGTAGGTTTGTTCTTATGTAGAATGTGTTTGTAATTTTGAACAGGTACATTGTTGAAGTGTAGCTCCAGCCCAAAAATCTATTTTTAAACTTTTTGGAAAACATAGGTAAGGGTTATCACCCCTGTAACATTTGTTTTGCTGTCTGTGCCCCTGTTCAGAACATTTCACCTCACTTTCCGTCCCAATGACAACTGTTTTTGAAATGTGGTGTTTTTCTTGAAACAAGGATTGCTGATAAAGCATCAGTACAGAGGAGACACCTTTCTCCCATATTTATTCTTACAGGAGAGAATTTTCCTTCCTAGGGGTAGATTTCCTCTCACTTCCTGTTGTCTTCTTGCGTTTGCAAGTAGGAGTCGTTTGTAAGTTGGATGTTTGAAAGTAGGGACCTGCCGTATATACTCTGCAGAAATAGGCCCCTTAGTTGTTGGTGTTGGCACAACACTGTAAGCACTCACAGTTACTCTTGGTTGGTGCTGGAACGCCCTGCTGTCAACTATTATATCAGGAATTTTAATTACATATAATTGTTGAACAGTGGTAGTAAAAATTGGGGCTTTGATGGTGGTGCTGGTGCCACAACACTGTAAGCCCTGACAGTTACTCTTGGTGGGTGCAGCAATGGGCCCTGCTGTGAATTATTAGATCAAGAATTGTAATTACATGCCCCTTTTGAACAGGGGCTGAAAAATTGGGCCTTTCGTGGTGGTGGTGGTGGTGGCGTTGCCACAACACTGTAAGCCCTCAGACTTACTCTTGGTGGGTGCAGGAATGGGCCCTGCTGTGAATTATTAGATCAAGAATTGTAATTACATGCCCCTTTTGAACAGGGGCTGAAAAATTGGGCCTTTCGTGGTGGTGGTGGTGGTGGCGTTGCCACAACACTGTAAGCCCTCAGACTTACTCTTGGTGGGTGCAGGAATGGGCCCTGCTGTGAATTATTACATCAAGAATTGTAATTGCATGCCCCTGTTGAACAGGGGCTGAAAAATTGGGCCTTAGGCACTGGTGGCACAACACTACAACCCCTCACAGATACTGTACTTGGAGCACAGCAATGAGCCCTGTTGCAAAGTATTGCTTCAAAAATTGTAATGACACGCCCCTGTTAAACAGGGGCTGAAAAATTGGGCCTTAGGCACTGGTGGCACAACACTACAACCCCTCACAGATACTGTACTTGGAGCACAGCAATGAGCCCTATGGCAAATTATTGCTAAAAAAATTGTAAGTACACGCCCCTGTAAAACAGGGGCTGAAAAATTGGGCCTTAGCCACTGGTGGCGGCACCCATAAACAAAAATGATCTTCCAAGCTATCATCATCAATCGTATCATTGAGGACTCGGAGGAGGAGGATAGCCAGTCAACATAACAGCACAGGCACTCAGCATCAGCATCAGTCTTGAAGGGATGTGACATGTTAAAATCAATTAGTCTGTTATATCAGCATCAGGTGTGTGGTAGCTGGTGGTGATCCAAGACTGGTTCATCTTGATGAAAGTCAGTCGATCAACCGAGTCGGTGGACAGGCGCACCCTGTGATCCGTGACAAATCCTCCAGCAGCACTGAATGTGCGTTCCGAAAGAACGCTGGATGCAGGACAGGCCAGTAGCTCAATTGCATACTGTGCAAGCTCTGGCCAGTGATCCATCCTCAAGACCCAGTAAGCCAGAGGATTTTCGGTGGGGAAGGTGTCCAAGTCTGACCTTGCCCCTAGATATTCCTGCACCATGTTTATCAGACGCTGGCGATGGTTGCTGGAACCGATCATACTTTGGGGCTGCGGACTAAAGAATTGTCTGAACGCATCGGTCAGACGGCCACCTTCCCCACCGCTCCTTCTTTGACTGGCCGAAGCCTCAGCAACTCGTTGTCCAGGACCAGGAGTTTGTAACCTCCCAGTCTCTGGGAACGCGTTGCACAGACCTTTCTGCAAGGCCTCCCGGAGTTGTCTCATCCTCTGCTCCCTCTGCGACGGTAACATAAGGTCCGCAACCTTACCCTTGTACCGTGGATCAAGGAGAGTGGTCAGCCAGTAATGGTCCCTCTCCTTGATCCGAAGAATACGAGGATCCTTCCGCAGACTTTGCAGGATCAGGGAGGCCATGCAGCGTAGGTTTGCTGAGGCATTCGCTCCGGAGTCCTCGGGGTCACTAAGGACGACATGATCCGCAGTCACCTCCTCCCAGCCACGTACAAGTCCACTGGTTTCTTGGGACTGTAAATCATCCCTAAAAGACTGCTGCTGATGATGCTGAGTGCCAGCCTCCACCTCCATGCTGACACAATCCTCCTCCTCCTCCTCCTCCTCCTCCTCTTCCTCTTCCTGTGCGATGGGTGGGACAGAAGGAACACTGTCTGGGTAAAGGGGGCCTTGAGAGGCAAGGAAGTCCTCCTCTTCCTGCCTCTGTTCTGCCTCAAGTGCCCTGTCCATTATTCCACGCAGCGTGTGCTCCAACAGGTGGACAAGAGGTACAGTGTCACTGATGCATGCACTGTCACTGCTCACCATCCTCGTGGCCTCCTCAAATGGTGCCAGGACAGTGCATGCATCCCTGATCATGCCCCACTGGCGTGGAGAAAAAAAACCAAGCTCCCCTGACCCTGTCCTGGTGCCGTAGTCGCACAGGTACTCATTGATGGCCCTCTGCTGCGTGTGCAGCCGCTGCAGCATGGCCAACGTTGAGTTCCACCTGGTGGGCATGTCACATATAAGGCGGTTCTTGGGCAGGTTCAACTCCTTTTGCAGCTCAGCCAGGCGAGCACTGGCATTATAAGATCTGCGGAAATGCACACAGACTTTCCTGGCCTGCCTCAGGACATCCTGTAAGCCCGGGTACCTGCCCAAGAACCGCTGCACCACCAGGTTAAGGACGTGAGCCACACAGGGCACATGGGTCAGTTGTCCCTGTCGAAGGGCGGAGAGGAGGTTGGTGCCATTGTCGCAAACCACCATTCCTGGCTTAAGCTGGCGTGGCGTCAACCACCTCTCGGCCTGGCCCTGCAGAGCAGACAGGACCTCTGCCCCAGTGTGGCTTCTGTCCCCCAAACACACCAGCGCAAGCACGGCATGGCATCTTTTTGCCTGCGTACTTGCGTAGCCCCGTGAACGGCTACGGAGCACCGCTGGTTCATAGGACAAACCACAGGAAGAGGCCATGGAGGAAGAAGAAGAGGAGGGGGTGGAGGAGAGAGGTGTGTCACAACCAGTAGTAGCATTTTGGAGGCGTGGCGGTGGGACAACCTCCAACACTACTGCACCTTGTCCTGCATCCTTCCCAGCTGCCAAAAGAGTGACCCAATGGGCCGTGAAAGAAAGGTAACGTCCCTGTCCATGCCTGCTGGACCATGAGTCAGCGGTAATATGCACCTTACCGCTGACCGCCCTGTCCAGCGAGGCCAAGACATTGCCTTCCACATGCCGGTAGAGAGCCGGAATAGCCTTCCGTGAGAAAAAGTGGCGTTTGGGAACCTGCCACTGAGGAACCGCACATTGCACAAACTCACGGAAGGGGGCCGAGTCTACCAACTGAAAAGGCAGCAGTTGAAGCGCTAGCAATTTAGCCAAGCTAGCATTCAACCGCTGGGCATGTGGATGGCTGGGAGTGAACTTCTTTCGACGGTCCAGCAGCTGGGGCAGGGAAATTTGCCTGCTAGAATCGGACGTCGGTGTACTGCTAGCAGAGTGGCCGCAAGTACTTGGCTGTGACACACCTAATTCTACACCTTCATTCCTCTCAGTGCATGTTTCAGAGAGGACTGAAGTTATAGTGGGGTTGGAGATCCCAGCTGATGCGGTGCAAGGAGAGGTCCGCTTTGTTCTTTGGTGTGGGTCTTTGAGGTAGGCTTGCCAACGAGCTGCATGGCAGGTCAACATATGTCTGGTCAGGCATGTGGTACCCAAGCGGCTGATGTTTTGGCCACGCGATATACGCTTGAGACATATGTTGCAAACAGCAGCTGTGCGATCTGATGCACTAGCCTCAAAAAAGGCCCACACCAAGGAACTTTTTGAATGACGGGCAGAGGCAGCGCCCTGCACAGGCGGAGCTCTGCGGTGTGATTCCGTCGGTGTACTGCCCTTACGCTGGCCACCAAAGGGCATCCTGCCTCATTGGAGATGTGCCTCCTCCTCATCCTCCTCCTCCTCCTCTCTCCTATTAGGCACCCACGTGGAGTCAGTGACCTCATCATCCCCTCCCTCCTCATCACTGGAGCCAATCTGGCAGTATGCTGCAGCTGCTGGAACATGACTGCCAGATTGGTGTCCTTCTTGAGCATCCCCTCTGTCTGCTCTCACCCTACTGCCTTCCTGTAGCTGGGTTTCATCATCAGACCCTTCGAAACGCTGGGCATCCTCCTGGAGCATGTACCCAACACTGTGCTCAAACAGTTCGGGGGACTCCTCAGGAGGAGGACATGGTGGGTCTAGGGAAGGAGTGACTGATGATGAGTCTGACATTGATAACAGGGAAGAGGACGCTTTGGCAGCTGCTTTGCCAGTACCCTGAGCCTGGGTGAGAGAGGATGAGGAGGAGGAGGAGGGCTTGGTCATCCACTCTACCAAGTCTTCGGCATGATGTGGCTCAACATGTCCAGCTGCCGAAAAGAAGGACAAGCGTGTCCCATGGCCATGTGCTGATGACAATGCACCGCGTCCACGACCAGCACTGTTGCCCCCAGACACAGAGCCTGCTTGCCCTCTTTTATTGCCTCCTGACTGTCTGCCTCTCCTTGTTTGCCTTCCAGACATTCTAATAGATGGCCTGCAGGGAGATGGGAAAAAAGCAATAAGGGCTACCTTCAGGTGTCCTTCTCTGTCCCTTTACTTAAGGATTTCTAAATATGGTTGAGGATGATTGCTTTTGCACAGAATAGCACAACGACAATTTCCTTGACTGTCCAAAAATCAAGGATTTCAAAGATGGTTGATGAGGAATGCTTTAGCACACTATAGCACAAGGAGAATTCCCCTCACTTTCTTTCTTTGTCCCTAGAAACAAGGACTCGCACAGTGAAAGAAACTGACACTCTCCCTACCTAGAGTTTTCTGTCCCTAGAAAAAATGTTTTTTTTAAGCACACTATAGCACAAGGAGAATTCACTCACTGTCCTTCCCTGTCCCTGGAAACAAGGACTTGCACAGTGAAAGAAACTGACACTCTCCCTACCTAGAGTTTTCTGTCCCTAGAAAAAATGTTTTTTTTAAGCACACTATAGCACAAGGAGAATTCACTCACTGTCCTTCCCTGTCCCTGGAAACAAGGACTTGCACAGTGAAAGAAACTGACACTCTCCCTACCTAGAGTTTTCTGTCCCTAGAAAAAATGTTTTTTTTAAGCACACTATAGCACAAGGAGAATTCACTCACTGTCCTTCCCTGTCCCTGGAAACAAGGACTTGCACAGTGAAAGAAACTGACACTCTCCCTACCTAGAGTTTTCTGTCCCTAGAAAAAATGTTTTTTTTAAGCACACTATAGCACAAGGAGAATTCACTCACTGTCCTTCCCTGTCCCTGGAAACAAGGACTTGCACAGTGAAAGAAACTGACACTCTCCCTACCTAGAGTTTTCTGTCCCTAGAAAAAATGTTTTTTTTAAGCACACTATAGCACAAGGAGAATTCACTCACTGTCCTTCCCTGTCCCTGGAAACAAGGACTTGCACAGTGAAAGAAACTGACACTCTCCCTACCTAGAGTTTTCTGTCCCTAGAAAAAAATTTTTTTTAAGCACACTATAGCACAAGGAGAATTCACTCACTGTCCTTCCCTGTCCCTGGAAACAAGGACTTGCACAGTGAAAGAAACTGACACTCTCCCTACCTAGAGTTTTCTGTCCCTAGAAAAAATGTTTTTTTTAAGCACACTATAGCACAAGGAGAATTCACTCACTGTCCTTCCCTGTCCCTGGAAACAAGGACTTGCACAGTGAAAGAAACTGACACTCTCCCTACCTAGAGTTTTCTGTCCCTAGAAAAAATGTTTTTTTTAAGCACACTATAGCACAAGGAGAATTCACTCACTGTCCTTCCCTGTCCCTGGAAACAAGGACTTGCACAGTGAAAGAAACTGACACTCTCCCTACCTAGAGTTTTCTGTCCCTAGAAAAAAATTTTTTTTTAAGCACACTATAGCACAAGGAGAATTCACTCACTGTCCTTCCCTGTCCCTGGAAACAAGGACTTGCACAGTGAAAGAAACTGACACTCTCCCTACCTAGAGTTTTCTGTCCCTAGAAAAAATGTTTTTTTTAAGCACACTATAGCACAAGGAGAATTCACTCACTGTCCTTCCCTGTCCCTGGAAACAAGGACTTGCACAGTGAAAGAAACTGACACTCTCCCTACCTAGAGTTTTCTGTCCCTAGAAAAAATGTTTTTTTTAAGCACACTATAGCACAAGGAGAATTCACTCACTGTCCTTCCCTGTCCCTGGAAACAAGGACTTGCACAGTGAAAGAAACTGACACTCTCCCTACCTAGAGTTTTCTGTCCCTAGAAAAAATGTTTTTTTTAAGCACACTATAGCACAAGGAGAATTCACTCACTGTCCTTCCCTGTCCCTGGAAACAAGGACTTGCACAGTGAAAGAAACTGACACTCTCCCTACCTAGAGTTTTCTGTCCCTAGAAAAAATGTTTTTTTTAAGCACACTATAGCACAAGGAGAATTCACTCACTGTCCTTCCCTGTCCCTGGAAACAAGGACTTGCACAGTGAAAGAAACTGACACTCTCCCTACCTAGAGTTTTCTGTCCCTAGAAAAAATGTTTTTTTTAAGCACACTATAGCACAAGGAGAATTCACTCACTGTCCTTCCCTGTCCCTGGAAACAAGGACTTGCACAGTGAAAGAAACTGACACTCTCCCTACCTAGAGTTTTCTGTCCCTAGAAAAAATGTTTTTTTTAAGCACACTATAGCACAAGGAGAATTCACTCACTGTCCTTCCCTGTCCCTGGAAACAAGGACTTGCACAGTGAAAGAAACTGACACTCTCCCTACCTAGAGTTTTCTGTCCCTAGAAAAAATGTTTTTTTTAAGCACACTATAGCACAAGGAGAATTCACTCACTGTCCTTCCCTGTCCCTGGAAACAAGGACTTGCACAGTGAAAGAAACTGACACTCTCCCTACCTAGAGTTTTCTGTCCCTAGAAAAAACGTTTTTTTTAAGCACACTATAGCACAAGGAGAATTCACTCACTGTCCTTCCCTGTCCCTGGAAACAAGGACTTGCACAGTGAAAGAAACTGACACTCTCCCTACCTAGAGTTTTCTGTCCCTAGAAAAAATGGTTTTTTTAAGCACACTATAGCACAAGGAGAATTCACTCACTGTCCTTCCCTGTCCCTGGAAACAAGGACTTGCACAGTGAAATAAACTGACACTCTCCCTACCTAGAGTTTTCTGTCCCTAGAAAAAATGTTTTTTTTAAGCACACTATAGCACAAGGAGAATTCACTCACTGTCCTTCCCTGTCCCTGGAAACAAGGACTTGCACAGTGAAAGAAACTGACACTCTCCCTACCTAGAGTTTTCTGTCCCTAGAAAAAATGTTTTTTTTAAGCACACTATAGCACAAGGAGAATTCACTCACTGTCCTTCCCTGTCCCTGGAAACAAGGACTTGTACAGTGAAAGAAACTGACACTCTCCCTACCTAGAGTTTTCTGTCCCTAGAAAAAATGTTTTTTTTAAGCACACTATAGCACAAGGAGAATTCACTCACTGTCCTTCCCTGTCCCTGGAAACAAGGACTTGCACAGTGAAAGAAACTGACACTCTCCCTACCTAGAGTTTTCTGTCCCTAGAAAAAATGTTTTTTTAAAGCACACTATAGCACAAGCACAAAACACACTGACACTCTCCCTACCTATCCTTCTCTTTCCCTAAACTAAAGGAATCCAGGTTAAGCAAGAAAGAAATAAAAGTCACTGTCCCTGCCTATGCTGCTCTTTCCCTGCTCCGGAACACACTACACTAGGCCGCCGTGCTGGCGGCCTTTTATAGTGTGGGGCGTGTACTAAACACCCTCAGCAATAATTGGCCACAGGCATCCTGCCTGTGGCCAATCATTGCTCTCCTCGCTGCCGGCGCTGTGATTGGCCAAGCATGCGGGGTCACAGTGCATGCTTGGCCAATCACAGCGCCTGGATGACACTGCGATGGCGTAGTGCATTGTGGGCCGTTCGCGTCACTCGAATTTGGCGCGAACGGCCCAAATCGTTCGATCTTCGTCGAACGATCGAACAGCCGATGTTCGAGTCGAACGTATGTTCGACTCGAACACGAAGCTCATCCCTAATCACGGGACACAGAGCGACTTAGTCATTACTAATGGGTTATATAGATTACCTTCAGGTGCTGGCACTGGCAACTTCCAAAACCGGAAGTACCCTCCCCTATATAAGCCCCTCCCATCCGGGAGCACCTCAGTTTTTTGCCAGTGTCTAAGGTGTTGGCCAAAGAGTAACATGTGTTTTCACTGGGCTTGCGTACAGGTTCTTTTATGGGCCTCAGTAAGCTATTCCTGATCCGACCAAAAAAGCTTCATAGCTAAACGGTCGGTACCCGGGCCTTGCAACAGAAGAGCAAGGTTTTGCCTGTAATGCCTCTCTTAGGAGGGCTGGACCCTGGGATCCAGAGCTCTGGTCATACCCACGACCAAGATGTTGTCTGTGCAGGGTGCTATACAGGTCCAGGGGAGTGGAATCCTTGGGAACCCGGTCCCTGAAGGTTTAATTACAATGCCTGCCGTGATAGGTGAAGTTTGGGCTTCTGTGGACCAAACAAAGTCCTGCGGCGGGGAACAGGTAAGTGGGGGCCCCCAGGAACTTGGTTCTATTGGGGGACTCCCAAGCCTAATTTGTCTTTCTGTCTGTTACCTAACAGTATTCCCGCTAATATCTGTGTATGCCTGTAACTACTGGAAAATGTAAAATTTTAATAGTAGTCAAAAAAAAAGGGAGACCGCGGTACCTGTGTTAAACCACTAGAGGCCGCTGTGGTCCATTTTTCTTGTCATGTGGATCTTTGGCTTTTTAAAGTCAAAAGATCCAGGCAGTTGGTAAGTTTCTCTGTGGGAATCCACTTCCTCTGCCCTGTTGCTGCGCTCATCCACCACACAGGCCCTCCGGCAAAAAGGGCCCTGGCTCCTAGTCCCTGCTTGGTTTCAAAAAAGGCGCCGAAGGCGCACGGGCGCGCGCGCGGGCGCGTGCACGTGCCTCCTATGAAAAGAAAGGGGCGGGGCGGGTGGATGACGCTCGATGCGCGCCGCGGCGCTTCTGCGCATGTGCAGGCGTCCCAGCATGGATAAAAGACACAGTACAAGTGTCAGCTGGATGCAAGCAGAGCTAGCAACAAACGGTGGCACACAGAGGCGGTTGATGCAGGCATCCCCATAGAAAGACACTTTAGTGGACACCAGCTGGTATATAGCAGCAACTGTGTTAGACTATTACCAGCAAAATTGGTGTATGACGACGGGAATACCTCAGCTTTGTGCTTAAAGGATATGTCGTCCAGACGCTCCGGAAATAAGTCTTCCAGGAAGCCAAAGGGGTCTCCATCGGGCTGTGAGGATTTTGGGCATGCTTGTATTGCACCAATCTCCCCTGAAAATTCAGAGGTCAGTAGCCGTAGGAACCCCGCAGGAGTACCTGGTGCTGCGGCTGTCCCCAGTCCACCTGCTCCTGTATATATAACAGAGGAGGTTTTTTCCTCAACTCTGGGAGGATTGGAAGAGAGATTAACAGCATTGATCGCTGCTTCCCTGTCACAGGGAAAGCGCGTCCGATCTCCGTCTCCTCCTTCAGAGTGCCTGTTAGTGGAGGAACAGTCCCACACAGAGATCAACCTACCTGAAGGGGATCAGGATGAGGTTGATTCGGTTATAGAGGAATCAACAGTGGAAGAACCTTTCTCAGCATCTCAGGCTGAAAGATTATGGGTTCAGTCTCTGACTAACATGGTCCGATCAGCATTTAAAATGCCTCTTGCGGAGCCATCAACCACTACTGTCTCCTCGCTGGGGTCGCTGAAAGCTCCCCAGACTGTCTGTTCCTTCCCAATCCACCCTTTATTGGAAGGGCTTATTTACCAGGATTGGGAGCATCCTGACAAAATATTTACTCCCCCCAAGAGATTTCCAGTGATCTATCCCATGGAGGATAAGTTCATAAAAAATGGAGGGTCCCTACAGTGGACGCAGCCATCTCTTGTGTGAATAAATCACTGACATGTCCAGTAGATAATGTTCCAATGTTCAAAGACCCAATAGATAAAAAATTGGAGTCTTTACTAAAATCTGCTTTCTCTACAGCAAGCATGGTGACACAACCTGCAGTAGCAGCGATTGGAGTCTGCCAAGCAGTGAAAGATCAGTTGAAACAAGTCTTAAGAGACTTACCAGATCAGCAGGCTCTTGCCCTAGCTGACCTACCTAGAGCCTTGTGTTTTGCGGTAGACGCCATAAAGGATGCAATCCAACAGGCCTCCCGCTGTACGCTGTCTGTAGTACATATGCGTAGGCTTCTATGGCTCAAAAACTGGTCTGCTGAAGCTCCCTGTAAGAAATTGCTGATTAGCTTCCCATTTCATGGAGAACACTTATTTGGAGAAGATCTGGACAAGTATATCCAGAAAATTTCTGCCGGTAAAAGTACACTCTTGCTGGTTAAGAACAAGGGTAGAAGTCCTTCTTTTAGGAGGCCTACTTCTCCAGTCCCTGGCACATCGGCTGTGAAACAGTTCCGACGGCCTCCGCGGTCAAATCCAGGGGGCAGAAATCAGGGACAATCACAGGGTAACAAGAAACCCTGGGTCAAGAGAGGTACAAAACCTCCCCCCAAGTCATGAAGGCTTGCCCCCACTCAATCGGGTGGGGGGAAGACTTCAGTTGTTCACAGAGACCTGGCGGGACACCATCAGAGACAAATGGGTGATCTCCGCAGTAAGTCTGGGATACAAGCTGGAGTTAAAAGACACTCCTCCTGCCCATTTTATGAGGTCAAACGTGCCAAGCGATCCCCAGAAGAGAGGATCCCTCCTTCTGGCACTAAAACAACTATTGCTCCAAGGTGTAATCATGAAGGTTCCCTTGGAAGAAAGCGGGTTCGGGTTTTACTCGAACCTCTTCACAGTCCCCAAACCAAATGGGGACGTGAGGCCCATATTAAATTTAAAAGGGCTAAACAAGTTCCTACATATCAGGACTTTTCGGATGGAGTCGATCCGATCGGTGGCCACCGCCCTACAAGGGCAGGAATGGTTAGCCTCGATCGACATAAAATATGCTTATCTGCATATTCCCATCTTTCCGGCCCACCAGAAATTTCTACGCTTTGCAGTAGAAGGGCGCCATTTTCAGTTCAGAGCCTTACCTTTCGGTCTGTCCACAGCACCACGAGTGTTCACAAAAATTCTGGCCCCACTATTGGCCAATCTAAGAACACGGGGTGTAACGATAATGGCATATTTAGACGACCTGCTACTAATAGACCACTCAGTGGAAAAACTGGAAGTAGCTATTCACGAGACAATCAAGTATCTGGAATATCACGGTTGGATTATCAACCGAGACAAGTCAGCTCTAAGACCAGTCAAAAGTCTGGAATACTTGGGGCTAAGGCTGGATTCAAATCAGAGAAAGATTTTCTTACCTCCAGAGAGGGTGTCGTCTTTGAAAGATTTGACCCACTTAGTGGGTACAAAAAGAAAACCATCCATACGCCTGTGCATGAGGCTGCTGGGAAAAATGGTGGCTTCATTCGAAGCAGTACCCTACGGTCAATTCCATTCAAGGAACTTGCAGAGGGCCATACTGTCAGCCTGGAACAAAAAAGTTCAGGCTTTAGACTTACCAATGTCCCTGTCCCCTTCCGTTCGCAAGAGCCTCCATTGGTGGTTGGTGCCCCAGAATCTGGAAAAAGGGAAACCCTTCAGTCCGGTTTCTTGGAAGGTGATCACTACAGATGCCAGCCTCATAGGCTGGGGGGCAGTACTGGAGCAATGGTCTCTCCAGGGCAAGTGGTCAGAAGCAGAGAAGGCCCTGCCCATCAATCTCTTAGAGATACGAGCAGCCCGGTATGCCCTAGTAGCATGGACATCCAAACTCCAAGGGTCCCCTGTCAGAATTCAATCAGACAATGCCACAGCAGTGGCATATATCAATCACCAGGGTGGCACCAGGAGTCGTGCAGCCCAGAGGGAAGCGAATTGCATCCTGGAATGGGCAGAAAGATATGTCCCAACCAAATCCGCGGTTTTCATCCCAGGAGTGGAAAATTGGAGAGCGGACTTTTTAAGTCGCCAGCAATTATGCCCGGGGGAATGGTCTCTTCACCCCGGGGTTTTCCAGGCAATATGCCAGCGGTGGGGAACACCGGATATAGATCTGCTAACATCCAGATTCAACGCAAAGGTGGACAGATTTGTGTCTCGCACAAGGGATCCCCTAGCTTGCGGCTCGGATGCCCTAGTGTTCCCTTGGGATCAGTTCAAGCTGATATATGCATTCCCACCGCCACAGTTGTTACCGCGATTAATCCGCAGAATCCGGGTAGAAAAGAAACCGGTGATTCTGGTGGCTCCAGCGTGGCCCCGAAGGGCATGGTACGCGGAGATCGTAAAAATGTCAGTGGGGAGTCCTTTGACCCTCCCACATCATCCGGACCTGCTTTCGCAGGGACCGATATACCACCCTTCCTTACCAGCCCTGGGTTTGACGGCCTGGCTATTGAAGCCCACATTCTAAGAAAGAGAGGGCTCTCTAATCCTGTGGTATCTACCATGACCAATGCCAGGAAGCCGGTATCCAGGCAGATCTATTATAGGATCTGGAAGGCGTACATCGCGTGGTGTGAAGCCAGGAAATGGCATCCGCGTAAGTACGTAATAGGTAGGATTCTGGACTTCCTACAGTGGGCTGTAGATAGGAAACTTGCCTTGAGTACTATCAAGGGTCAGATTTCGGCCTTGTCAATATTCTTTCAAAGGCCCTTGGCTTTGCATTCATTAGTCAAAGCTTTCATACAAGGAGTGATGCGTATTAGCCCTCCGGTTAGTATTCCCATATGTCCATGGGACTTAAACCTGGTTCTGTCGGTTCTACAGAAACAACCATTTGAACCATTGCAGCACATTTCCTTGGTTCTTCTCACCAGGAAATTGATTTTCTTAGTAGCCATTTGTTCGGCTAAAAGAGTATCGGAATTAGCCGCCTTGTCCTGTAAGGAGCCATATCTGGTTGTCCATAAGGACAGAGTAGTATTACGTCCTCATCCAGCCTTTCTTCCTAAGGTGGTATCGAGGTTTCATTTGAACCAAGATGTGGTTCTTCCTTCTTTTTTTTTCCCAAACCTACCTCGGTAGAGGAAAAGTTATTGCATTCTTTGGATGTAGTAAGAGCAGTTAAAGCTTATCTAAAAGCCACTGCTCAGATTCGTAGAACGGATACTTTGTTTGTTCTGCCGGAAGGCCCCAGAAAGGGTCAGGCAGCATCAAAATCTACTTTATCCAAGTGGATTCGACAGGTCATAATACAACCCTATGGCTTGAGAAGGAGACCGCCTCCATTCAAAGTTAGGGCGCACTCCACAAGAGCAGACGGAACTTCATGGGCAGTGCATCACCAGGCCTCCCTGGCTCAAGTCTGTAAGGCCGCAACATGGTCTTCAGTACACACGTTTACTAGGTTCTACCAGGTAGACGTTAGAAGTCAGGAGGATGTCGCCTTTGGGCGCAGTGTGTTGCAGGCCGCAAAAGATCCTCATGCCTGATGGCGCCCAGCTTATGTATGGTGTATCCCTCCCCTCATTTGGCATTGCTTTGGGACGTCCCATTAGTAATGACTAAGTCGCTCTGTGTCCCGTGATGTACGAAAAAGAAAAAGGGATTTTTATAACAGCTTACCTGTAAAATCCTTTTCTTGGAGTACATCACGGGACACAGAGCTCCCACCCCTCTTTTTGGGACACTTATTGCTTTGCTACAAAACTGAGGTGCTCCCGGATGGGAGGGGCTTATATAGGGGAGGGTACTTCCGGTTTTGGAAGTTGCCAGTGCCAGCACCTGAAGGTAATCTATATAACCCATTAGTAATGACTAAGTCGCTCTGTGTCCCGTGATGTACTCCAAGAAAAGGATTTTACAGGTAAGCTGGTATAAAAATCCCTTTTTTGCCTCTTTGGCTCACACAGCAGCGGGAGTCATTGACTCCCGCTGCTGCCAATCACAGCCAATAAGCCAATGAGGAGATAGCATGGGACAGGCCAAGCCACACTCAATGTGTGAATGAACAATGTCCATTTATAAGAGTGTGGTTCGGGAGCGAGCTTGCTCGAGTGCCCCAAAAACAAGAGGCTTGCTATTGGGGTCACTAGGCAGGGAGAAGAAGCCAGGAATGCTGGCAGGGGACCCAAAAAGAAGAGGATCAGGGCTTTTCTGTGTAAACCCATTGCACTGAGCAGGTAAGTATAATATGTGTGTTATTTAACCACTTAACGACCGCTCACTGTATATATACGTCGGCAAAATGGCACGGACAGACACAATCACGTACCTGTACGTGACTGCCTTCGTATGGGTGGGGGGTCCGATCCCTAATAAAGGTTTAACCCCTTGATCGCCCCCCAGGTAACCCTTTCCCCCCCTAGCACCACTGTCACTAAGCAACCGTTTTTCTGATCGCTGTATTAGCGTCGGTGATGCCGCTAGGTAGTCAGTTATTTTTTTAGGTTCGCCGCCAGGTTTTTATAGCATCGGGTACCCCCATATATTACCTAATAAAGGTTTAACCCCTTGATCGCCCCCCAGGTAACCCTTTCACCCCCTTTTGCCAGTGTCACTAAGCGATCATTTTTCTGATCGCTGTATTCGTTATGCTGGTGCCGCTAGGTAGTCAGTTATTTTTTTAGGTTCGCCGCCAGGTTTTTATAGTGTCAGGTACCCCCATATATTACCTAATAAAGGTTTAACCCCTTGATCACCCCCCAGGTAACCCTTCCACCCCCTTTTGCCAGTGTCACTAAGCAATCGTTTTTCTGATCGCAGTATTAGGTATGCTGGTGCCGCTAGGTAGTCTGTTATTTTTTAGGTTCGCCGCCAGGTCTTTATATAGCGTCAGGTACCCCCATATATTACCTAATAAAGGTTTTAACCCCCTGATTGCCCCTAGTTAACCCTTTCACCAGTAATCACCGTATAAGTGTTACGGGTGATGCTGGTTAGTTAGTTTGCTTTTTATAGTGTCAGGGCACCCGCCTTATATAACCCAATAAAGGTTTAACCCCCTGATCACCCGGCGGGTGATATCAATTAGGTTTTAGCGTCAGAGAGGGTCTGCGTCACACCCCAGGCAGCGTCAGGTTAGTGCCAGTAGCGCTAACACCCACGCGTGAAGCATACACCTCCCTTAGTGGTATAGTATCTGAACAGATCAATATCTGATCTGATCAGATCTATACTAGTGTCCCCAGCAGTTTAGGGTTCCCAAAAACGCAGTGTTAGCGGGATCAGCCCAGATACCTGCAAGCACCTGCATTTTGCCCCTCTGTCCAGCCCAGGCCACCCAAGTGCAGTATCATTCGATCACTGTCACTTACAAAACGCAACACACATAACTGCAGCGTTCGCAGAGACAGGCCTGATCCCTGCGACTCCAGTGCTGTAGGAGGTGATTTTACCACCACAGTTAAAAAAAGAGCATATATGCCGAAGCATGGGGGCAGCAGGGGTGGAGGAGCGATTTTGCTCCTAATGCCTCGTACATATGGTTGAAAGTCCGACCGTGTGTACGCCGCATAACTTTTGCGGGAGGATGCCCCCATGCTTCGGCATATATAAATGGTGCATGTATGCCCATCATTAGAAGTGGGTGAATGAAGAAGGTATTCTAATGGTGGGCATACCCACCGATCATTCTCTTTTTTTCGTTCAGCCAATCAGCTGCATGAAAAAAAAGATTACAATACATGTCCAACAAAGACCAGCAACGTACTGGTATGTTGCTGGACTTTGAATGGTTATACCAGAATGATGCCTGTGGGTTTAGGTATCATCTTGGTATCATTCTTTTCAGCTAGCGGCCGGCTTTTATGTAAAAGCAATCCTAGCAGCTAATTAGCCTCTGGACTGCTTTTACAAGCAGTGGGAGGGAATGTCCCCCCCCGGATATAAAAAGCACCATTGGGAAATTGGGAAAGCATTTTATCACACCGATCTTGGTGTGGTCAGATGCTTTGAGTTTTTTTAAAAAAAAGAGTACCTGTCACTACCTATTGCTATCATAGGGGATATTTACATTCCCTGAGATAACAGTAAAAATTATTTAAAAAAAAATATGGAAGGAACAGTTTAAAAATAAAAGCAAAAAGCAAAATTAATAATAAAAAAAAAAGCACCCCTGTCCCGCCCTGCTCTTGCGCAAAAGCGAACGCAAGCGTCGGTCTGGCGTCATATGTAAACAGCAATTGCATCATGCATGTGAGGTATCACCGCGAAGGTCAGATCGAGGGCAGTAATTTTAGCAGTAGACATCCTCTGTAAATCTAATGTGGTAATCGGGTATGCACCCGAAAGCTCAAGCACACATACGTGTGTCTGTGTATATATATATATATATATATAGTCAAAAGTATTTGTACACCTGCCTTTACACACACATGAACTTTAATGCCATCCCAAGTCTTAGTCCATAGGGTTCAATATTGAGTTGGCCCACCCTTTGCAGCTATAACAGCTTCAACTCTTCTGAGAAGGCCATCCACAAGGTTTAGGAGTGTGTCTATGGGAATGTTTGACCATTCTTCCAGAAGTGCATTTTTGAGGTCAGGCACTGATGTTGGACGAGAAGGCCTGGCTTGCAGTCTCCACTCAAATTCATCCCAAAGGTGTTCTATCAGGTTGAGGTCAGGATTCTGTGCAGGTCAGTCAAGTTCCTCCACCCCAAACTCACTCACCCATGTCTTTATGGACCTTGCTTTGTGCACTGGTCCAAATAATATGGTGTGGGGTTGTTTTCCAGGGGTTGGGGTTGGCCCCTTAGTTCCAGTGAGGGGAACTCTTAAGGAGTCAGCATACCAAGACATTTTGGACAATTTCATGCTTCTAACTTTGTGGGTACAGCTTGGGGATGGCCCCTTCCTGTTCCAACATGACTGCACAACAGTGCACAAAGCAAGATCCATAAAGACATGGACTTAGCAGGGGTGGTGGAAAATTAACTTCAAGTGCAATAATTCATATTTTAATCGTGACTAAAACATATACAATTAAGTGTAACAATCTAAAATAATTAAATTCCAAAGTGCTATAATGGTGTGAACCTCCCAACTAAAAAGTTGTTGCACTTGAAGGTAATTTGTATTGCAATTATCTGTAGAGGGGTTTCCACCATCCCTGCTAAGGCAGCACTGGTGGGCACTGATAGGCAGCACTGATGGGCACTAATAGGCTGCACTGATTGGCAGCACTGGTTGGCAGCGTTGATGGACACTAATTGGTAGCACTGATGTGCACTGATAGGTGGCACTAATGGGCACTGATATGCATCACTGATGGGCTCTGATTAGTTGCATTTATGGGCACTGATAGGCTCTGATTTGCAGCACTGATTGGCAGCACTGATGGGCACTGATAGGCAGCACTGATGGACACTGATAGGCACTGATAGGCAGCACTGATGGGCACTCATATGCAGCACTGATGGGCTCTGATTGGCAGCACTGATGGGCACTGATAGGCGGCACTGATTTGCAGCACTGATAGGCAGCATTGGTTGGCACTGAAAAGCAGCACTGCTACTGATGAGCAGAATTGGTTGTTACTGATAGGCAGCATTGGTTGGCACGGATAGGCAGCATTGGTTGGCACGGATAGGCAGCATTGGTTGGCACTGGCTGGCACTGATTGGCAGCATTGGTGGGCACTGATTGGCAGCACTTATGGCAGGTGGGACCAACCGCCATAAACACCAGCCAATGATTGAGCTGCTTCATAGAACGGGCGGAGCCACGTAAATGTAGCGGCCTGCCCAGACCCATCCCATTTGCTGGTGTTTTATGGCCATTCAGTCCCGCCAAAACCCAAAATCACCACTGACTTTTGACAGCTGGTGTCTCTCCCTGTATGTAGTGTCATTATCTGACAGCTTCAAAAACTGAACAGCTCTGGCAATTCTCACGATCCCCTGAATGTGAAACTCCCCCTCTCCCCTATCTGTGCCAACCAATGCTGCCAATCATTGCCCACCAATGCTGCCAATCAGTGCCAACCAATGCTGCCAATCAGTGCCCACCAATGCTGCCAATCAGCTCTGGCAATTCTCACGAAACTGTTTCACAGGCAGCGGGGGCCACAAACTCTCATGGATGCAGCATTTCTGGGGAGATCTCTGGAGATAGCATGGGGTGATTAGGGTGTGCCCAGGCACATCCGGCACACCCCGTGCGCACGCCTATGTTGACAGGAAAGAATAACATAAAAATATTAAGTTACATAGTTTAATAAATTATTTAAGAATAAAAACATTGAATTTTTTTTTTTTAAATCACAGACATTCTCATTGTAGACTTTTTAAATAATTTTGAACAATCACAATTCACCAGCCTCTCAAACTCTTCATAAATTAACTTATTATGCCCTTTCTATCTGCAAGGAGTCCAACTATATCAGCAAGACCATTCAAAAAATAATAGTAATTCAATTTGTAATATTTTCTTTGAATGTTTATTAATACATTTTTAGGTACTGTATATACTCGAGTATAAGCCAAGTTTTTCAGACCCTTTTTTTAGGGCTGAAAATACCCCTCTCGGCTTATACTCGAGTCAGTGTACCTTGGGCGTGCATTTTTTAAAACTCGCATCTTCCTCCTGGTTCTGTCCCGTTCTGTGATAGGCGTTTGACACTGTGTTCAGTGTTCCGCCTATCACGGACGTTCTTTCATCCTCGGACTTAGTTTACCAGCAGTCACTGTGTTCAGCCTATCACGGACCTTCTCTTGTCCGAGGATGAAAGAACGTCCGTGATTGGCGGAAATCTGAACACAATGTCTGCTGGGAAACTGAGTCCGAGGATGAAAGAACGTCCGTGATAGACGGAACACTAAACACAGTGTCAAACGCCTATCACGGAACGGGACAGGACCAGGAGGAAGCCGTGAGTTTTAAAAAATGGACGCCCGCAGCGCAGCCTGTCAAGAATTTCAGGTACACTGCAATGGGCACAGTGAGGTTGTAATGGGCACAGTGAGGTAATGGGCACAGTGAGGTTGTAATGGGCACAGTGAGAATAGGCACAGTGAGGTAATGGGCACAGTGAGGTAATGGGCACAGTGAGGTTGCAATGGGCACAGTAAGGTTGTAATGGGCACAGTGAGGTTGCAATGGGCACAGTGAGATTGGGCACAGTGAGGCGTGCAAATGGGCATTGTTGACCCTCTTTTCCGCTTACAGTAGCTGCTGCATTCTCACCCTAGGCTTATACTCGAGTCAATACATTTCCCATTTTTTGTGGTAAAATTAGGTGCCTCGGCTTATACTCGGGTCGGCTTATACTCGAGTATATACGTTATATTTTCAATTTATGAAGGATAATGGCAACTGAAGGTAGGAATATACCAATTCCTTTTAGCTTCTTAGTGTCAGGTCACCTGTGGCCAGATGACAGATGCACACCGTAGGGGGTCAGGAGTGCACCACAAGGTAGTGAACCCTATGGCTGACTGCTGCGGATAGGGTACTGGGTGGTTGTGGAAAGCGGGACCAGAGGAGCACAACCGGGATCCACAGGAAGCTAGAGCCGAGATTCCCCCGGGGCGCTGAGTCTAAGACCCAGCAGGTCTTCACCAGAGCCTCTAGTGGTGAGGATGTTACGCTGCAGCTAGGTCCAGGTCGCGACCCCTAGAGTCTCCTAGCTCACGCCTCGTAGGGTAAGGAGGAAAGAGGGGAAGCAGCAGCACAGGATACAAGAATAGTGAGGGGAAAGGCCAAGGTCAGGGTCATAAGCAGACAAGGATAAACGAAGGACAAGCCGAAGGTCAAGGGTCACAAGCAGACAGGGATAGTCAGGAACAAGCCAATATCGTAACAGAGAGACAGACGTAGCACACGACAGGCAGGAACCCAAACACACAATGCTTAAACAAACACATTGATCAGCAAAGCAGGCTTGCAGTGCACAGGTTAATATAGTGTTCTGTGATAGGGCCTGGGGTGGAGTCAGGCTGGGAGGAGATTATAAAGGAAGCCAGGTGAAAGGGTCTGGCCTCTAAGATGAACACATGAGGAGGAAAGGTAAGATAGCAGACAGACATTAGTGCATATCCATGACAGTACCCTCCCTCTTACGAGGCCTCCCCCTTCCCCGCCTGGGCCCAGGTTTAGAGGGAAACTTCAGATGAAACTCCTTTAACAGACGAGGTGCAAAGACCTCAGATGCAGCGATCCAAGACCTCTCCTCGGGACCAAACCCCTTCCAATGAACGAGGTACTGAAGAACGCCTTTACAGAGTCAGGAGTCCAGAATTTGACTGACCTCGTACTCCTGATTATCCTCAGAGACAGGCGCCGCGGTAGGGAGCGGACAAGAGAATTTATTGAGGACTAAAGGCTTTAGAAGGGCAACATGGAAGGAGTTAGTGATTTTAAAGCTCTTAGGAATCTGGAGTTTGAAACAAACCAGATTCAGTTTAGCAGTTACAGTGTATGGACCAATGAATCGTGGAGCAAACTTCAGGGAAGGAACTCAGAGCTTGATGTTCCTGGTGGAGAGCCAGACTTTGTCCCCTGGCTGAAGAGAAGGCGGTTTACGCCTGCGGCGGTCGGCAAAGCCTTTGAATTTTTCAGCAGCTGCCCGGAGGGAATCATGACCGTCACCCCAAACGGAATTGAGTGACTCCTGAACCAAAGCCA
The DNA here is from genome assembly GCA_029206835.1 of Rana muscosa. Taxonomy (NCBI): domain Eukaryota; kingdom Metazoa; phylum Chordata; class Amphibia; order Anura; family Ranidae; genus Rana; species Rana muscosa. Next base: position 40,279,520 of record CM055122.1, read on the forward strand.
AAGCTGGAATATCTGGAGAACAGATCATGGGAAGAGGAAGTTGAGGGTGTTTTCCGTAAACTGTGAAAAAGGATGTCTTCTGTGAACTGATATTCACATGATTGTTATGCGAGAATTCTGCCCACAGGAGTAGAGAGGACCAATCGTCATGATGAGAAGACACAAAGGTGCGAAGAAAGACCTCTAACTCCTGATTAACCCTCTCAGTCTGTCCATTGGATTGAGGATGGTAAGAAGAGGAAAAATCCAAGACAATATTGAGGGATTTGCAAAAGGCTCTCCAAAAACGAGACGTAAATTGGACTCCCCTGTCGGAAACAATATGAGAAGGAACCCCATGGAGGCGGAAAATTTCTCGAATAAAAATGGGAACCAAGGCGGGAGCAGAAGGAAGACCAGGAAGAGGAACAAAATGAGCCATCTTGGAGAACCAATCGATTACCACCCAAATGACTGTATTATTCTCAGACAGTGGGAGGTCGGTGATAAAATCCATGGCAATATGAGCCCAGGGCTCCTTGGGAATGGGCAAGGGCATGAGGAGACCAGCAGGAGCTTGTGTGGAGGATTTAGACTGAGCTAAGACATGACAAGCCTTAACGTAGTCTTTGACATCTGAGCGGAGATTAGGCCACAAGTAGAGACGACTGATGAGTAAGAAGGATCGGAGGAATCCAGAATGACCTGCCACCTTGGAATCATGTCCCCAACGAAGGATCTTAGCTCTTAGCTCAGTGGGGACAAAGGTTTTACCAGGCGGAATTTTTGACTTCAGGGTGGTAGAGTGGGCAACAATGCACGAGGTTGGAATGATCGGCTCAGGTTCAGGGGCGGACTCCTCGTCCAAAGTGTCAAATGACCTAGATAGCGCATCAGCCCGACCGTTGCAGGAACCAGGTTTGTAGGTAATCGTGAAATTAAAACGAGCAAAGAAGAGACTCCACCTGGCCTGTCTAGGATTCAGACGTTTAGCATTCTGTAGATACTGTAAATTCTTGTGATCAGTAAAGATCGTTATGGAGTGAGGGGAACCCTCCAAGAGGTGACGCCACTCCTCTAACGCCAATTTAATTGCGAGAAGTTCCCGATCACCGATGGCATAATTCCTCTCTGCCTGAGATTTTTTTTTGGAGAACAACGCACATGGTTGACGTCTCTTCTCAAAGAATTGAAGAAGCACAGCTCCCACCCCAATTGAGGAAGCGTCCACTTCAATAAAAAATACATCCCCAAGATTTGGTCTCCTCAAGAGAGGTCCAGAAACAAAGGCCTGTTTCAGGTTGTGAAATGCAGAGACAGCTTCGGGAGGCCAGTCTTTGGCATTCGCACCCTTCTTGGTCAAAGCGATAATAGGCGCGGCAATAGAAGAGTAATTCTTTATGAACTGCCTATAATAATTTGTGAAGCCAAGAAAGCGCTGTGTGGCCTTGAGGCTAGCAGGAAGAGGCCAGTTGGTAATAGCCAAGACCTTCCCAGGATCCATACAAAGACCCGAACATGAGACAAAGCACCCCAGAAACAGGACCTCAGAACATTCAAAGGAACATTTCTCCAGCTTGGCATAGAGTCTGTTCTCTCTAAGACGCTGAAGTACTGTGCGGACATGGTTTCTGTGGACGAGCAGATTTTCAGAAAAGATCAGAATGTCATCCAGATAGATGACAACAAACTGGTACAGCAGATCTCTGAAGATTTCATTGACAAAGTTTTGAAACACGGCTGGGGCATTACACAAACCAAAAGGCATCACCAGGTATTCGTAATGCCCGTCTCTAGTGTTGAATGCAGTCTTCCATTCGTCACCCTCCCGTATTCTAATGAGATTGTACGCGCCTCTGAGATCCAACTTGGTGAAAATGGAGGCACCCTTCAACCTATTGAATAGCTCAGATATTAAGGGTAAGGGGTATCGATTTTTAATAGTAACCGTGTTTAAACCTCGATAGTCGATGCAGGGTCTTAGGGTACTATACTTTTTGGCAACAAAAAATAACCCTGCCCCTGCAGGCGATGCGGATTTCTGGATGAAACCTCTCTCCAGATTCTCTGCGACATACTCAGACATGGCCTGGGTCTCTGGGATGGACAGAGGGTAGGTACGACCCCTGGGCAGAGTTTCTTCCGGGAAAAGGTCAATAGCACAGTCAAAAGACCTGTGGGGAGGAAGCACCTCAGCTGATTTCTTACAGAACATGTCCCGGTAATTGCTGTATGCAGCGGGAAGATCAGAAGAAACAGAAGTGGTAGCAACCGGAAGTCTCTCCTTGGGGGCCACCTTGAGAAGACATGACGAGAAACATGAGGGACCCCAAGCCAGGACCTGCCCAGAGACCCAGTCCACATGTGGAGAGTGGAGCTGTAGCCAAGGAAGGCCCAATACAATGGGGGTAGAGGCCTTGGGTAGAATGAGAAAGGATATCCACTCCTGGTGGAGAATCCCTACTGACATCCTAATGGGTAGCGCCTGGAAGCGAATAGGGCCCCCTGGGAGAACAGTGCCATCAATTGCCGAGACTACCAATGGGGTAGCAAGAGGTGAAAGTCTAAGCTTCATAGAGGAAGCAGTTTCCAAATCCATAAAATTGCCGGCAGCCCCGGAATCCAGATATGCAAAGGTTGATTGAGGAGAAGTGCCTATACAAAGGAACACTGGCAGGAGAAGGCGAGAAGGTGATGTTTCTGGGTCCAATACTCCACCTTCCAAATGTATTAGGCCCGAGCGTTTCCCAGACAGAAGCGAGCAGGAGTCACGAAAATGACCCTTGCCCCCACAATAGAGGCACAAGCCCAGAGTTCTGCGCCTAGCACGTTCTTTGGGGGTTAGTCTGGTCCGGCCCAGCTGCATAGGTTCCTCAGCAGGCAGAAGATGCTCCAGGGGATGAAGGGAGGCGAGCTCAGGCTGGCTAGGGCCCAGGGAGTGCTGGCATCTTTTTTCTAGGGACCTTTCCTGAAAACGAATGTCGATCTGATTGCACAAAGAAATTACATCGTCCAGACTGACGGGGATGGCTCTTCCCACAAATTCGTCTTTCACTTGGTCAGAGAGGCCATGTAAAAAGGTAGTGACCAGGGCCTCATTGTTCCAGCTCAATTCAGCTGTGTGGATACGGAACTGAATAGCATATTGTCCCACTGAACTAGATTCTTGGCGAAGACGTAAGAGGGCACTAGGCCCTGAAGAAGGCCGAGCTGGCTCCTCGAAGATGTTACGAAAGAGCTCCAAGAAGTCTGACAGGCTGGAAACCACCGGATCATTCTTTTCCCACAGGGGGGCAGCCCAGGCTAAAGCTTCACCAGAGAGGAGGGAGATGATATAGGCTACCTTAGCCCGATCAGACAGGAAGTTTTGAGGCTGAAGCTCAAAATGAATCGTGCATTGGCTGAGAAACCCCCTGCAGACCTTGGAGTCCCCAGAGAAACGGAACTGAGCTGGCAGTTTTAGTGAGTGTGTGGCTGTGACTAGTGCGAAAGGCGCAGCCGCTGGTTGTACTTGAGGTTGCGGATTTGGGGTTCCCAAGGAGGTCTGAAGCTGCTCGAAGTGAGAAGCCAGAACCTGGAGGAATCGCATCACCTGAGACTGATCTGATTCCTGGGTCTCAAGTCTACGGACTAAGCCCTGTAATGGATCATCCGCCGGGATCGGCATGTCAGCCGGGTCCATGGCTGATCAAAATGTCATTTCCAGATGACAGATGCACACCGTAGGGGGTCAGGAGTGCACCACAAGGTAGTGAACCCTATGGCTTGCAGTGCACAGGTTAATACAGTGTTCTGTGATAGGGCCTGGGGTGGAGTCAGGGTGGGAGGAGATTAGAAAGGAAGCCAGGTGAAAGGGTCTGGCCTCTAAGATGAACACATGAGGAGGAAAGGTAAGATGGCAGACAGACATTAGTGCATATCCATGACACTTAGTAATCTGATATCCTCAGTATAAATGATCAAATCAAGAAAGTTAACACTATACATTTCCCCCAAGAGCACACAATAAACAATCTAAAGGAAAAATAATTTGTACAGGGAACAAAAAAACGTTGCACTTAGGACATAACTAGCCAACCCCATTTTCTTCCTGGAGGGGAAATCATACTGTATATTAGACATGTGCATTCGTTTTCGTCCGAATGCATTTTCGTCCGAATTTCAGCTATTTTCGTTATCGTTTTAACAAACGAAAACGAAAGCACAGAATCCGAAAACCGAAAGATCCGACATAAACAAATGCTTTATTTTCGTTTTCGTTGCTACAACAGTTCGATATAGATAGGAGATTCGACGTGACGCTGACAATAACAATCTGTGTCTATCGAACCTGTGGTCGAATGTGCCTAACCTTAACTCTATTAGTCCAAGATTATTCTACATAGGAGAGAAAAGATTCGACATTATAGAGAGAAAAGATTCGACATAGGAGAGAAAGATTCGACATATCAGAGAAAAGATTCGACATAGGAGAGAAAAGATTCGACATAGGAGAGAAAAGATTCGACATAGGAGAGAAAAGATTCGACATAGTAGAGAAAAGATTCGACATAGGAGAGAAAAGATTCGACATAGGAGAGAAAAGATTCGACATTATAGAGAGAAAAGATTCGACATAGGAGAGAAAAGATTCGACATTATAGAGAGAAAAGATTCGACATAGGAGAGAAAAGATTCGACATAGGAGAGAAAAGATTTGTTATTATAGAGAGAAAAGATTCGACATAGAGAGAAAAGATCACTGCTGGAATTGGGTGGGGGAAGTAAAATAAAAATAAAGTTGATGATGAATGTTATTGGCTGATTGTAACCAAAGAGGAGGAGCAGTAAAATAGCTAGAATGACGAAGATTCGACAAAGCATCGAAAGTTAGAAGATTCGACTGTGCAGCAAAACTGTACGACGCTGCAATCGTACATTTCCGGTCAAATGCATCCGCCCATAGGCTATAGAAGAATTCTAATGTTGGTTGACTAGTAATAGTAATGAATAAATATAATTATTACTAGTCATACAACATTAGAATTCTTCTATAGTTTGTGGGCAGAACATTCGACCGGAAATGTATGATTGCAGCGTCGTACAGTTTCACTGCTCCGTCGAATCTTCTTTGAACATTCGACAGACACCATAAGCCTTCAATGACAGATTCGACCTTAATTAATTCAGATTTTCGGACGAATGCAATTTCTAACGAAAAACGAAATAAATAAAAACAAATTTCGGGAGTAACTAAATAAATTTATTTTTCGGACGAAAACGAAATTCCGAAACGAAATATTTCAGTGTGCACATGTCTACTGTATATACTGTAAATAGGCTACATCACTATTACATAAAATACTTCTTTATAAAATGTTACAGAGCTGTGATTAACAAATAGCTTTGGGCCTGAAGATTTGACATCATATATTTTCTGAAAACAGACACCCTGTACAATAAAATGGTGATAGTTCTATTTTTTTATGTCACATGATATTTGTGCAATCGTTTATCAAGAGCAAAATTTAAGTAAAAAAATATACTAAAGTTAATTTTAGGTCAAACAAATACAATATATTACCTAATGTTTTGGGAAAATATAAAAGGTTGTGCTGAGTAAATAGATACCTCAAAGTCAAGCTTTAAATAAATGACGACAAACTATAGTACCCTACATTTTCCATAGGTGACATTTAAAAGCCCCTGCAGGTCATCAATTTAAAGTCAGTCATGAATAGGGATGGGCCCGGTGTTCGATTCGAACCCACGCTCGAATCGAACATCGGGCGTTCGCCCGCTCGGCGAGCCCAGAACTATTTGGGCCGTTCGCATCACATTCGTGTGATGCGAGCGGCCCGCAATGCATTGCGCCAGTCGCAGTGCATTGCTGGCTGATGATTGGCCAAGCATGCACTGTGACCCCGCATGCTTGGCCAATCACAGCGCCGGCAGCGAGGAGAGCAATAATTGGCTACAGGCAGGATGCCTGTAGCCAATTATAGCTCAGGGGCTTTAGTACACGCCCCACTGTATAAAAGGCCGCCGCGCCGTCGGCCTAGTGCACTGTGTTCCGGCTTGATTCTGATATAGGCAGACTACTGATGCTGATGATGATTCATTATCATTACTACTGAATACTGATCATTTGATTGCATCACTGATTCATTCTGCTGATTGCACTGCTGCTGAGTGGTGACATTATCTGCTGCTGAGTCTAACTGCTGTGATTCTGGGGATTAGTCTGGTGTGTGCGTGCTGTTAGTACAGCATTGCAGTATCACCTTCTGTCCTATTGTGATCTAAGGCAGGCAGGCATTTATAGGACCTAGTGTGTGTGTGTGTGCTGTGTTAGTACAGCACACATAAAACCACCTCAGTCACTCTATCTACTATAAGGCCCAGTTGTTGTGATCGAAGGCAGCCAGGCATCTCCAGGAGCTAGCGTGTGTGTGTGTGCTCTGTTAGTACAGCACACATAAAACCACCTCAGCCTCTCTATCTGCTATAAGGCCCAGTTGTTGTCATATAAGGCAGCCTCTATCTGCCGTAAGGTCCAGTTGTTGTCATCGAAGGCAGCCAGGCATCTCCAGGAGCTAGCGTGTGTGTGTGTGCTCTGTTAGTACAGCACACATAAAACCACCTCAGCCTCTCTATCTGCCATAAGGCCCAAGTTTTTGTCATATAAGGCAGCCTCTATCTGCCGTAAGGCCCAGTTGTTGTCATTGAAGGCAGCCAGGCATCTCCAGGCGCTAGCGTGTGTGTGTGTGTGCTCTGTTAGTACAGCACACATAAAACCACCTCAGCCTCTCTATCTGCTATAAGGCCCAGTTGTTGTCATATAAGCAGCCTCTATCTGCCCTAAGGCCCAGGTATTGTCATCGAAGGCAGCCAGGCATCTCCAGGAGCTAGCGTGTGTGTGTGTGTGCTCTGTTAGTACAGCACACATAAAACCACCTCAGCCTCTCTATCTGCTATAAGGCCCAGTTGTTGTCATATAAGGCAGCCTCTATCTGCCCTAAGGCCCAGTTGTTGCCATGGAAGGCAGCCAGGCATCTCCAGGAGCTAGCGTGTGTGTGTGTGCTCTGTTAGTACAGCACACATAAAACCACCTCAGCCTCTCTATCTGCCATAAGGCCCAGTTGTTGTCATATAAGGCAGCCTCTATCTGCTGTAAGGCCCAGTTGTTGTCATCGAAGGCAGCCAGGCATCTCCAGGAGCTAGCGTGTGTGTGTGTGCTCTGTTAGTACAGCACACATAAAACCACCTCAGCCTCTCTATCTGCTATAAGGCCCAGTTGTTGTCATATAAGGCAGCCTCTATCTGCCGTAAGGCCCAGTTGTTGTCATCGAAGGCAGCCAGGCATCTCCAGGAGCTAGCGTGTGTGTGTGTGCTCTGTTAGTACAGCACACATAAAACCACCTCAGCCTCTCTATCTGCCATAAGGCCCAGTTGTTGTCATATAAGGCAGCCTCTATCTGCCGTAAGGCCCAGTTGTTGTCATCGAAGGCAGCCAGGCATCTCCAGGAGCTAGTGTGTGTGTGTGTGTGTGCTCTGTTAGTACAGCACACATAAAACCACCTCAGCCTCTCTATCTGCTATATGGCCCAGTTGTTGTCATATAAGGCAGCCTCTATCTGCCGTAAGGCCCAGTTGTTGTCATCGAAGGCAGCCAGGCATCTCCAGGAGCTAGCGTGTGTGTGTGTGTGCTCTGTTAGTACAGCACACATAAAACCACCTCAGCCTCTCTATCTGCTATAAGGCCCAGTTGTTGTCATATAAGGCAGCCTCTATCTGCCCTAAGGCCCAGTTGTTGTCATCGAAGGCAGCCAGGCATCTCCGGGAGCTAGCGTGTGTGTGTGTGCTCTGTTAGTACAGCACACATAAAACCACCTCAGCCTCTCTATCTGCTATAAGGCCCAGTTGTTGTCATATAAGGCAGCCTCTATCTGCCCTAAGGCCCAGTTGTTGTCATCGAAGGCAGCCAGGCATCTCCAGGAGCTAGCGTGTGTGTGTGTGCTCTGTTAGTACAGCACACATAAAACCACCTCAGCCTCTCTATCTGCTATAAGGCCCAGTTGTTGTCATATAAGGCAGCCTCTATCTGCCGTAAGGTCCAGTTGTTGTCATCGAAGGCAGCCAGGCATCTCCAGGAGCTAGCGTGTGTGTGCTCTGTTAGTACAGCACACATAAAACCACCTCAGCCTCTCTATCTGCCATAAGGCCCAGTTGTTGTCATATAAGGCAGCCTCTATCTGCCGTAAGGCCCAGTTGTTGTCATCGAAGGCAGCCAGGCATCTCCAGGAGCTAGCGTGTGTGTGTGTGTGTGCTTTGTTAGTACAGCACACATAAAACCACCTCAGCCTCTCTATCTGCTATAAGGCCCAGTTGTTGTCATATAAGGCAGCCTCTATCTGCCGTAAGGCCCAGTTGTTGTCATCAAAGGCAGCCAGGCATCTCCAGGAGCTAGCGTGTGTGTGTGTGCTCTGTTAGTACAGCACACATAAAACCACCTCAGCCTCTCTATCTGCCATAAGGCCCAGTTGTTGTCATATAAGGCAGCCTCTATCTGCTGTAAGGCCCAGTTGTTGTCATCTAAGGCAGCCTCTATCTGCCGTAAGGCCCTGTTGCTGTCATCTAAGGCAGCCATCTGCAGGAGTTAGTGTGTGTGCTGTGTGACTCCAGCACAATATACACTACCCACTACAATGCCTGGAAGACCGCCAAGGAGAGGCAGACAGTCCAGAGGCAAGAACATAGGGCAAGCAGGCTCTGTTTCTAGAGACAACAGTGCTGGTCGTGGACGTGGACGTGGTCGTGCATCGTCATCAGCACGTGGCCATGGGACACGCTTGTGCTTGTTTTAGGCAGCTGGACATGTTGAGCCGCATCATGCCGAAGGCTTGGTAGAATGGATGATCAAGCCCTCCTCATCCTCCTCATCCTCTCTCACCCAGGCTCAGGGTACTGGCAAAGCAGCTGCCAACGCATACTCAATGGCATCATCAGGCACCCCTTCCCTAGACCCACCATGTCCTCCTGAGGAGTCCCCCGAACTGTTTGAGCACAGTGTTGGGTACATGCTCCAGGAGGATGCCCAACGTTTTGAAGGCTCGGATGATGATACCCAGCTAGAGGAAGGCAGTAGCGTGAGCGCAGAGAGAGGGGATGCTCAAGGACAGCAATCTGGCAGTCATGTTCCACCAGCTGCAGCTTACTGCCAGGTTTGCTCCAGTGGTGAAGAGGGAGGGGATGATGAGATCACTGACTCCACGTGGGTGCCTGAAGGGAGAGAGGAGGAGGAGGAGGAGGAGGAGGCGGCGGCACATGTCCAACGAGGCAGGATGCCCTCCGGAGGCCAGCTAGAGGCCAGCACACCAACTGAATCACACCGCAGAGCTCCGCCTGTGCAGGGCGCTGCCTCTGCACGTTATCACAAAAGTTCTTTGGTGTGGGCCTTTTTTGAGACGAGTGCATCAGATCGCACCACTGCTATTTGCAACATATGTCTCAAGCGTATCTCGCGTGGCCAAAACATCAGCCGCTTGGGCACCACAAGCATGACCAGACATATGTCGACCTGCCATGCAGCTTGTTGGCAAGCGCACATTAAAGACCCACACCAAAGAACAAAGCGGACCTCTCCTTGCTCCTCATCAGCTGGGATCTCCAACCCCACTATATCTTCAGTCCTCTCTGAAGGCTGCTCTGAGAGGAATGAAGGTGTAGAATTAGGTGTGTCACAGCCAAGTACTTGCGGGCACTCTGTTAGCAGTACACCGACGTCCGATTCTACCAGGCAAATTTCCCTGCCCCAGCTGCTGGACCGTCGAAAGAAGTTTACTCCCAGCCATCCACATGCCCAGCGGTTGAATGCTAGCTTGGCTAAATTGCTAGCACTTCAACTGCTGCCTTTTCAATTGGTAGACTCGGCCCCCTTCCGTGAGTTTGTTCAATGTACAGTTCCTCAGTGGCAGGTTCCCAAACGCCACTTTTTCTCACGGAAGGCGATTCCGGCTCTCTACCAGCATGTGGAAGGCAATGTCCATGCCTCGCTGGACAGGGCGGTCAGCGGTAAGGTGCATATTACCGCTGACTCATGGTCCAGCAGGCATGGACAGGGATGTTACCTGTCTTTCACGGCCCATTGGGTCACTCTATTGGCAGCTGGGAGGGATGCAGGACAAGGTGCAGTAGTGTTGGAGGTTGTTCCGCCACCACGCCTCCAAAATGCTACTACTGGTTGTGACACACCTCTCTCCTCCACCCCCTCCTCTTCTTCTTCCTCCATGGCCTCTTCGAGTGCTCTGTCCTCGGAACCAGCGGTGCTCCGTAGGCGTACAAGGGGCTACGCGAGTACGCAGGCAAAAAGATGCCATGCCGTGCTTGCGCTGGTGTGTTTGGGGGACAGGAGCCACACTGGGGCAGAGGTTCTGGCAGCTCTGCAGGGGCAGGCCGAGAGGTGGTTGACGCCACGCCAGCTTAAGCCAGGAATGGTGGTTTCTGACAATGGCACCAACCTCCTCTGCGCCCTGCGACAGGGGCAGCTGACCCATGTGCCCTGTATGGCTCACATCCTCAACCTGGTGGTGCAGCAGTTCTTGGGCAGGTACCCAGGCTTACAGGATGTCCTGAGGCAGGCCAGGAAAGTCTGTGTGCATTTCCGCCGATCGTATAATGCCAGTGCTCGGCTGGCTAAGCTGCAAAAGGAGTTGAACCTGCCCAAGAACCGCCTTATATGTGACATGCCCACCAGGTGGAACTCAACGTTGGCCATGCTGCAGTGACTGCACACGCAACAGAGGGCCATCAATGAGTACCTGTGCAACTACTGCACCAGGACAGGGTCAGGGGAGCTTGGATTTTTTTCCCCACGCCAGTGGAGCATGATCAGGGATGCATGCACTGTCCTGTCACCATTTGAGGAGGCCACGAGGATGGTGAGTAGTGACAGTGTATGCATCAGTGACACTGTACCTCTTGTCCACCTGTTGGAGCATACGCTGCGTGGGATAATGGACAGGGCACTTGAGGCAGAACAGAGGCAGGAAGAGGAGGACTTCCTTGCCTCTCAAGGCCCCCTTTATCCAGACAGTGTTCCTTCTCTCCCACCCATCACACAGGAAGAGGATGAGGAGGAGGAGGATTGTGTGAGCATGGAGGTGGAGCCTGGAACTCAGCATCAGCAGCAGCAGTCTTTTAGGGATGATGTACAGTCCCAACAAACCAGTGGACTTGTACGTGGCTGGGAGGAGGTGGCTGGCGATCATGTCGTCCTCAGTGACCCAGAAGACTCCGGACCGAATGCCTCAGCTAACCTACGTTGCATGGCCTCCCTGATCCTGCAAAGCCTGCGGAAGGATCCTCGTATTCTTCGGATCAAGGAGAGGGACCATTACTGGCTGGCCACTCTCCTTGATCCACGGTACAAGGGTAAGGTTGCGGATCTTATCTTGCCGTCGCAGAGGGAGCAGAGGATGAGACATCTCAGGGAGGCCTTGCAGAAAGGTCTGTGCAACGCGTTCCCAGAGACTGGGAGGTTACAAACTCCTGGTCCTGGACGACGAGTTGCTGAGGCTTCGGTCAGTAGCAGAAGGAGCGGTGGGGAAGGTGGACGTCTGACCGATGCGTTCAGACAATTTTTTAGTCCGCAGCCCCAAGGTATGATCGGTTCCAGCAACCATCGCCAGCGTCTGATATACATGGTGCAGGAATACCTAGGGGCACCTTTCCCACCGAAAATCCTCTGGCTTACTGGGTCTTGAGGATGGATCACTGGCCAGAGCTTGCACAGTATGCAATTGAGCTACTGGCCTGTCCTGCATCCAGCGTTCTTTCCGAACGCACATTCAGTGCTGCTGGAGGCTTTGTCACCGATCACAGGGTGCGCCTGTCCACCGACTCGGTTGATCGACTGACTTTCATAAAGATGAATCAGTCTTGGATCACCACCAGCTACCAGGCACCTGAAGCGGATATAACTGAATAATTTATAATGTCACATCCCTTCAAGACTGCCTATGCTGATGCTGAGTGACTGTCCTGTTATGTTCACTGACTATCCTCTTCCTCCTCCTCAATGATCCATTCCTTGATAGCTTGGAAGAACATTTTTGTTTCTGGGTGCCACCACACCAGTGGCTAAGGCCCAATTTTTCAGCCCCTGTTTAACAGGGGCGTGTAATTACAATTTTTGATGCAATGCTTTGCAACAGGTCTCATTGCTGTGCTCAGAGTACAGTATCTGTGAGGGGTTGCAGTGTTGTGGCACCAGCACCAGTGCCTAAGGCACAATTTTTCAGCCGGTGTGTAATTTCAATTTTTTATGCAATGCTTTGCAACAGGTCTCATTTCTATACTCAGAGTACAGTATCTGTGAGGGGTTGCAGTGTTGTGGCACCAGCACCAGTGCCTAAGGCACAATTTTTCAGCCCCTGTTTAACAGGGGCGTGTAATTACAATTTTTTAAGCAATGCTTCGCAACATGTCTGACTGCTGTGCTCCAAGTACAGTATCTGTGAGGGGTTGCAGTGTTGTGGCACCAGCATCAATGCCTAAGGCACAATTTTTCAGCCCCTGTTTAACAGGGGCGTGTAATTACAATTTTTTAAGCAATGCTTCGCAACAGGTCTGACTGCTGTGCTCCAAGTACAGTATCTGTGAGGGGTTGCAGTTTTGTTGCACCAGCACCAGTGCCTAAGGCACAATTTTTTAGCCCCTGTTTAACAGGGGCGTGTAATTACAAAATCTTGATCTAATAGTTCACAGCAGGGCCCATTCCTGCGCCCACCAAGAGTAACTGTGAGGGCTTACAGTCTTGTGGCAACACCGTCCACCACCAAAGGCCCAATTTTTCAGCCCCTGTTTAACAGGGGCGTGTAATTACAAATCTTGATCTAATAATAATTCTCAGCAGGGCCCATTCCTGCGCCCACCAAGAGTAACTGTGAGGGCTTACAGTCTTGTGGCAACACCATCCACCACCACCACCAAAGGCCCAATTTTTCTGCCCTGTTCAACAGGTGCATGCAATTACAAATCTTGATCTAATAATTCACAGCAGGGCCCATTCCTGCGCCCACCAAGAGTAACTGTGAGGGCTTACAGTCTTGTGGCAACACCGTTCACCACCACCACCAAAGGCCCAATTTTTCTGCCCTGTTCAACAGGTGCATGCAATTACAAATCTTGATCTAATAATTCACAGCAGGGCCAATTCCTGTGCCCACCAAGAGTAACTGTGAGGGCTTACAGTGTTGTGGCTACACCAACATCTAATGGGGCAAATGTCTGCAGAGTATATACGGCAGGCCCCTACTTTCAAACATCCAACTTACAAACAACTCCTACTTGCAAACAGAAGGAGAAAACAGGAAGTGAGAGGAAATCTACCCCTAGGAAAGGGAAATTCTATCCTGTTAGATTTAATTTGGGAAAAAGGTATCTCCTCTCTACTGATGCTTTATCACCAATCCTTGTTTCAATAAAAACCCCACTTTTCCAAAAACATTTGTCATTGGGACGGAAAGTGAGGTGAAATGTTCTGAACAGGTGCACAGACAGCAAAACAAATGTTACAGGGGTGATAACCCTTCCCTATGTTCTCCAAAAAGCTTAAAAATAGATTTTTTTTGGATGGAGCTACACATAAAAATTTACCTGTTCAGATTCTACTTAAGAACAAACCTACAGTCCCTGTCTTGTTTGCACCACCTGTATACTGTTGTTCAGAGTATATAGGGTTGTAGGTATAGGGTTTTATTTTGGGTGCGGGGTTCCCCTTAATATCCATACAAGACCCAAAGGGGCTGGGGTGGGGGGGGTGATGGGGTAGCCATGCCATTTTTCTCAAGGATTTTCAGCCATATTGCCAGGACAAGACATGACATTAAAGCCGCAAGTGGTTTTAAATGGCTTCTTTTTTTCCTTTACAAATGTCATTTTGTGCAGGGACAGCTCTAAAAACGGGAAACACATGCCACTTCACAGGCATACTTTAGACACCCCCCAGGTATCATATTTAAAGGAATATTTCACTTTTTTTTTTCACTTTATGCATCATTAAAATGACTGCTCCCGAAAAAACGTTAGTTTTTAAAACTTCTTTTTGCATTGATATATGTCCCCTGGGGCAGGACCCGGGTCCCCAAACCTGTTTTATGATATTAACATGCATATTGGCCGTTATAATTAGCACTTTTGATTTCGAACGTTCGCGTCCATTGTAACGAATAGGGTTCGAAAATTCGCACAAACTTTCGGTCCGTTCGAAGGTTCTTGTGCGAACCGAACCCGGGGGTGTTCGGCCCATCCCTAGTCATGAATAATGGTCCTAGAATCATTACTCTCACTCTGTTGTGTAGCATAGGTATAGCAAGCAATGTTTTCATGCATAGATGCCCCTAATAGGTGCAATCATGCTTGTGTGTGTCAGTAATCCAGATATGCCAAGACCGATTGAGAGGAAGTGCCTACATGGAGAAACACAAAAAGAAGAAGACGAGAAGGTGATATTTCTGGGTCCACTACTCCACCTTCCAGATGTATAAGACCCTATAATTTCCGGGACGAAGCGAGCAGGAGTCACGAAAATGACTTTTTCCCTCACAATAGAGACACAGGCCCAGAGTTCTTTGCCTAGCACGTTCCCCGGGGTTAGCCTGGTCCGGCCCAGCTGCATAGGTTCCTCAGCTGCAGAAGATGCTCCACAAGATGAAGGGAGGGGTGATCAGGCTGACTAAGGACCAGGGAGTGCTGGCGTCTTTTTTCTTGGGACCTCTCCTGAAAGCGAATATTGATCTGGTTGGATGATAATGCAAAAAATAAAAAATAAAAATAAATATACAAATATTTATTTATTTGTGAATGCATTTAGTTGTAAATAAAGAGGGGAACATCAGACTAAAGGTAAAAAATGTGCATGTATATGTATGTGCACACATATAGGTAACGTGTTGCACACCATTAATATGGTTGTGATGGGTATTCAATGGACACATAGAAATTGGGTCAGCCTTACAGTAACACAACTATTTTGTATGCATAATGAGTTAGGTATATGTATAGGACAATTTGGCTTGTGTATAATGGATAAATGAAAAGGGGGGGAGAGAATCTATGGGTGTTCTGGCCCCTCCCTATGATGTGGGTCCCGTATCCTATTTGTTATGCTGGATAAAGGAGCGTGACTGCCTCAACACATGCAGCGAGCATGCTCAGAAATGCGTCACACTCCGGCGATGTCATCCCTCCACGCCTACAGAATGAGAAATGTCTGAATCCCAGACAGGCGAGGTGGAACCTTTTCTTTTCCCATTTTAATTTCACGATTACATACAAACCTGGTTCCTGCAACGTTAGGGCTGATCCACTCTGTAGGTCGTTTGACACTTTGGATGAGGAGCCCACCCCTGAACCTGAACTGATCATTTTGACCTCATGCATTCTTGCCCATTCAGTCAAAAATTCCTCCTGGCAAGACCTTCATCCCCACTGAGCTAAGAGCTAAGATCCTTCTCTTGGGACATGATTCCTAGGTGGCAGGTCATGCTGGGTTCCTCCAATCCGTCCTGCTCATCAGTCGCCACTACTGGTGGTCTACTCTCCACTTGAATGTCAAAGACTACATTCAGGCTTGTCATGTCTGTGCTCAGTCTAACTCCTCCACACAAGCTGGTCTTATCATGCCCTTGCCCATTCCTAAGGAGTCCTGATCTCACATTGCATTGGATTTTATCACAATCTTCCACTGTCTGAGAATAATACGGTCATTTGGGTGGTAATCGATCAGTTCTCCAAGATGGCTCATTTTGTTCTCCTTCCTGGTCTCCCTTCTGCTCCTGCTTTGGTTTCCATTTTTGTTCAAGAAATCGTCTGCCTCCATGGGGTTCCTTCTTATGTTTCCGACAGGGGTGTTCATTTACTTCTCGCTTTTGGAGAGCCTTTTGTAAATCCCTCAATATTGTCTTGGATTTTTCCTCTTCTTACCACCCTCAATCCAATGGACAGACTAAGAGGGTTAATCAGGAGTTAGAGGCCTTTCTCTGCACCTTAGTCACTGCTCATCATGGCGATTGGTCCTCTCTACTCCCGTGGGCAGAATTCTCTCACAACATTCATGTAAACACTAATTCTCAGAAGACATATTTTTTCACAGTTTATGGAAGACACCCTCAGCTTCCTGTTCCTATGACCTGTTCTCCAGACAGTCCAGCTTTGGCTACGGCTCAGGAATCTTTCAATTCGATTTGGGGTAACGTTCAAGATTCCCTCCAGGCAGCTGCTGACAAATTCAAGGGTTTTGCCGACTGTCCCAGGCGTATACCGCCTTCTCTATGGGCAGAGGACAAAGCCTGGCTTTCCACCAGAAACATCAAGCTCCAGGTTCCTTCTTTGAAGTTTGTCCCAAGATTCATTCGCCCATACACTATAACCTCTAAGCTGAATCCGGTTTGTTTCAAATGGAGATGAGCCCGATGTTCGAGTCAAACGTAAGTTTGACTTGAACATCGGGTGTTGGCCTGTTCGCCAAACAGCGAACATTATGTGGTGTTCGTGGCAAATTCGAAAGCCGCGGAACACCGTTAAAGTCTATGGGACACTAACATGAAAAACCAAAAGTGCTCATTTTAAAGGCTTATATGCATGGTATTTTCATAAAAAGGGTTTGGGGACCTGGGTCCTGTCCCAGGGGACATGTATCAATGCAAAAAGAAACGTTTTAAAAACGGCAGTTTTTTCGGGAGCAGTGATTTTAATAATGCTTAAAGTGAAACAAAAAAAATTAAATATTCATTTAAATATTGTGCCTGGGTGGTGTCTATAGTATGCCTGTAAAGTGGCACATTTTTCGCGTGTTTAGAACAGTCCCGCAGCAAAATTACATTTCTAAAGGAAAAAAAAGTCATTTAAAACTGCTCTTGGCTGTAATGAACTGTCAGTTCTGGCAATATAGATAAAACTCAATGAAAAAAATGGCATGTGTTCCCCCCAGTCCATTACTAGGCCCTGCAGGTCTGGTACGGATATTAAGGGAAACCCTGCGCCAAATTTAGAAAAAAAATGGCGTAGGGGTCCCCCCAAAATCCATACCAGACCCTTATCCGGGCACCCAACCTGGCAGGCCGCAGGAAAAAAGGGAGGGACGAGAGAGCGCCCCCCCCTCCTGAACCGTACCAGGCCACATGCTCTCAACATGGGGAGGGTGCTTTGGAATCTGACCCCCAAAGCACCTTGTCCCCATGTTGACGGGGACAAGGGCCTCATCCCCACAACTCTTCCCCTCCCAATTCACAAAAAAAGTGTCAAAATGGTCAAAAAGACAAGAGACAGCTTGGGACAAGTCCTTTATTAAAATATAAAAAAATAAAAATGTCCAGCGATGTAAATTCATGCTGCCCGATGGACCGAAAAAGCTCCAACAGTTTTGCCACAATGGGAGGTTCCCACCGAGTGACGCTTCTCCCGCCGGTGACAGCTGTTATATAGCTGAGGACGGGGCCACCCGGTGACCCCGCCTCCCTGTGATGCCACGGGTTCCCCTTAATATTCATACCAGACCCAAAGGGCCTGGTAATGGACTGGGGGGGAAACCATTATTAAGCATTATTAAAATCACTGCTCCCAAAAAAACTTTAGTTTTTAAAACTTTTTTTTGCATTGATACATGTCCCCTGGGGCAGGACCCAGGTCCCCAAACACTTTTTATGGCAATACCATGCATAAAAGTGTTTAAAATTAGCACTTTTGATTTTTCATGTTTGTGTCCCATAGACTTTAACAGTGTTCACGTATGCAAACAAATTTTTTGCCTGTTCGCAAGTTCTAGTGCGAACCGAACCTGGGGGTATTCGGCTCATCCTTAGTTTCAAACTTCAGATTCCTAAAAGCCTCAAGATCTCAAACTCCTTCCATGTTTCCCTTTTGAAGCCTTTAGTCCTCAATAAGTTCTCTTGTCCTCTCACTACTGAAGCCCTGGTTTCTGAGAATAATCAGGAGTATGAGTTTAGTCAAATTATGGATTCCAGGCTCTGTAAAGGCATTCTTCAGTACCTCGTGCATTGTAAAGGGTTTGGTCCTGAGGAGAGGTCTTGGGTCACTGCATTTGTTGTCTTTGTGCCTCATCTTTTGAGGTGGTTTCCCTCCAAGCCTGGACCCAAGCGGGGGAGGCCTCATAAGAGGAGGGTACTGTCATGAATCTTCAGTAATGTTTATGTTTGTCTGTTTGCTTACCTCTGTTGTGTTCGGCTTAGAGACCAGTTGCTGTTTTCTGTCTGCTTAAGTAATCTTCCCTCAAGTATGGCTCCACCCCAGCCTCTAACAGGAAACACTATATTAACCTTTGCACTGCAAGCCAGGCCTTGCTGTTCAATATTGTGTGTTTGGCTTCCTGTGCCCTTCTTCCCGTGTGCTCTACGTCTGATTCTGTTTACCAACCTAGGCTTGTTCTTTGACTATCCCTGTCTGCCTGATACCCGACCGTGGCGTGCTCTCATGTTTATCCCTGTCCGCTCGTTTCCCTGAACTTTGGGCTTATCTCCTGACTATCCCTTGTTGTCCTGGACTGCTACTTCTGCTCTGTCCACCCGAGCCGGTCCCTGAGCCTGAGCTGAGTGACCCCGGGGGCCACGACCTGGAGTCAGCTGAAGCCAACCCATCCTCACCATTAAAGGTTCTGGTGAACACCTGCTAGCTCTTAGACTCCGCGCCCTGGGGAAGCTCATGCTCTAGCTCCCAATGTGATCCGTGTTGGTGCTCCAGTGGACCTGCTTCCTGCACCACCCAGAGCATCATCCACAGAAGTAATCCATAGGGTCCACTACCTTAGCGGTGCACTTCTGAGCCCAATGGTGTGCATCTGTCACCTGGCCTCAGGTGACCTGACAGCCCCTTTCCCCATATTGCTTCCATATATTGTCTCAAAATCATCTGTAATCCCAATCTTTGTTCTGGCTCCCCCCACTGATGTGCTATATAATGTGGGTTCCGCATCCTATTTGTTATGCTTGAGAAAGGAGCGTGGTTGCCGCAACGCATGCATCGTGCATGCTCGAAAATGTGATGTCATCCCTCCACGCCGCTCAGCCAGCTGCACACCAAGCCTCTCTTTGGTTTCCTCTGCTGTACGGCTGTTTTCCATCATAGCGGTGACCAGAGGAGATATTGGTGCCTTGCGGAAACAGGAACAGAGGAATTTGACCCACGAATGACATTCCTATGTATCCTCTAGATGTGCCTGTTTATTTCTATATACATGTGAGTTGCCAACTGCATGTTTTCCAAATAAATTGCTCTTAATCGTACACTTAGAGGCGCCTCTCCCCTTGTTTATTTTTCAGCCTTGCTGGAATCTGGCTTTTATTCCTACGTGGTGGCAGCCCTTAGTGTATGGACTTTTATTATATTTTGTCTCATGGACTTCCTATACTTTTTTTTTGTAGATGGGGGGGGTAGGGAGTCCCCCTGTCAGAACACAGTAGCTCAGCTGGGAGATTGCTGTACTTACATTGCATTGTTAGTAAAGAGACCTCCTTATGAGCTCCTCATTCTCATTTTTCTTTCGTTCAGCCCAGTGTGTAGTGTAGCCCATAGTGCAGGGGTAGGCAACCTTAAAGAGGTGGAGATCTACCTGAACAACATGGGAGATGTCAAAGATCACAGTGCTGCCTCCTCACACCTGATTTAAACCTCTAATTGCCACATTACCCAGAGGCAGCAGTAAAGGTGTACACATGCCGCAGCAGGAATGAAACCCCTGTTGCTTTTGGTGGGTGCTACCGCCTGCCAATCACGACCCATTTAAGTAATTGGGGCCACTCTGCAAGCGCTCTGCAACTGGGTTATAGCAGGTGATGAGAAAGCAACACAACGCAGTCTGCTTTAGCCCTTTGTTTTCTGTACTGCTCAATGTTGCAGGGCACTTGCAGAGCAGCCTCATTCACTTAAATAGGTCATGCTTGTCAGGTGCTACACCCACCAACCATGACAGGGCATATAACTCCTGCTGTGATGGCAACATGTGTACACTGCAGCTAAAGGGGGTGAGGTTTTACCACCCTCCAAATTGCAAATGAACCCTTACTCTTCTGAGCCCCCTATAAGGCTGCTTTCACCCTGATGAACTGCAGTTTTCCTGCACCGCAGGTGCAGTGCATTTGCCACTTTCCTGGGTTAGCTGCACTTTGCCATAGATTTCTAATGTATCCTGCAGGTGTGGTGAACTTTTTGAAAGTGCACCAAAACTCGTGCTTTCAGAAAGTGCACCAAACCCGCAGGATATAATATAAGTCTATGTCCAAGTGCAGCAAACCCGCAGGAAAGCTGCAGGTCCACTGCACCAACAGTGTGGGTAACTGCAGCACATCAGTGTCAAAGCAGCCCTATACTATTGTGCCCAGTGTATTGCTTCACACTGATCTGAAGATCTCTTCTTTCCTGCTGCTGGCACCACTCTGGAGACTGCTAGCTGGGATTATAGGTGGAGTGCAGTTGATATCACTCTGCATAGGACAAGAGCCAGTACTAGGGATGGGCCAAACACCCCCCGGTTCCGTTCGCATCCAGAACATGCGAACGGACCAAAAGTTTGTGCGAACATGCGAACATTCGAACACCGTTAAAGTCTATGGGACTAGAACGTGAGAAATCCAAAGTGCGAATTTTAAAGGCTAATATGCAAGTTATTGTCCTAAAAAGAGTTTGGGGACCCGAGTCCTGCCCCAGGGGACATGTATCAATGCAAAAAAAAAGTTTTAAAAATGGCCGTTTTTTCGGGAGCAGTGATTTTAATGATGCTTAAAGTGAAAAAATAAAAGTGAAATATTCCTCTAAATATCGTGGGGGGTGTCTATAGTATGCCTGTAAAGTGGCACGTGTTTCCCGTGTTTAGAACAGTCCCTGCACAAAATGACATTTCTAAAGGAATACAAGTCATTTAAAACTGCTTGCGGCTGTAATGTAATGTCGGGTCCCGGCAATATGGATGAAAGCTATCATTCAGCCACTGGGCATGTGGATGGCTGGGACCAAATTTCTTTTGCCGGTTTAGCAACTGGGGTAGGGAAATTTGCCTGCTACAATCGGATGTTGAAGAAAAGAAGGTGCGCCAAACTAAGTGCAGTAAAACAGGCTTTTAATGGAAAAATTATAAAGAAACCAGCCAAATGGCTACTCACAGGATGCAGGACAAAATAAGGCATATAAGCCATTTTTTCTTTTTTATTGTTGACTCTTAAAGCTCTTTGAATGCCTTATTTTGTCCTGCATCCTGTGAGTAGCCATTTGGCTGGTTTCTTTATAATTTTTCCATTAAAGCCTGTTTTACTGCACTTAGTTTGGCGCACCTTCTTTTCTTCATTATATTTTACAGAGCCTGCTTCTGCTCATGGTAGCTGCCGCTGGTGCTTGTATCATTAATATTCATTGACTCTTTGGATTTTATACTCTGCCTAGAACTCATTTTGCGCCATTTTTTCTTTTTTTACAATCGGATGTTGGTGTAGCGATAGCAGATTGCTCGCAAGAGATTGGCACACCTAATTCTATACTTTCATTCCTCTCAGTGCAGGTTTCTGAGAGGACTGAAGGTATAGTAGGGTTGGAGATCCCAGCTGATGAGGAGCAAGGAGAGGTTCG
Organism: Rana muscosa; assembly: GCA_029206835.1. NCBI lineage: Eukaryota > Metazoa > Chordata > Amphibia > Anura > Ranidae > Rana > Rana muscosa. The sequence goes on from CM055122.1 coordinate 40,301,111, forward strand.
CCTTGTTCTTTGGTGTGGGTCTTTTAAGTAGTGTTGCCAACGGACTGCATGGGAGGTCGACATATGTCTGGTCAATCATGTGGTGCTCAAGCGGCTGCTGTTTTGGCCAAGCTTGATACGCTTCAGACATATGTTTCAAACAGCAGCGCCCTGCACATGCAGTCGGTTGGCTGCCCTTAAGCTGGCCCCTGGAGGGCATCCTGCCTCGTTGCAGATGTGCCTCCTCCTACTCCTCCTCCTCCTCTCTCCTATCAGGCACCCACATAGAGTCAGTGACCTCATTCTACCCTCCCTCCTCATCACTGGAGCAAACCTGGCAGTATGCTGCAGCTGGGGGAACATGACTGCCAGTTTGATGTCCTTCTTGGGCACCCCCTCTCTCTGGGCTCACGTTACTGCCTTCCTCAAGCTGGGTAATATCATTGGAGCCTTCAAAACGCTGCACATTCTCCTGCAGCATGTACCCAACACTGTGGTCGAACAGTTCGGGGGACTCCTCCGTGCATGATGTTGGGCTAGGGAAGGAGTAACTGATGACATTGAGCCGATCGAATAGGCGGCTTTGGCAGCTGCATTGGCAGCCAAAGTACTCTGAGCCTGGGTGACAGAGGATAAGGAGGATGAGGACGGCTTTGTCATCCACTCTACCAACTCTTCTGCATGTTGTGGCTCAACACGGCCAGCTGCCGGAAAAAAGGACAAGCGTGCCCCACGGCCACTTGCTGAGAATGCACCGTGTCCACGACCAGCACTGTTGGCTGTAGACACAGAGCCTGCTTGCCCTCTTTTAGTGGCCTGTGAGCATCTGCCTCTCCTTGCTGGCCTTCCAGACATACTGTAAAATTAGACTAGCAAAACACTGCCTGAAGTTTACTAGAAAAGTACACCAGGAATGGCCTGCAGTCAGATATAGGCTTGGTTAGACTGGATGCAGTGGATATATATATGTAGGAGACAGTATATATATTTTATGCACTGCAGATCACTAAATCACCTGCCTGGCCTGCCTGCCTGAAAGTGTATTTTAATACTGGCTTGCAGTCAGGTATAGGCTTGGCTACAGTAGAATGCAGTGGATATATATGTAGTAGACCAGTGTTTCTCAACTCCAGTCCTCAAGGCGCCCCAACAGGTCATGTTTTCAGGCTTTCCATTATTTTGCATGGGTGATTTGATCCGTTTTACTGCCTTAGTAATTACACAGCTGTTTCATCCTGAGGGAAATCCTGAAAACATGACTTGTTGGGGCGCCTTGAGGACTGGTGTTGAGAAACACTGTAGTAGACAGTATATATTTTATGCACTGCAGATAACTGAATCACCTGCCTGCCTGAAAGTGTATTTTAATACAGACACCAGGAATGGCCTGCAGTCAGGTATAGGCTTGGCTACAGTACAATGCAGTGGATATATATGTAGGAGACAGTATATATTTTATGCACTGCATTGCAGATCACTGAATCACCTGCCTGGCCTACCTGCCTGAAAGTGTATTTTAATATGGACAACAGGAATGGCCTGCAGTCAGGTATAGGCTTGGCTACTGTAGAATGCAGTGGGTATATATGTAGGAGACAGTATATATTTTATGCACTGCGGATCACTAAATCACCTGCCTGGCCAGTCTGAAAGTGTTTTTTAATAAGTACACCAGGAATGGCCTGCAGTGAGATCTAGCTACACAGAATACAGTGTCTATATATATATATATATATATATTAGACATGTGCACAACATAATTTTTTTTTAGTTTGGTTTAGTTTTTGTTTGTTTCTGTTGATTTGTAACGATTCGTAATTTCGTAAGACGTGGGTTATCGTATTCAGGCTCTTTAATATTTCCGTAAGGGTTATTTTTCCGTTGATTCGTTTTTCCGTTAGTCTAATTTTCGTTGATTCGAAATTCGTATTTTTCGTTATATTTTATATTCGGCCGCGTTCGTATTTTCGTAAGAACTATATTTTCGTTGATTTGCAATGATTCGTATTTCCTTGTCTAATTTCCGTTGATTGGAAAATTGTACTTTTGTAGATTTAATTACATTCGTACTTTCGTTAGAATACATTTTCCGTTTATTCAAAACACTACTTGTCGTCATTTTGTAATTCGTATTTTCGTGAGATTGACCGGCTCATTCATTCATACTTTCGTAACATTGTTTTCGTAGATTCGTAATCGGGGCACAATTCGTAAATATAAAAAATAGAATATAGACAGAGTATGCTTAAGTAACAAATAATTTCTCTCTCAGAAGTCACAACTTAACTCACAAATTGACCAAAATAGTGCCACCTACCCAACCACACCCTATCTGGACTCTGGATGAAATGCACTGCAGTCTAACACAGAAAAACACACAAGGGAATAAGAAACAAGCTCATTGGGGGAAGGGACAACCTCTTCAGGGGAAGGGACAAGCTTATTGGCTAACGTCCAGAAATATTTCAGAACTAACTTTTTTCGTTCATTTTGATTTTCGCTATTTTGAATCTTTGTTCGGTATTTTCGTTGTTTTGATTTCCATTTTCCGAATATTCGTAATTTTGAGTTTTCGTTCATTTTGATTTTCGTTATTTTGAATCTTTGTTCGGAATTTTCATTGTTTCTATGTTTTCGTTTTTTCACTCTTTCGTATTTTCACTGTTTCTAATTTAATAATTTTGTATTTTCGTTGTTTTCCATATTCGTTGTTTTCAATAATTCGTTGTTCGTTGGTAATTTTAGTAAACCGTTCGTTCATTCGTATGTTTACGAATTAACGAATATAACGAATTTTGACGAATAACGAATTTGTAACTAAACTAATTGCACATGTCTAATAAATATATATATATATATATATATATATATATATATATATATTGTGAGGGGGTTAGCTCGGCAGCGGGTGTGTGTGACCCCCGGGATGGGCTCCCCACACAAAACAGGCCCAGCAAACGGAGGTTGTGGTTTTCAAAATCAAAAAGGTGTGGTTTATTTTCTATTTACAGTGACAAAACACAGCAAAGCAAAAGAAACATAAACAAAATAAATCCTGGTCAAGTTGACCTCTGACTAAACATACAGGTTTCCTAACTAACAACTGGGATCAGCCTAGTGCTGTCCTAGTCCCTAAGTCCCTGGTTTTAAATGTCCAAGCAAATAGCCACACAGGCTTTGTCTCACCGCACAGGGGTTCACTCTCCCTAGACAGTCCACACAGGTCTGGTTCCAGGCATGAGCTAACATCTAATGAAGCTGGGAGTTCTTATAGAGGCCTAAATGAGCTGACAAGCTTCAGCTGGTCTCATCAACTCCCTGTCTGTACGACGCCCCACACTCTCCCTAGAGGTATGAGTCATCCATGAGCCCACTAGCCTTATACAACTCTCCACCTAGTTGTATAAGTCGGCGTAAAGCCTGAATCTGGGCGAAATATATCTACCCCCCTGGATGCAACCAGGTGACATTACCTTCCTGCTGTCACAATATATATACAAAGCTGGGATGTATATATATACTGAATACACTGCAGCTAACTGAATCAACTGCCTGCCTGAAGTATTTTAGAAACAGTACACCAGGAACGGTTTGCAGTGAGATCTAGCTGCACAGGATACAGTATATATATATTGTGAGGGGGTTAACTCGGTAGCGGGTGTGTGTGACCCCCTGGTTGGGCTCCCCACACAAAAACAGGACCAGCAGACGGAGGTTGTGGTTTTCAAAATCAAAAGGTGCGGTTTATTTCTCTATGTACAGTGACAAAAACACAGCAAAGCCAAAAAGAAACATAAACAAAATAAATCCTGGTCAGTTTGACCTCTGACTAAACATGCAGGTTTCCTAAACTAACAACTGGGATCAGCCTGGTGCTGTCCTAGTCCCTAAGTCCCTGGTTTAGTAAAAGTCCAAACAAATAGCCACACAGGCTTTGCCTCACCGCACAGGGGTTCACTCTCCCTAGACAGTCCACACAGGTCTGGTTCCAGGCATGAGCTAACATCTAATGAAGCTGGGAGTTTTTATAGAGGCCTTAAACGAACTGACAGGCTTCAGCTGGTCTCATCAACTCCCTGCCTGCACGACGCCCAGCCCTCTCCCTAGAGGTATGAGTCATCCATGAGCCCACTAGCCTCAGCTGGGCTTCATCAACTCCCTCCCTAGTTGTATAAGTCAGCATAAAGCCTGAATCTGGGAGAAATATATCTACCCCCCTGGATGCAACCAGGTGACTTTACCTTCCTGCTGTCACAATATATATATATATACTGTATATATACAAAGCTCGGATGTGTATATATATATATATACTGAATACACTGCAGCTAACTGAATCAACTGCCTGCCTGAAGTATTTTAGAAACAGTACACAAGGAACGATCTGCAGTGAAATCTAGCTGCACAGAATACAGTGTGTGTGTATATATATATATATATATATATATATATTCCAAAGAAGGTGCATAAAAACGAAGGCCCACAAATGCACTTTTCGGCGCCTAGGAGGTAATTAACTTATTTCTGAGATATTAAAATAATAAATAGGTGAGGATAATCAACCAGAAATAAAATTAAGAAAACCAGTATCAGTAAATGATATAAGGTATTTGTACACTAAAAGTATGTCAGCAGCTATTTAAAATATATAGATGAATAAAAACCGCATCCATAAAACAATATATAAAATAATATCAAAATTAATAAAAGACCAAGTCTCTTTGATAAAACAGCGCTATCTGTTGGGTGATGTCCAACTCCAAATCCAAACACTGAGTATGATGTAGGAACATAAAGAAGGACAAGATCACAGTTCTTTTAAGGTGGTAGGTGTTTTCTATAAGCAGATGGGTTGTGCAGCCTATACCAACTCCCAAACTTCACCACAGGTGTGAGATAAGGTTCCCCCGCTGGGGTTCACACTCACCAGAACAATAAATAAGTTGTGCCTTGTATGATATAATCCTCCTGCTAGACTTCCAACATCATCCCGGGGTCAGCATGGGTTAAACGGTATTCATAAAAAACAAAAGTACACTAACATAGTGTGATCCCGTTTTTATTCAAAATTAACCCGTGTAAAACCTCCCTGCTCCCATTAAACATACAATAAAATCACTTGTAAATAACATGTAAGAGTATTTGCATATTCACCGCTGTCCTCCAAGTATAGGGGCCGCAGTGTGAGATAGGCTTCCTGGTTACGAGGTGGCCGATGGTGGAACGCCCTGACGCATTTCGTCACTTCCGACTTCAACAGAGGGCGTGGCTACTCGGCGTCTGCACGGAGCTTATAAAATCCCTCCTCCACGGCCATTGGGTAGAGCGGCAGCACTCGTTCGTTTCCATTGGTTCAAAGCCCAAGCGGAAACCGAGACTGTCGTCAGCCGTGTCGAGTCACTGGGATATTATACAAACAAACACCGTGAATGTAAATCCTTATTAGCACAAAATATTTGAAAACTTTTGACCGGTGGATGTTAGCTTAGAGAAAAGGCTTAGTTATTGGTTAACGCCAGACCAATTCTATATTATAAAGGTAACATTATTTGAAAGGGAATATACAGATAGTATCTGTCACGCTGCAAAATTGCAGCAATAAGGTATATTCCAGATTGATTCAGAATAGATATTCAGCTAATACACAATGTTGTAGTGGCAATAGTAGTATGATCCGGATATCAAATTAATGATAAGAATTCCGGAACATATATTCTCAAAGGACTGCTAGCCTCCACTCACTGTCAACAGTATTCATTACAGCTGGATATAAAGTGAATGTGCACACATATTAATGTTTATAGACAATAGATGTACGTATATAAATACCTGCTACAAGTATAGTATACATACATAAAATCATATAATAAAGTCATATAAAAAATATAAAAAATGTGTTGATTATATACGTAGTATTACATAGTAAAATGTAAAAAAAACCTGTATATATAAAAAGGAGAGATATTTAAAATCTACATAAAATAGGTAAAGGTTATATATGATATAAAAACATATATAAAAGATATAATAAATAAAAAGGAGGTGTAAAATGACCTAGAAGGAAATGATGACTAAAAAACTGATTAAAAACTAAAAATTAGAACTTCTAAATTGCTGTATCTGAGCATTGTGTCTGATAGTGGGTATAATTGACAGACAGCACGAGAGGGAGATTAGACTTCTTAATAATCACTGATAAAACAGTTGATGTCTAGATCTACGTTTAACCCCTTCGGTACTAGTGTGTCGACCGAATAAATCCATTGGGTTTCTAGTTTAGATAATTCCCTTACGAGGTTTGCCCCCCTCCATGAGGGTTTTAGGTGGTCAATCCCCCAAAATTTTAACCCTGCTGGATTCTGGTCATGGAACAATTTGAAATGTAGAGATACATTGTGGTCTTTATATCCAAGTTTAATATTTGCCACATGTTCTGCTATTCGTACTTTTAGAGCCCTCTTAGTACGGCCTATGTACATGAGTTTGCATGGGCATTCTAGGAGATAGACCACATAAGATGTATTACATGTAATAAAGTCCTTTATAGTAAATTCTACTTTATTCGAGGAGGAGATAAAACTGTCTATTGCTCTCATGGGTTTTGCACCCTCTCTGCATGGTAGACACTTTCGGCAAGCAAAGAAGCCATCCCTGTCCCAAAAAGAGGGGTTTTTTTTGGGGGGGGGTCCAGCACCTTCTTTACTATCCTGTATCCATAGTTTATGGCTTTCCTATAGATAAAAGACGGTCTTAGTGGGATGACAGTCCCAAGTATTTTATCCAGAAGGAGAATGTGCCAGTGGGAGGAAAAGATCTCTTCAACTTCTTTGTATTGGGAGTGGTACCCAGAGATGAAACTCCATTCATATATCTTTTTATTTTTGTTTATATTCTTATGTGGAGGAATGGTATCGGTCAGACATGCTTTTCTGGGTATTTCTAATAGATCTTCGATAATTTTATCAAGGCATGTTTCTTTATATCCCTTATCCATAAATTTTCCTTTTAACATCTGTGCTTGGGATATGTAGTCCTCATCATTGGTACAATTCCGTCTGACGCGCATTATTTGACCTCTTGGAATGTTCTTAAGCCACATCGGGTGGTGTCCACTTTGTATTGGAAGATAGCTGTTTGCATCCGTAGGTTTAAAATATACCTTAGTTCCTAGTTTGTTGCCAGCCCGAAAGATATTCAAATCAAGGAAATGAATGCTTTGTTGATTATATTCGCTTGTCAATATAATATTGCACTTGTTGTCATTTAGTTCTTGTAAAAATGTTTCTAATGAAGATAAAGGTCCTGTCCATATAAAGAACAGATCATCGATATATCTTCTATATAAGATGAGCTGCTCTCTCTTTTGGTTAAAAATGGTCTTATTCTCCCATTCTGCCATAAATGGGTCGGCTATACTCGGGGCAAACTTGGCTCCCATAGCCACCCCTTTCTTTTGGGAATAAAAGTGGCCATCATACCAAAAGTAATTGCATGCAAGACAATAATCTAGACAATTCCTTAAAAATATTTTCTGTGCAAAGGTTAAGTCTTCTCTCCTGCATAGTGCCCAATTCAGGGCTAAAAGTGCGTCATCGTGTTGAATCACGGTGTATAAAGATGACACATCTGCTGTTACTAAAAATATATCCTCTTTCCCAGTAAGGTCGATACCATCTATTAAAAGGAGTAAATCCTTAGTGTCCTTTAAAAAGGCTCTTGTCTGGGTAACACTCTTTTGCAAAAAGAGATCCAAATATTCACCCACTCGTGATGTAACAGATCCAATACCGTTGACAATAGGTCTTGCTGGCGGGTGGTTCAAGTCTTTATGGATCTTGGGTAGGGTGTAAATAGTAGGTATTCTACTATAGCTTGGTATCAGATATTTTTGTTCCTTAATAGTCAAAGCTCTTGTTTTATAGCCCAATTCCACAAGTCTTTCCAAATTCTCTTCATATTGTGAAGTGGGGTCTTTGATTAGCCTAAGGTATGTTCCTTTGTCTGATAGCATCTCAATCATCTGTTCATGATAAAATTCCTTTGTCAAAATCACTATACCACCACCTTTATCCGCGGGTCTGATTATAATATCTTTCCTCTTTTCAAGAAGCTCTATACCTTCCTTGATGTATCTTGGATTTACGTTCTTCTTTGGTTTTATTTGTTCCAAATCACGTATTATTAATCCCTTAAAGACATCTAGAGGTTGGTTTGTACCTATTAAGGGGTTAAAAAGAGATTTGTTGTGTAGACCACTATCTGTGGGGATAGAGGTAGTAATTGTTGTGTTGGATTTTTTATTGAGGAAATATTTTTTCATATTTAACCTTCTCATATATTTATGCACATCGATGAAGACATTGAATTTATTTATTGGACGGTTTAATCCACATTTTAGTCCCAGATTTAAAATGTTTGTCTCTTTGTTAGTTAAAATCGCGTTACTCAAGTTAAAAATACCACTTATTCGTGTTCCCTCCTTCTTCTTTTTCCTTTTCTGGGACCTTCTCCCTGCCCTGCATCCTCTACTTCTTCTCTCCACATGCCAGTTTGCGGTGTCCTCTCCCGTTCCCAATGGGGGGGATTTTTCCACTGTGGTTCCCTGTATATTGGCTCGTGTGGGAGGTCTCTGTATTGAGGCATATGTTGGGGGTATATTGTTGGTCTCCCCCTGTGATTTGATGAGCCTCTGCCCCTCTTCTGCCATCCTCGGCCCTTCCCTAAAAAAGGCTGTGGTGATTGATATCTCTGTCTATTTTCTTCCTCCCATAAGGGTTCATATCTGTTATATACTGGTAAATGATAATAATTATCAGTAGGTGTAGGGCGATTTCCATAATTCGTTGGTCCCGTATTTTTTGCTCTACCTCTTGTTTGATTGGTAGTGTTCCTTACGGGTGTAGATTGGTTGATAGGGGCATGAGGAAGAACCATATCTCTTCTATCCGTTAAGGGTAGTGCTAGATTGGTTATTGCCTGTGTTCTATCTGTATTCCCAGTTGTATGTGGTCTATCAACAGCTATCTCTTGTTGGGTGTCCATAATGTTGGCCTCATTTTCTCTTATGGCTGCTGGATTTGTCTGCTGCCATAGATAGATATTGTTGGTCCTAAAATCTCCGACATCCCGGTGGAACTTTTTTGTTTTCTTTTTTTGTGTGTCTTTGTCCACTTTTTCAAGTTTTTTCTTTATACGACTATTAAAGTCGGCAACCTGTTGGGTATCTTTAATAGGGTCAAGTTGCTGTTGTAATTCATTAATTCTCATTTCTAATTTAGTCATCTTCCTCCTTTTCCTTTTTAAAACCAATTCCTGCAGTTTAAATCCCACCCCATTAAAAAATTCTAGCCACTCGGTCATAGAGTTGGTATCATCTAAGCCATCTTGGGGGACTACCTCCCACCTGAGGCTCCTAATAATGACTCTCTCTTTTAAGTATTGCTCTAGGGTGCAAATATCCCACTAAGTCCTCACTTGTTGTTCTAGGGTGTTCCCTAGAGCAGTCAAAATACCATTATAATTAACTTGTGCAGTAGTATGTTCATTTACTGTGAATATACTGTTGATATCCAAATTCCTATTGCTCAGAAAAAGTAATGCATCCATGGCAGCCAAAAAAAAAAAGTTACTTAGATAATCCAAAGAAGGTGCATAAAAACGAAGGCCCACAAATGCACTTTTCGGCGCCTAGGAGGTAATTAACTTATTTCTGAGATATTAAAATAATAAATAGGTGAGGATAATCAACCAGAAATAAAATTAAGAAAACCAGTATCAGTAAATGATATAAGGTATTTGTACACTAAAAGTACGTCAGCAGCTATTTAAAATATATAGATGAATAAAAACCGCATCCATAAAACAATATATAAAATAATATCAAAATTAATAAAAGACCAAGTCTCTTTGATAAAACAGCGCTATCTGTTGGGTGATGTCCAACTCCAAATCCAAACACTGAGTATGATGTAGGAACATAAAGAAGGACAAGATCACAGTTCTTTTAAGGTGGTAGGTGTTTTCTATAAGCAGATGGGTTGTGCAGCCTATACCAACTCCCAAACTTCACCACAGGTGTGAGATAAGGTTCCCCCGCTGGGGTTCACACTCACCAGAACAATAAATAAGTTGTGCCTTGTATGATATAATCCTCCTGCTAGACTTCCAACATCATCCCGGGGTCAGCATGGGTTAAACGGTATTCATAAAAAACAAAAGTACACTAACATAGTGTGATCCCGTTTTTATTCAAAATTAACCCGTGTAAAACCTCCCTGCTCCCATTAAACGTACAATAAAATCACTTGTAAATAACATGTAAGAGTATTTGCATATTCACCGCTGTCCTCCAAGTATAGGGGCCGCACTCGTGCTGCAAGCGCAGTGTGAGATAGGCTTCCTGGTTACAAGGTGGCCGATGGTGGAACGCACACTCCTTACTTCCTTCCTGGATACGCCGTCGTAGCCACGCCCTGACGTGTTTCGTCACTTCCGACTTCAACAGAGGGCGTGGCTACTCGGCGTCTGCACGGAGCATATAAAATCCCTCCTCCACGGCCATTGGGTAGAGCGGCAGCACTCGTTTGTTTCCATTGGTTCAAAGCCCAAGCGGAAACCGAGACTGTCGTCAGCCGTGTCGAGTCACTGGGATATTATACAAACAAACACCGTGAATGTAAATCCTTATTAGCACAAAATATTTGAAAACTTTTGACCGGTGGATGTTAGCTTAGAGAAAAGGCTTAGTTATTGGTTAACGCCAGACCAATTCTATATTATAAAGGTAACATTATTTGAAAGGGAATATACAGATAGTATCTGTCACGCTGCAAAATTGCAGCAATAAGGTATATTCCAGATTGATTCAGAATAGATATTCAGCTAATACACAATGTTGTAGTGGCAATAGTAGTATGATCCGGATATCAAATTAATGATAAGAATTCCGGAACATATATTCTCAAAGGACTGCTAGCCTCCACTCACTGTCAACAGTATTCATTACAGCTGGATATAAAGTGAATGTGCACACATATTAATGTTTATAGACAATAGTGATGAGCCGAACACCCCCGGGTTCGGTTCGCACCAGAACCCGCGAACGGACCGAAAGTTCGAACGAACATTAGAACCCTATTAAATACAATGGATGCGAACGTTCGAATTCTAAAGTGCTAATTATAACAACTATTATGCATGTTATTGTCCTAAAAAGGGTTTGGGAACCCGGGTTCTGCACCAGGGGACATGTATCAATGCAAAAATAAGTTTTAAAAACGGTCGTTTTCCGGGAGCAGTCATTTTAATGATGCATAAAGTGAAAAAAAAAAAGTCAAATATTCCTTTAAATATCGTACCTGGGGGGTGTCTAAAGTATGCCTGTGAAGTGCCACGTGTTTCCCGTGTTTAGAACTGTCCCTGCACAAAATGACACTTCTAAAGGAAAAAAAAGCCATTTAAAACTGCTTGCGGCTTTAATGTAATGTCTGGTCCCGGTAATATGGATGAAAATCTTTAAGAAAAATGGCATAGCTACCCCATGACCCCCCCCCTACCCCAGCCCATTACCAGCCCCTTTGGGTCTTGTATGGATATTAAGGGGAACCCCGCACATAAAATAAAAAAGGCCCTATATACTCTGAACAGCCGTATACAGGCGGTGCATACAAGACAGGGACTGTAGGTTTGTTCTTATGTAGAATCTGTTTGTAATTTTGAACAGGTACATTGTTGAAGTGTAGCTCCAGACCAAAAATCTATTTTTAAACTTTTTGGAAAACATAGGTAAGGGTTATCACCCCTGTAACATTTGTTTTGCTGTCTGTGCCCCTGTTCAGAACATTTCACCTCACTTTCCGTCCTAATGACAACTGTTTTTGAAATGTGGTGTTTTTCTTGAAACAAGGATTGCTGATAAAGCATCAGTACAGAGGAGACACCTTTCTCCCATATTTATTCTTACAGGAGAGAATTTTCCTTCCTAGTGGTAGATTTCCTCTCACTTCCTGTTGTCTTCTTGCGTTTGCAAGTAGGAGTCGTTTGTAAGTTGGATGTTTGAAAGTAGGGACCTGCCGTATATACTCTGCAGAAATAGGCCCCTTAGTTGTTGGTGTTGGCACAACACTGTAAGCACTCACAGTTACTCTTGGTTGGTGCTGGAACGCCCTGCTGTCAACTATTATATCAGGAATTTTAATTACATATAATTGTTGAACAGTGGTAGTAAAAATTGGGCCTTTGATGGTGGTGCTGGTGCCACAACACTGTAAGCCCTGACAGTTACTCTTGGTGGGTGCAGCAATGGGCCCTGCTGTGAATTATTAGATCAAGAATTGTAATTACATGCCCCTGTTGAACAGGGGCTGAAAAATTGGGCCTTAGGCACTGGTGGCACAACACTGCAACCCTTCACAGATACTGTACTTGGAGCACAGCAATGAGCCCTGTTGCAAAGTATTGCTTCAAAAATTGTAATGACACGCCCCTGTTAAACAGGGGCTGAAAAATTGGGCCTTAGGCACTGGTGGCACAACACTGCAACTCCTCACAGATACTGTACTTGGAGCACAGCAATGAGCCCTGTTGCAAAGTATTGCTTCAAAAATTGTAATTACACGCCCCTGTTAAACAGGGGCTGAAAAATTGGGCGTTAGGCACTGGTGGCGGCACCCATAAACAAAAATGATCTTCCAAGCTATCATCATCAATCGTATCATTGAGGACTCGGAGGAGGAGGATAGCCAGTCAACATAACAGCACAGGCACTCAGCATCAGCATCAGTCTTGAAGGGATGTGACATTTTAAAATCAATTAGTCTGTTATATCAGCATCAGGTGTGTGGTAGCTGGTGGTGATCCAAGACTGGTTCATCTTGATGAAAGTCAGTCGATCAACCGAGTCGGTGGACAGGCGCACCCTGTGATCCGTGACAAATCCTCCAGCAGCACTGAATGTGCGTTCCGAAAGAACGCTGGATGCAGGACAGGCCAGTAGCTCAATTGCATACTGTGCAAGCTCTGGCCAGTGATCCATCCTCAAGACCCAGTAAGCCAGAGGATTTTCGGTGGGGAAGGTGTCCAAGTCTGACCTTGCCCCTAGATATTCCTGCACCATGTTTATCAGACGCTGGCGATGGTTGCTGGAACCGATCATACTTTGGGGCTGCGGACTAAAGAATTGTCTGAACGCATCGGTCAGACGGCCACCTTCCCCACCGCTCCTTCTTTGACTGGCCGAAGCCTCAGCAACTCGTTGTCCAGGACCAGGAGTTTGCAACCTCCCAGTCTCTGGGAACGCGTTGCACAGACCTTTCTGCAAGGCCTCCCGGAGTTGTCTCATCCTCTGCTCCCTCTGCGACGGTAACATAAGGTCCGCAACCTTACCCTTGTACCATGGATCAAGGAGAGTGGCCAGCCAGTAATGGTCCCTCTCCTTGATCCGAAGAATACGAGGATCCTTCCGCAGACTTTGCAGGATCAGGGAGGCCATGCAGCGTAGGTTTGCTGAGGCATTCGCTCCGGAGTCCTCTGGGTCACTAAGGACGACATGATCCGCAGCCACCTCCTCCCAGCCACGTACAAGTCCACTGGTTTCTTGGGACTGTAAATCATCCCTAAAAGACTGCTGCTGATGATGCTGAGTGCCAGCCTCCACCTCCATGCTGACACAATCCTCCTCCTCCTCCTCCTCCTCCTCCTCCTCCTCCTCTTCCTGTGCGATGGGTGGGACAGAAGGAACACTGTCTGGGTAAAGGGGGCCTTGAGAGGCAAGGAAGTCCTCCTCTTCCTGCCTCTGTTCTGCCTCAAGTGCCCTGTCCATTATTCCACGCAGCGTGTGCTCCAACAGGTGGACAAGAGGTACAGTGTCACTGATGCATGCACTGTCACTGCTCACCATCCTCGTGGCCTCCTCAAATGGTGCCAGGACAGTGCATGCATCCCTGATCATGCCCCACTGGCGTGGAGAAAAAAAACCAAGCTCCCCTGACCCTGTCCTGGTGCCGTAGTCGCACAGGTACTCATTGATGGCCCTCTGCTGCGTGTGCAGCCGCTGCAGCATGGCCAACGTTGAGTTCCACCTGGTGGGCATGTCACATATAAGGCGGTTCTTGGGCAGGTTCAACTCCTTTTGCAGCTCAGCCAGGCGAGCACTGGCATTATAAGATCTGCGGAAATGCACACAGACTTTCCTGGCCTGCCTCAGGACATCCTGTAAGCCCGGGTACCTGCCCAAGAAGCGCTGCACCACCAGGTTAAGGACGTGAGCCACACAGGGCACATGGGTCAGTTGTCCCTGTCGGAGGGCGGAGAGGAGGTTGGTGCCATTGTCGCAAACCACCATTCCTGGCTTAAGCTGGCGTGGCATCAACCACCTCTCGGCCTGGCCCTGCAGAGCAGACAGGACCTCTGCCCCAGTGTGGCTTCTGTCCCCCAAACACACCAGCGCAAGCACGGCATGGCATCTTTTTGCCTGCGTACTTGCGTAGCCCCGTGAACGGCTACGGAGCACCGCTGGTTCATAGGACAAACCACAGGAAGAGGCCATGGAGGAAGAAGAAGAGGAGGGGGTGGAGGAGAGAGGTGTGTCACAACCAGTAGTAGCATTTTGGAGGCGTGGCGGTGGGACAACCTCCAACACTACTGCACCTTGTCCTGAATCCTTCCCAGCTGCCAAAAGAGTGACCCAATGGGCCGTGAAAGAAAGGTAACGTCCCTGTCCATGCCTGCTGGACCATGAGTCAGCGGTAATATGCACCTTACCGCTGACCGCCCTGTCCAGCGAGGCCAAGACATTGCCTTCCACATGCCGGTAGAGAGCCGGAATAGCCTTCCGTGAGAAAAAGTGGCGTTTGGGAACCTGCCACTGAGGAACCGCACATTGCACAAACTCACGGAAGGGGGCCGAGTCTACCAACTGAAAAGGCAGCAGTTGAAGCGCTAGCAATTTAGCCAAGCTAGCATTCAACCGCTGGGCATGTGGATGGCTGGGAGTGAACTTCTTTCGACGGTCCAGCAGCTGGGGCAGGGAAATTTGCCTGCTAGAATCGGACGTCGGTGTACTGCTAGCAGAGTGGGCGCAAGTACTTGGCTGTGACACACCTAATTCTACACCTTCATTCCTCTCAGTGCATGTTTCAGAGAGGACTGAAGTTATAGTGGGGTTGGAGATCCCAGCTGATGCGGTGCAAGGAGAGGTCCGCTTTGTTCTTTGGTGTGGGTCTTTGAGGTAGGCTTGCCAACGAGCTGCATGGCAGGTCAACATATGTCTGGTCAGGCATGTGGTACCCAAGCGGCTGATGTTTTGGCCACGCGATATACGCTTGAGACATATGTTGCAAACAGCAGCTGTGCGATCTGATGCACTAGCCTCAAAAAAGGCCCACACCAAAGAACTTTTTGAATGACGGGCAGAGGCAGCGCCCTGCACAGGCGGAGCTCTGCGGTGTGATTCCGTTGGTGTACTGCCCTTACGCTGGCCACCAAAGGGCATCCTGCCTCGTTGGAGATGTGCCTCCTCCTCATCCTCCTCCTCCTCCTCTCTCCTATTAGGCACCCACGTGGAGTCATTGACCTCATCATCCCCTCCCTCCTCATCACTGGAGCCAATCTGGCAGTATGCTGCAGCTGCTGGAACATGACTGCCAGATTGGTGTCCTTCTTGAGCATCCCCTCTGTCTGCTCTCACGCTACTGCCTTCCTCTAGCTGGGTTTCATCATCAGACCCTTCGAAACGCTGGGCATCCTCCTGGAGCATGTACCCAACACTGTGCTGAAACAGTTCGGGGGACTCCTCAGGAGGAGGACATGGTGGGTCTAGGGAAGGAGTGACTGATGATTTGTCTGACATTGATACCAGGGAAGACGACGCTTTGGCAGCTGCTTTTCCAGTACCCTGAGCCTGGGTGAGAGAGGATGAGGAGGAGGAGGAGGGCTTGGTCATCCACTCTACCAAGTCTTCGGCATGATGTGGCTCAACATGTCCAGCTGCCGAAAAGAAGGACAAGCGTGTCCCATGGCCATGTGCTGATGACAATGCACCGCGTCCACGACCAGCACTGTTGCCCCCAGACACAGAGCCTGCTTGCCCTCTTTTATTGCCTCCTGACTGTCTGCCTCTCCTTGTTTGCCTTCCAGACATTCTAATAGATGGCCTGCAGGGAGATGGGAAAAAAGCAATAAGGGCTACCTTCAGGTGTCCTTCTCTGTCCCTTGAAACAAGGACTTTCACAGTGAAAGAAACTGACACTGTCCCTACCTAGAGTTTTCTGTCCCTAGAATAATTTTTTTTTTTAATCACAATATAGCACAAGGACAATTCACTCAATGTCTCTCCAGGTCCCTGGAAACAAGGACTTGCAGAGTGAAAGAAACTGACACTGTCCCTACCTAGAGTTTTCTGTCCCTAGAATAAATGTTTTTTTTAAGCACAATATAGCACAAGGAAAATTAACTCACTGTCCTTACAGGTCCCTGGAAACAAGGACTTGCAGAGTGAAAAAAAAAAAACACTCTCCCTACCTACAGTTTTCTGTCCCTAGAAAAAATGTTTTTTTTAAGCACAATATAGCACAAGGACAATTAACTCACTGTCCTTACAGGTCCCTGGAAACAAGGACTTGCAGAGTGAAAGAAAAAAAACACTCTCCCTACCTACAGTTTTCTGTCCCTAGAAAAAATGTTTTTTTTAATCACAATATAGCACAAGGAAAATTAACTCACTGTCCTTACAGGTCCCTGGAAACAAGGACTTGCAGAGTGAAAGAAAAAAAACACTCTCCCTACCTACAGTTTTCTGTCCCTAGAAAAAATGTTTTTTTTAATCACAATATAGCACAAGGAAAATTAACTCACTGTCCTTACAGGTCCCTGGAAACAAGGACTTGCAGAGTGAAAGAAACTGACACTGTCCCTACCTAGAGTTTTCTGTCCCTAGAATAAATGTTTTTTTTAAGCACAATATAGCACAAGGACAATTAACTCACTGTCCTTACAGGTCCCTGGAAACAAGGACTTGCAGAGTGAAAGAAAAAAAACACTCTCCCTACCTACAGTTTTCTGTCCCTAGAAAAAATGTTTTTTTTAAGCACAATATAGCACAAGGAAAATTAACTCACTGTCCTTACAGGTCCCTGGAAACAAGGACTTGCAGAGTGAAAGAAAAAAAACACTCTCCCTACCTACAGTTTTCTGTCCCTAGAAAAAATGTTTTTTTTAATCACAATATAGCACAAGGAAAATTAACTCACTGTCCTTACAGGTCCCTGGAAACAAGGACTTGCAGAGTGAAAGAAACTGACACTGTCCCTACCTAGAGTTTTCTGTCCCTAGAATAAATGTTTTTTTTAATCACAATATAGCACAAGGAAAATTAACTCACTGTCCTTACAGGTCCCTGGAAACAAGGACTTGCAGAGTGAAAGAAACTGACACTGTCCCTACCTAGAGTTTTCTGTCCCTAGAATAAATGTTTTTTTTAAGCACAATATAGCACAAGGACAATTAACTCACTGTCCTTACAGGTCCCTGGAAACAAGGACTTGCAGAGTGAAAGAAACTGACACTGTCCCTACCTAGAGTTTTCTGTCCCTAGAATAAATGTTTTTTTTAAGCACAATATAGCACAAGGAAAATTAACTCACTGTCCTTACAGGTCCCTGGAAACAAGGACTTGCAGAGTGAAAGAAACTGACACTGTCCCTACCTAGAGTTTTCTGTCCCTAGAATAAATGTTTTTTTTAAGCACAATATAGCACAAGGACAATTAACTCACTGTCCTTACAGGTCCCTGGAAACAAGGACTTGCAGAGTGAAAAAAAAAAAACACTCTCCCTACCTAGAGTTTTCTGTCCCTAGAAAAAATGTTTTTTTTAAGCACAATATAGCACAAGGACAATTAACTCACTGTCCTTACAGGTCCCTGGAAACAAGGACTTGCAGAGTGAAAGAAAAAAAACACTCTCCCTACCTACAGTTTTCTGTCCCTAGAAAAAATGTTTTTTTTAATCACAATATAGCACAAGGAAAATTAACTCACTGTCCTTACAGGTCCCTGGAAACAAGGACTTGCAGAGTGAAAGAAAAAAAACACTCTCCCTACCTACAGTTTTCTGTCCCTAGAAAAAATGTTTTTTTTAATCACAATATAGCACAAGGAAAATTAACTCACTGTCCTTACAGGTCCCTGGAAACAAGGACTTGCAGAGTGAAAGAAACTGACACTGTCCCTACCTAGAGTTTTCTGTCCCTAGAATAAATGTTTTTTTTAAGCACAATATAGCACAAGGACAATTAACTCACTGTCCTTACAGGTCCCTGGAAACAAGGACTTGCAGAGTGAAAGAAAAAAAACACTCTCCCTACCTACAGTTTTCTGTCCCTAGAAAAAATGTTTTTTTTAAGCACAATATAGCACAAGGAAAATTAACTCACTGTCCTTACAGGTCCCTGGAAACAAGGACTTGCAGAGTGAAAGAAAAAAAACACTCTCCCTACCTACAGTTTTCTGTCCCTAGAAAAAATGTTTTTTTTAATCACAATATAGCACAAGGAAAATTAACTCACTGTCCTTACAGGTCCCTGGAAACAAGGACTTGCAGAGTGAAAGAAACTGACACTGTCCCTACCTAGAGTTTTCTGTCCCTAGAATAAATGTTTTTTTTAATCACAATATAGCACAAGGAAAATTAACTCACTGTCCTTACAGGTCCCTGGAAACAAGGACTTGCAGAGTGAAAGAAACTGACACTGTCCCTACCTAGAGTTTTCTGTCCCTAGAATAAATGTTTTTTTTAAGCACAATATAGCACAAGGACAATTAACTCACTGTCCTTACAGGTCCCTGGAAACAAGGACTTGCAGAGTGAAAGAAAAAAAACACTCTCCCTACCTACAGTTTTCTGTCCCTAGAAAAAATGTTTTTTTTAAGCACAATATAGCACAAGGAAAATTAACTCACTGTCCTTACAGGTCCCTGGAAACAAGGACTTGCAGAGTGAAAGAAAAAAAACACTCTCCCTACCTACAGTTTTCTGTCCCTAGAAAAAATGTTTTTTTAATCACAATATAGCACAAGGAAAATTAACTCACTGTCCTTACAGGTCCCTGGAAACAAGGACTTGCAGAGTGAAAGAAACTGACACTGTCCCTACCTAGAGTTTTCTGTCCCTAGAATAAATGTTTTTTTTAATCACAATATAGCACAAGGAAAATTAACTCACTGTCCTTACAGGTCCCTGGAAACAAGGACTTGCAGAGTGAAAGAAACTGACACTGTCCCTACCTAGAGTTTTCTGTCCCTAGAATAAATGTTTTTTTTTAAGCACAATATAGCACAAGGACAATTAACTCACTGTCCTTACAGGTCCCTGGAAACAAGGACTTGCAGAGTGAAAGAAAAAAAACACTCTCCCTACCTACAGTTTTCTGTCCCTAGAAAAAATGTTTTTTTTAATCACAATATAGCACAAGGAAAATTAACTCACTGTCCTTACAGGTCCCTGGAAACAAGGACTTGCAGAGTGAAAGAAACTGACACTGTCCCTACCTAGAGTTTTCTGTCCCTAGAATAAATGTTTTTTTTAATCACAATATAGCACAAGGACAATTAACTCACTGTCCTTACAGGTCCCTGGAAACAAGGACTTGCAGAGTGAAAGAAACTGACACTGTCCCTACCTAGAGTTTTCTGTCCCTAGAATAAATGTTTTTTTTAAGCACAATATAGCACAAGGACAATTAACTCACTGTCCTTACAGGTCCCTGGAAACAAGGACTTGCAGAGTGAAAGAAACTGACACTGTCCCTACCTAGAGTTTTCTGTCCCTAGAATAAATGTTTTTTTTAAGCACACTATAGCAGAAGCACAAAACACACTGACACTCTCCCTACCTATCCTTCTCTTTCCCTAAACTAAAGGAATCCAGGTTAAGCAAGAAAGAAATAACAGTCACTGTCCCTGCCTATGCTACTCTATCCCTGCTCCGGAACACACTACACTAGGCCGCCGTGCTGGCGGCCTTTTATAGTGTGGGGCGTGTACTAAACACCCTCAGCAATAATTGGCCACAGGCATCCTGCCTGTGGCCAATCATTGCTCTCCTCGCTGCCGGCGCTGTGATTGGCCAAGCATGCGGGGTCACAGTGCATGCTTGGCCAATCACAGCGCCTGGATGACACTGCGATGGCGTAGTGCATTGTGGGCCGTTCGCGTCACTCGAATTTGGCGCGAACGGCCCAAATCGTTCGATCTTCGTCGAACGATCGAACAGCCAATGTTCGAGTCGAACGTATGTTCGACTCGAACACGAAGCTCATCCCTAATAGACAATAGATGTACGTATATAAATACCTGCTACAAGTATAGTATACATACATAAAATCATATAATAAAGTCATATAAAAAATATAAAAATATGTGTTGATTATATACGTAGTATTACATAGTAAAATGTAAAAAAAACCTGTATATATAAAAAGGAGAGATATTTAAAATCTACATAAAATAGGTAAAGGTTATATATGATATAAAAACATATATAAAAGATATAATAAATAAAAAGGAGGTGTAAAATGACCTAGAAGGAAATGATGACTAAAAAACTGATTAAAAACTAAAAATTAGAACTTCTAAATTGCTGTATCTGAGCATTGTGTCTGATAGTGGGTATAATTGACAGTCAGCATGAGAGGGAGATTAGACTTCTTAATAATCACTGATAAAACAGTTGATGTCTAGATCTACGTTTAACCCCTTTGGTACTAGTGTGTCGACCGAATAAATCCATTGGGTTTCTAGTTTAGATAATTCCCTTACGAGGTTTGCCCCCCTCCATGAGGGTTTTAGGTGGTCAATCCCCCAAAATTTTAACCCTGCTGGATTCTGGTCATGGAACAATTTGAAATGTAGAGATACATTGTGGTCTTTATATCCAAGTTTAATATTTGCCACATGTTCTGCTATTTGTACTTTTAGAGCCCTCTTAGTACGGCCTATGTACATGAGTTTGCATGGGCATTCTAGGAGATAGACCACATAAGATGTATTACATGTAATAAAGTCCTTTATAGTAAATTCTACTTTATTCGAGGAGGAGATAAAACTGTCTATTGCTCTCATGGGTTTTGCACCCTCTCTGCATGGTAGACACTTTCGGCAAGCAAAGAAGCCATCCCTGTCCCAAAAAGAGGGTTTTTTTTTGGGGGGTCCAGCACCTTCTTTACTATCCTGTCTCCATAGTTTATGGCTTTCCTATAGATAAAAGACGGTCTTGGTGGGATGACAGTCCCAAGTATTTTATCCAGAAGGAAAATGTGCCAGTGGGAGGAAAAGATCTCTTCAACTTCTTTGTATTGGGAGTGGTACCCAGAGATGAAACTCCATTCATATATCTTTTTATTTTTGTTTATATTCTTATGTGGAGGAATGGTATCGGTCAGACATGCTTTTCTGGGTATTTCTAATAGATCTTCGATAATTTTATCAAGGCATGTTTCTTTATATCCCTTATCCATAAATTTTCCTTTTAACATCTGTGCTTGGGATATGTAGTCCTCATCATTGGTACAATTCCGTCTGACGCGCATTATTTGACCTCTTGGAATGTTCTTAAGCCACATCGGGTGGTGTCCACTTTGTATTGGAAGATAGCTGTTTGTATCCGTAGGTTTAAAATATACCTTAGTTCCTAGTTTGTTGCCAGCCCGAAAGATATTCAAATCAAGGAAATTAATGCTTTGTTGATTATATTCGCTTGTCAATATAATATTGCACTTGTTGTCATTTAGTTCTTGTAAAAATGTTTCTAATGAAGATAAAGGTCCTGTCCATATAAAGAACAGATCATCGATATATCTTCTATATAAGATGAGCTGCTCTCTCTTTTGGTTAAAAATGGTCTTATCCTCCCATTCTGCCATAAATAGGTTGGCTATACTCGGGGCAAACTTGGCTCCCATAGCCACCCCTTTCTTTTGGGAATAAAAGTGGCCATCATACCAAAAGTAATTGCATGCAAGACAATAATCTAGACAATTCCTTAAAAATATTTTCTGTGCAAAGGTTAAGTCTTCTCTCCTGCATAGTGCCCAATTCAGGGCTAAAAGTGCGTCATCGTGTTGAATCACGGTGTATAAAGATGACACATCTGCTGTTACTAAAAATATATCCTCTTTCCCAGTAAGGTCGATACCATCTATTAAAAGGAGTAAATCCTTAGTGTCCTATGACCGAGTGGCTAGAATTTTTTAATGGGGTGGGATTTAAACTGCAGGAATTGGTTTTAAAAAGGAAAAGGAGGAAGATGACTAAATTAGAAATGAGAATTAATGAATTACAACAGCAACTTGACCCTATTAAAGATACCCAACAGGTTGCCGACTTTAATAGTCGTATAAAGAAAAAACTTGAAAAAGTGGACAAAGACACACAAAAAAAGAAAACAAAAAAGTTCCATCGGGATGTCGGAGATTTTAGGACCAACAATATCTATCTATGGCAGCAGACAAATCCAGCAGCCATAAGAGAAAATGAGGCCAACATTATGGACACCCAACAAGAGATAGCTGTTGATAGACCACATACAACTGGGAATACAGATAGAACACAGGCAATAACCAATCTAGCACTACCCTTAACGGATAGAAGAGATATGGTTCTTCCTCATGCCCCTATCAACCAATCTACACCCATAAGGAACACTACCAATCAAACAAGAGGTAGAGCAAAAAATACGGGACCAACGAATTATGGAAATCGCCCTACACCTACTGATAATTATTATCATTTACCAGTATATAACAGATATGAACCCTTATGGGAGGAAGAAAATAGACAGAGATATCAATCACCACAGCCTTTTTTAGGGAAGGGCCGAGGATGGCAGAAGAGGGGCAGAGGCTCATCAAATCACAGGGGGAGACCAACAATATACCCCCAACATATGCCTCAATACAGAGACCTCCCACACGAGCCTATATACAGGGAACCACAGTGGAAAAATCCCCCCCATTGGGAATGGGAGAGGACACCGCAAACTGGCATGTTTAGAGAAATAGTAGAGGATGCAGGGCAGGGAGAAGGTCCCAGAAAAGGAAAAAGAAGAAGGAGGGAACACGAATAAGTGGTATTTTTAACTTGAGTAACGCGATTTTAACTAACAAAGAGACAAACATTTTAAATCTGGGACTAAAATGTGGATTAAACCGTCCAATAAATAAATTCAATGTCTTCATTGATGTGCATAAATATATGAGAAGGTTAAATATGAAAAAATATTTCCTCAATAAAAAATCCAACACAACAATTACTACCTCTATCCCCACAGATAGTGGTCTACACAACAAATCTCTTTTTAACCCCTTAATAGGTACAAACCAACCTCTAGATGTCTTTAAGGGATTAATAATACGTGATTTGGAACAAATAAAACCAAAGAAGAACGTAAATCCAAGATACATCAAGGAAGGTATAGAGCTTCTTGAAAAGAGGAAAGATATTATAATCAGACCCGCGGATAAAGGTGGTGGTATAGTGATTTTGACAAAGGAATTTTATCATGAACAGGTGATTGAGATGCTATCAGACAAAGGAACATACCTTAGGCTAATCAAAGACCCCACTTCACAATATGAAGAGAATTTGGAGAGACTTGTGGAATTGGGCTATAAAACAAGAGCTTTGACTATTAAGGAACAAAAATATCTGATACCAAGCTATAGTAGAATACCTACTATTTACACCCTACCCAAGATCCATAAAGACTTGAACCACCCGCCAGCAAGACCTATTGTCATCGGTATTGGATCTGTTACATCACGAGTGGGTGAATATTTGGATCTCTTTTTGCAAAAGAGTGTTACCCAGACAAGAGCCTTTTTAAAGGACACTAAGGATTTACTTCTTTTAATAGATGGTATCGACCTTACTGGGAAAGAGGATATATTTTTAGTAACAGCAGATGTGTCATCTTTATACACCGTGATTCAACACGATGACGCACTTTTAGCCCTGAATTGGGCACTATGCAGGAGAGAAGACTTAACCTTTGCACAGAAAATATTTTTAAGGAATTGTCTAGATTATTGTCTTGCATGCAATTACTTTTGGTATGATGGCCACTTTTATTCCCAAAAGAAAGGGGTGGCTATGGGAGCCAAGTTTGCCCCGAGTATAGCCAACCTATTTATGGCAGAATGGGAGGATAAGACCATTTTTAACCAAAAGAGAGAGCAGCTCATCTTATATAGAAGATATATCAATGATCTGTTCTTTATATGGACAGGACCTTTATCTTCATTAGAAACATTTTTACAAGAACTAAATGACAACAAGTGCAATATTATATTGACAAGCGAATATAATCAACAAAGCATTCATTTCCTTGATTTGAATATCTTTCGGGCTGGCAACAAACTAGGAACTAAGGTATATTTTAAACCTACGGATGCAAACAGCTATCTTCCAATACAAAGTGGACACCACCCGATGTGGCTTAAGAACATTCCAAGAGGTCAAATAATGCGCGTCAGACGGAATTGTACCAATGATGAGGACTACATATCCCAAGCACAGATGTTAAAAGGAAAATTTATGGATAAGGGATATAAAGAAACATGCCTTGATAAAATTATCGAAGATCTATTAGAAATACCCAGAAAAGCATGTCTGACCGATACCATTCCTCCACATAAGAATATAAACAAAAATAAAAAGATATATGTATGGAGTTTCATCTCTGGGTACCACTCCCAATACAAAGAAGTTGAAGAGATCTTTTCCTCCCACTGGCACATTCTCCTTCTGGATAAAATACTTGGGACTGTCATCCCACCAAGACCGTCTTTTATCCATAGGAAAGCCATAAACTATGGAGACAGGATAGTAAAGAAGGTGCTGGACCCCCCAAAAAAAACCCCTCTTTTTGGGACAGGGATGGCTTCTTTGCTTGCCGAAAGTGTCTACCATGCAGAGAGGGTGCAAAACCCATGAGAGCAATAGACAGTTTTATCTCCTCCTCGAATAAAGTAGAATTTACTATAAAGGACTTTTTTACATGTAATACATCTTATGTGGTCTATCTCCTAGAATGCCCATGCAAACTCATGTACATAGGCCGTACTAAGAGGGCTCTAAAAGTACGAATAGCAGAACATGTGGCAAATATTAAACTTGGATATAAAGACCACAATGTATCTCTACATTTCAAATTGTTCCATGACCAGAATCCAGCAGGGTTAAAATTTTGGGGGATTGACCACCTAAAACCCTCATGGAGGGGGGCAAACCTCGTAAGGGAATTATCTAAACTAGAAACCCAGTGGATTTATTCGGTCGACACACTAGTACCGAAGGGGTTAAACGTAGATCTAGACATCAACTGTTTTATCAGTGATTATTAAGAAGTCTAATCTCCCTCTCGTGCAGTCTGTCAATTATACCCACTATCAGACACAATGCTCAGATACAGCAATTTAGAAGTTCTAATTTTTAGTTTTTAATCAGTTTTTTAGTCATCATTTCCTTCTAGGTCATTTTACACCTCCTTTTTATTTATTATATCTTTTATATATGTTTTTATATCATATATAACCTTTACCTATTTTATGTAGATTTTAAATATCTCTCCTTTTTATATATACAGGTTTTTTTTACATTTTACTATGTAATACTACGTATATAATCAACACATATTTTTATATTTTTTATATGACTTTATTATATGATTTTATGTATGTATACTATACTTGTAGCAGGTATTTATATACGTACATCTATTGTCTATAAACATTAATATGTGTGCACATTCACTTTATATCCAGCTGTAATGAATACTGTTGACAGTGAGTGGAGGCTAGCAGTCCTTTGAGAATATATGTTCCGGAATTCTTATCATTAATTTGATATCCGGATCATACTACTATTGCCACTACAACATTGTGTATTAGCTGAATATCTATTCTGAATCAATCTGGAATATACCTTATTGCTGCAATTTTGCAGCGTGACAGATACTATCTGTATATTCCCTTTCAAATAATGTTACCTTTATAATATAGAATTGGTCTGACGTTAACCAATAACTAAGCCTTTTCTCTAAGCTAACATCCACCGGTCAAAAGTTTTCAAATATTTTGTGCTAATAAGGATTTACATTCACGGTGTTTGTTTGTATAATATCCCAGTGACTCGACATGGCTGACGACAGTCTCGGTTTCCGCTTGGGCTTTGAACCAATGGAAACGAACGAGTGCTGCCGCTCTACCCAATGGCCGTGGAGGAGGGATTTTATAAGCTCCGTGCAGACGCCGAGTAGCCACGCCCTCTGTTGAAGTCGGAAGTGACGAAACACGTCAGGGCGTGGCTACGACGGCGTATCCAGGAAGGAAGTAAGGAGTGTGCGTTCCACCATCGGCCACCTCGTAACCAGGAAGCCTATCTCACACTGCGCTTGCAGCACGAGTGCGGCCCCTATACTTGGAGGACAGCGGTGAATAGTGATGAGCCGAACACCCCCGGGTTCGGTTCGCACCAGAACCCGCGAACGGACCGAAAGTTCGTACGAACATTAGAACCCTATTAAATACAATGGATGCGAACGTTCGAATTCTAAAGTGCTAATTATAACGACTATTATGCATGTTATTGTCCTAAAAAGGGTTTGGGAACCCGGGTTCTGCACCAGGGGACATGTATCAATGCAAAAAGAAGTTTTAAAAACGGTCGTTTTTCGGGAGCGGTCATTTTAATGATGCATAAAGTGAAAAAAAAAGAGTCAAATATTCCTTTAAATATCGTACCTGGGGGGTGTCTAAAGTATGCCTGTGAAGTGCCACGTGTTTCCCGTGTTTAGAACTGTCCCTGCACAAAATGACACTTCTAAAGGAAAAAAAAGCCATTTAAAACTGCTTGCGGCTTTAATGTAATGTCTGGTCCCGGTAATATGGATGAAAATCTTTAAGAAAAATGGCATAGCTACCCCATGACCCCCCCCCCCCCCCACCCCAGCCCATTACCAGCCCCTTTGGGTCTTGTATGGATATTAAGGGGAACACCGCACACAAAATAAAAAAGGCCCTATATACTCTGAACAGCCGTATACAGGCGGTGCATACAAGACAGGGACTGTAGGTTTGTTCTTATGTAGAATGTGTTTGTAATTTTGAACAGGTACATTGTTTAAGTGTAGCTCCAGCCCAAAAATCTATTTTTAAACTTTTTGGAAAACATAGGTAAGGGTTATCACCCCTGTAACATTTGTTTTGCTGTCTGTGCCCCTGTTCAGAACATTTCACCTCACTTTCCGTCCCAATGACAACTGTTTTTGAAATGTGGTGTTTTTCTTGAAACAAGGATTGGTGATAAAGCATCAGTACAGAGGAGACACCTTTCTCCCATATTAATTCTTACAGGAGAGAATTTTCCTTCCTAGGGGTAGATTTCCTCTCACTTCCTGTTGTCTTCTTGCGTTTGCAAGTAGGAGTCGTTTGTAAGTTGGATGTTTGAAAGTAGGGACCTGCCGTATATACTCTGCAGAAATAGGCCCCTTAGTTGTTGGTGTTGGCACAACACTGTAAGCACTCACAGTTACTCTTGGTTGGTGCTGGAACGCCCTGCTGTCAACTATTATATCAGGAATTGTAATTACATATAATTGTTGAACAGTGGTAGTAAAAATTGGGCCTTTGATGGTGGTGCTGGTGCCACAACACTGTAAGCCCTGACAGTTACTCTTGGTGGGTGCAGCAATGGGCCCTGCTGTGAATTATTAGATCAAGAATTGTAATTGCATGCCCCTTTTGAACAGGGGCTGAAAAATTGGGCCTTTCGTGGTGGTGGTGGTGGTGTTGCCACAACACTGTAAGCCCTCAGAGTTACTCTTGGTGGGTGCAGGAATGGGCCCTGCTGTGAATTATTAGATCAAGAATTGTAATTACATGCCCCTTTTGAACAGGGGCTGAAAAATTGGGCCTTTCGTGGTGGTGGTGGTGGTGGTGGTGGTGGCGTTGCCACAACACTGTAAGCCCTCAGAGTTACTCTTGGTGGGTGCAGCAATGGGCCCTGCTGTGAATTATTAGATCAAGAATTGTAATTACATGCCCCTGTTGAACAGGGGCTAAAAAATTGGGCCTTAGGCACTGGTGGCACAACACTGCAACCCCTCACAGATACTGTACTTGGAGCACAGCAATGAGCCCTGTTGCAAAGTATTGCTTCAAAAATTGTAATTACATGCCCCTGTTAAACAGGGGCTGAAAAATTGGGCCTTAGCACCCATAAACAAAAATGATCTTCCAAGCTATCATCATCAATCGTATCATTGAGGACTCGGAGGAGGAGGATAGCCAGTCAACATAACAGCACAGGCACTCAGCATCAGCATCAGTCTTGAAGGGATGTGACATGTTAAAATCAATTAGTCTGTTATATCAGCATCAGGTGTGTGGTAGCTGGTGGTGATCCAAGACTAGTTCATCTTGATGAAAGTCAGTCGATCAACCGAGTCGGTGGACAGGCCCACCCTGTGATCCATGACAAATCCTCCAGCAGCACTGAATGTGCGTTCCGAAAGAACGCTGGATGCAGGACAGGCCAGTAGCTCAATTGCATACTGTGCAAGCTCTGGCCAGTGATCCATCCTCAAGACCCAGTAAGCCAGAGGATTTTCGGTGGGGAAGGTGTCCAAGTCTGACCTTGCCCCTAGATATTCCTGCACCATGTTTATCAGACGCTGGCGATGGTTGCTGGAACCGATCATACTTTGGGGCTGCGGACTAAAGAATTGTCTGAACGCATCGGTCAGACGGCCACCTTCCCCACCGCTCCTTCTTTGACTGGCCGAAGCCTCAGCAACTCGTTGTCCAGGACCAGGAGTTTGTAACCTCCCAGTCTCTGGGAACGCGTTGCACAGACCTTTCTGCAAGGCCTCCCGGAGTTGTCTCATCCTCTGCTCCCTCTGCGACGGTAACATAAGGTCCGCAACCTTACCCTTGTACCGTGGATCAAGGAGAGTGGCCAGCCAGTAATGGTCCCTCTCCTTGATCCGAAGAATACGAGGATCCTTCCGCAGACTTTGCAGGATCAGGGAGGCCATGCAGCGTAGGTTAGCTGAGGCATTCGGTCCGGAGTCCTCTGGGTCACTAAGGACGACATGATCCACAGCCACCTCCTCCCAGCCACGTACAAGTCCACTGGTTTCTTGGGACTGTAAATCATCCCTAAAAGACTGCTGCTGATGATGCTGAGTGCCAGCCTCCACCTCCATGCTGACACAATCCTCCTCCTCCTCCTCCTCTTCCTGTGCGATGGGTGGGACAGAAGGAACACTGTCTGGGTAAAGGGGGCCTTGAGAGGCAAGGAAGTCCTCCTCTTCCTGCCTCTGTTCTGCCTCAAGTGCCCTGTCCATTATTCCACGCAGCGTGTGCTCCAACAGGTGGACAACAGGTACAGTGTCACTGATGCATGCACTGTCACTGCTCACCATCCTCGTGGCCTCCTCAAATGGTGCCAGGACAGTGCATGCATCCCTGATCAGGCCCCACTGGCGTGGAGAAAGCAAACCAAGCTCCCCTGACCCTGTCCTGGTGCCGTAGTCGCACAGGTACTCATTGATGGCCCTCTGCTGCGTGTGCAGCCGCTGCAGCATGGCCAACGTTGAGTTCCACCTGGTGGGCATGTCACATATAAGGCGGTTCTTGGGCAGGTTCAACTCCTTTTGCAGCTCAGCCAGGCGAGCACTGGCATTATAAGATCTGCGGAAATGCACACAGACTTTCCTGGCCTGCCTCAGGACATCCTGTAAGCCCGGGTACCTGCCCAAGAACCGCTGCACCACCAGGTTAAGGATGTGAGCCACACAGGGCACATGGGTCAGTTGTTCCTGTCGGAGGGCGGAGAGGAGGTTGGTGCCATTGTCGCAAACCACCATTCCTGGCTTAAGCTGGCGTGGCGTCAACCACCTCTCGGCCTGGCCCTGCAGAGCAGACAGGACCTCTGCCCCAGTGTGGCTTCTGTCCCCCAAACACACCAGCGCAAGCACGGCATGGCATCTTTTTGCCTGCGTACTTGCTTAGCCCCTTGAACGGCTACGGAGCACCGCTGGTTCAAAGGACAAAGCACAGGAAGAGGCCATGGAGGAAGAAGAAGAGGAGGGGGTGGAGGAGAGAGGTGTGTCACAACCAGTAGTAGCATTTTGGAGGCGTGGCGGTGGAACAACCTCCAACACTACTGCACCTTGTCCTGCATCCTTCCCAGCTGCCAAAAGAGTGACCCAATGGGCCGTGAAAGAAAGGTAACGTCCCTGTCCATGCCTGCTGGACCATGAGTCAGTGGTAATATGCACCTTACCGCTGACCGCCCTGTCCAGCGAGGCCAAGACATTGCCTTCCACATGCCGGTAGAGAGCTGGAATAGCCTTCCGTGAGAAAAAGTGGCGTTTGGGAACCTGCCACTGAGGAACCGCACATTGCACAAACTCACGGAAGGGGGCCGAGTCTACCAACTGAAAAGGCAGCAGTTGAAGCGCTAGCAATTTAGCCAAGCTAGCATTCAACCGCTGGGCATGTGGATGGCTGGGAGTGAACTTCTTTCGATGGTCCAGCAGCTGGGGCAGGGAAATTTGCCTGCTAGAATCGGACGTCGGTGTACTGCTAGCAGAGTGGCCGCAAGTACTTGGCTGTGACACACCTAATTCTACACCTTCATTCCTCTCAGTGCATGTTTTAGAGAGGACTGAAGTTATAGTGGGGTTGGAGATCCCAGCTGATGCGGTGCAAGGAGAGGTCCACTTTGTTCTTTGGTGTGGGTCTTTGAGGTAGGCTTGCCAACGAGCTGCATGGCAGGTCAACATATGTCTGGTCAGGCATGTGGTACCCAAGCGGCTGATGTTTTGGCCACGCGATATACGCTTGAGACATATGTTGCAAACAGCAGCTGTGCGATCTGATGCACTAGCCTCAAAAAAGGCCCACACCAAATAACTTTTTGAATGACGGGCAGAGGCAGCGCCCTGCACAGGCGGAGCTCTGCGGTGTGATTCCGTCGGTGTACTGCCCTTACGCTGGCCACCAAAGGACATCCTGCCTCGTTGGAGATGTGCCTCCTCCTCATCCTCCTCCTCCTCCTCTCTCCTATTAGGCACCCACGTGGAGTCAGTGACCTCATCATCCCCTCCCTCCTCATCACTGGAGCCAATCTGGCAGTATGCTGCAGCTGCTGGAACATGACTGCCAGATTGGTGTCCTTCTTGAGCATCCCCTCTGTCTGCTCTCACGCTACTGCCTTCCTCTAGCTGGGTTTCATCATCAGACCCTTTGAAACGCTGGGCATCCTCCTGGAGCATGTACCCAACACTGTGCTCAAACAGTTCGGGGGACTCCTCAGGAGGAGGACATGGTGGGTCTAGGGAAGGAGTGACTGATGATGAGTCTGACATTGATACCAGGGAAGAGGACGCTTTGGCAGCTGCTTTGCCAGTACCCTGAGCCTGGGTGAGAGAGGATGAGGAGGAGGAGGAGGGCTTGGTCATCCACTCTACCAAGTCTTCGGCATGATGTGGCTCAACATGTCCAGCTGCCGAAAAGAAGGACAAGCGTGTCCCATGGCCATGTGCTGATGACAATGCACCGCGTCCACGACCAGCACTGTTGCCCCCAGACACAGAGCCTGCTTGTCCTCTTTTATTGCCTCCTGACTGTCTGCCTCTCCTTGTTTGCCTTCCAGACATTCTAATGGATGGCCTGCAGGGAGGTGGGAAAAAAGCAATAAGGGCTACCTTCAGGTGTCCTTCTCTGTCCCTTTACTTAAGGATTTCTAAATATGGTTGAGGATGATTGCTTTCGCACAGAAAAGCACAATGACAATTTCCCTGACTGTCCAAAAAACAAGGATTTCAAAGATGGTTGATGAGGAATGCTTTAGCACAGTATAGCACAATGAGAATTTCCCTCACTGTCCTTCCCTGTCCCTACAAACAAGGATTAGCACAGTAAAACACACTGACACTCTCCCTACCTATAGTTTTCTGTCCCTATAAAAAATGTTTTTTTAAAGATGGTTGATGATGAATGCTTTAGCACAGTATAGCACAAGGAGAATTTCCCTCACTGTCCTTCCCTGTCCCTACAAACAAGGATTAGCACAGTAAAACACACTGACACTCTCCCTACCTATAGTTTTCTGTCCCTATAAA
This sequence comes from Rana muscosa, assembly GCA_029206835.1. NCBI lineage: Eukaryota > Metazoa > Chordata > Amphibia > Anura > Ranidae > Rana > Rana muscosa. The sequence goes on from CM055122.1 coordinate 40,333,273, forward strand.
AAATGTTTTTTTAAAGATGGTTGATGATGAATGCTTTAGCACAGTATAGCACAATGAGAATTTCCCTCACTGTCCTTCCCTGTCCCTACAAACAAGGATTAGCACAGTAAAACACACTGACACTCTCCCTACCTATAGTTTTCTGTCCCTATAAAAAATGTTTTTTTAAAGATGGTTGATGATGAATGCTTTAGCACAGTATAGCACAAGGAGAATTTCCCTCACTGTCCTTCCCTGTCCCTACAAACAAGGATTAGCACAGTAAAACACACTGACACTCTCCCTACCTATAGTTTTCTGTCCCTATAAAAAATGTTTTTTTAAAGATGGTTGATGATGAATGCTTTAGCACAGTATAGCACAAGGAGAATTTCCCTCACTGTCCTTCCCTGTCCCTACAAACAAGGATTAGCACAGTAAAACACACTGACACTCTCCCTACCTATAGTTTTCTGTCCCTATAAAAATTTTTTTTTAAAGATGGTTGATGATGAATGCTTTAGCACAGTATAGCACAAGGTGAATTTCCCTCACTGTCCTTCCCTGTCCCTACAAACAAGGATTAGCACAGTAAAACACACTGACACTCTCCCTACCTATAGTTTTCTGTCCCTATAAAAAATGTTTTTTTAAAGATGGTTGATGATGAATGCTTTAGCACAGTATAGCACAAGGAGAATTTCCCTCACTGTCCTTCCCTGTCCCTACAAACAAGGATTAGCACAGTAAAACACACTGACACTCTCCCTACCTATAGTTTTCTGTCCCTATAAAAAATGTTTTTTTAAAGATGGTTGATGATGAATGCTTTAGCACAGTATAGCACAAGGAGAATTTCCCTCACTGTCCTTCCCTGTCCCTACAAACAAGGATTAGCACAGTAAAACACACTGACACTCTCCCTACCTATAGTTTTCTGTCCCTATAAAAAATGTTTTTTTAAAGATGGTTGATGATGAATGCTTTAGCACAGTATAGCACAAGGAGAATTTCCCTCACTGTCCTTCCCTGTCCCTACAAACAAGGATTAGCACAGTAAAACACACTGACACTCTCCCTACCTATAGTTTTCTGTCCCTATAAAAAATGTTTTTTTAAAGATGGTTGATGATGAATGCTTTAGCACAGTATAGCACAATGAGAATTTCCCTCACTGTCCTTCCCTGTCCCTACAAACAAGGATTAGCACAGTAAAACACACTGACACTCTCCCTACCTATAGTTTTCTGTCCCTATAAAAAATGTTTTTTTAAAGATGGTTGATGATGAATGCTTTAGCACAGTATAGCACAAGGAGAATTTCCCTCACTGTCCTTCCCTGTCCCTACAAACAAGGATTAGCACAGTAAAACACACTGACACTCTCCCTACCTATAGTTTTCTGTCCCTATAAAAAATGTTTTTTTAAAGATGGTTGATGATGAATGCTTTAGCACAGTATAGCACAAGGAGAATTTCCCTCACTGTCCTTCCCTGTCCCTACAAACAAGGATTAGCACAGTAAAACACACTGACACTCTCCCTACCTATAGTTTTCTGTCCCTATAAAAAATGTTTTTTTAAAGATGGTTGATGATGAATGCTTTAGCACAGTATAGCACAAGGAGAATTTCCCTCACTGTCCTTCCCTGCCCCTACAAACAAGGATTAGCACAGTAAAACACACTGACACTCTCCCTACCTATAGTTTTCTGTCCCTATAAAAAATGTTTTTTTAAAGATGGTTGATGATGAATGCTTTAGCACAGTATAGCACAAGGAGAATTTCCCTCACTGTCCTTCCCTGTCCCTACAAACAAGGATTAGCACAGTAAAACACACTGACACTCTCCCTACCTATAGTTTTCTGTCCCTATAAAAAATGTTTTCTTGTTCATACATCACGGGACACAGAGCAGCATAGTCATTACTATGTGGGTTATATAGAATTACCTTCAGGTGCTGGCACTGGCAACTTCCAAAACAGGAAGTACCCTCCCCTATATAAGCCCCTCCCATCCGGGAGTACCTCAGTTTTTTGCCAGTGTCTAAGGTGTTGGCCAAGGTTAACATGTATTCATCTGGGCTTGTGTACAGGTTCTCTGGGCCTTAGCAAGCTATTCCGGATCCGACCAAAAAAAGCTTCATAGCTAAACGGTCGGTACCCGGGCCTTGCAGAGAAGAGCAGGGTTTTGCCTGTAATGCCTCTCTTAGGAGGGCTGGACCCTGGGATCCAGAGCTCTGGTCATACCCAAAACCAAGAGGCTATCTGTGCAGGGTGCTATACAGGTCCAGGGGAGTGGAATCCTTGGGAACCCGGTCCCTGAAGGTCTAGTACAATGCCTGCCGTGAGAGGTGAAGTTTGGGCTTCTGTGGACCAAACAAAGTCCTGCGGCGGGGAAAAGGTAAGTGGGGGCCCCTCAGGAACTTGGTTCTATTGAGGGGACCCCCAAGCCTAATATGTCTTTCTGCCTGTTACCTAAAGGGTATTCCCGCTAATAGCTGTATATGCCTAAGAAATCCTAGAAATGTTTTTTCATAAGGGAAATTTTAAAAAAACTGTAAACCTGGAAATGTTTTTTCATAAAGGAGGTTTTAAAAAAAAAAAAAAAAAGACAAAGGTGCGGTACCTGTGTTTGTCCACTAGAGGCCGCTGTGGAACGTCTTTTTTCTTGGGACTATTCCTTCCATGGTGAAAGTCCAGGCAGATGAGTGAGCTCTCTATCAGGGAAGCTGCATTCCTCTGTCATGCTGCCAAGTAGTTTCCTTCCATCCCTGAGTCCTGGTGAAACAGGGACCCTGGCTCCTCTCCCTACATGGCGCCAAGAGCGCACACGTGCGTGCACGCGCGCGCGCGCACACATGCTTTCCTTTTATAAGGTTTAGCTTCAAAAAAGGGGGCGGAGCCTGGCGGATGACGCGCTCTGTGCGCCCAGCGCTTCTGCGCATGTGCGGGCGTCCCAGCAAGATAAAAGGACTCAGTCCACGCTGCTTGCTATGGACACAGAGCATGAAAAGGAGCTGGTAGCATGGTATAGGGGCTTACAGCGGGCGGTTGATACAGGCATCCCCAGAAAGACGCATTAGTAGACACCCACTGATGTACATAGCAGCAAATTGCATTAGACTATTTCAGTAAGGGGTGTATTGCGGCTGGAATACCTCAGCTTTGAACTAAGGAATATGCCGCCTAAAAAACTCCGAGATATACCTCTCAGGAAGTGTAGGGGGTCTCCATCGGGCTCTGAGGATCTGGAGCAGTCATCTGCACCCTCCTCCCCTGAGAAATCAGAGGTTAATACCCATAAGGAACCCCCGGGAGTGCCAGGTACTGCGGCTGTCCTCAGTCCACCTGCTCCTGCATATATAACAGAGGAGGTTTTTTCCTCAACTCTGGAGGGATTGGAGCAGAGATTGGCTGCATTGATCGCTTCTTCTCTACAGGAAAGAAAGCGCGCCAGATCTCCATCACCTCCATTAGAGTGCCTGTTGGCAGAGCAACAGTCCCAGGAAGGGACCGACCTACCTGAAGGGGATCAGGAGGAGGTTAGCTCTGTTTTTGAGGAATCGACAGTAGATGAACCATTTTCAGCATCACAGACTGAAAGATTGTGGGTCCAGACCCTAACTGACATGGTTCGATCTGCATTTAAAATGCCTCTTGTTGAACCATCAACTACTGCTGTCTCCTCATTGGGGTCGCTAAAAGCTCCCCAGGTTAATTGCTCCTTTCCAATACATCCATTATTGGAAGGACTTATATACCAGGACTGGGAACATCCTGATAAACTATTTGTTCCGCCTAAAAGGTTTCCGGTGATCTATCCCATGGAGGGAAAGTTCACCCAGAGATGGAATGTTCCTACGGTGGATGCAGCCATCTCTTCTGTGAACAAATCACTGACATGTCCAGTAGATAATGTTCAAATGTTCAAAGATCCAGTGGATAAAAAATTGGAATCTTTATTAAAATCTGCTTTTTCCACAGCAGGGGCTGTTACACAGCCAGCAGTGGCAGCTATTGGGGTCTGCCAAGCTTTAAAGGATCAAATGAAAATGGTCCTGAGGGATTTGCCAGACCAGCAGGCCCAGGCTCTGGCTGATCTGCCTAGAGCATTATGCTTTGCGGTTGACGCCATCAAGGATTCTATCCATCAGGCCTCCCGCCTCACGCTGTCTTTGGTACATATGCGTAGGCTTCTGTGGCTCAAAAACTGGTCTGCTGAAGCTCCCTGTAAGAAGCTCTTAGTTAGCTTCCCATTTCATGGGGAACGCCTTTTTGGCGAAGACCTGGATAAGTATATCCAGAAGATTTCCAGTGGTAAAAGTACTCTCTTACCGAGTAAAAAGAGGTCTAGGGGTCCATCTTTTAAGAGGACTACCTCTCCTATCCCTGCGACGTCTGCTACTAAGCAGTTCCGACGGCCTCCTCGGTCAAACTCAGGAGGTAAAAATCAGGGACAGCCACAGGGTAATAAAAAGCCCTGGATCCGAAGAGGTACTAAACCAGCCTCCAAGTCAAGCCTATGAAGGGCTGCCCCCACTCAAACGGGTGGGGGGAAGACTTCAGTTGTTCGCAGAGACCTGGCGGGAGACGATCAAAGACAGATGGGTGCTCTCCGCAGTAACTCTGGGATACAAGTTGGAGTTAAAAGAGTCTCCTCCGTCCCATTTTATGTGGTCAGGCATGCCAAGAGACCCTCTGAAAAGAGGGTCTCTCCTTTTGGCGTTAGAACAACTATTGCTCCAAGGAGTAATTATGGAGGTTCCTATGGAAGAGTGGGGGTTGGGTTTCTACTCAAACCTTTTCACAGTCCCGAAGCCAAACGGGGACATAAGACCCATATTGGACCTAAAGAGTCTAAACAAATTTCTAAACGTCCGGTCTTTCCGGATGGAGTCGATCCGATCGGTCACCGCTGCCCTACAAGGGGAGGAATGGTTAGCCTCGATCGACATCAAAGATGCTTACTTGCATGTTCCCATCTTTCCAGGTCATCAAAAATTCCTACGCTTTGCAGTAGAAGGGCGCCATTTTCAGTTCAGAGCCTTACCATTCGGTCTGGCCACAGCACCACGAGTGTTCACAAAAATTCTGGCCCCACTGTTGGCCGATCTAAGAACACGGGGTGTAACGATAATGGCATACCTAGACGACCTGTTGTTGATGGACCACTCAGTTGCCAAGCTAGAAGTGGTAATTGTCGATACAATCAAGTATCTAGAATCTCACGGTTGGGTCATCAACCTGGACAAGTCAGCCCTACAGCCAGTGAAAAACCTGGTATATCTAGGGCTACGGCTGGATTCAGACCAGAGGAAGATTTTCTTACCTCTAGACAAGGTATCCTCTTTAAGGGCCTTGGTCCGTCTGCTTTGTGCAAAAAGACAGCCGTCCATACGCCTGTGCATGAGGCTGCTAGGAAAGATGGTAGCATCATTCGAAGCTGTGCCATACGCCCAATTCCACTCAAGGAATTTACAAAGGGCCATATTGTCAGCCTGGAACGGAAAAGTTCAGGCTCTAGACTTCCCGATGGCTTTGTCCCCTTCCGTTCGGAAGAGTCTCTGCTGGTGGTGGATCCCCCAGAATCTCCAGAAGGGAAAACCCTTCAGCCCGATATCTTGGAAGGTGGTCACTACAGATGCCAGCCTTATAGGCTGGGGGGCAGTACTGGAGCAATGGTCTCTCCAGGGCAGATGGTCAAATGTAGTAAAAACCCTGCCCATCAATCTCTTAGAGATACGAGCAGCCCGGTACGCTCTAGTAGCCTGGACATCCAGACTCCAAGGGTCCCCTGTCAGAATTCAATCAGACAATGCCACAGCAGTGGCATATATCAATCATCAGGGAGGCACCAGGAGTCGTGCAGCCCAGAGGGAAGTAAGTCACATCCTGGAATGGGCAGAAAAGCATGTCCCATGTATATCAGCTGTCTTCATTCCAGGGGTGGAGAATTGGAAGGCGGACTTTCTGAGTCGCCAACAGTTATGCCCAGGGGAATGGTCCCTTCATCCCGAGGTCTTCCGAGCAATATGTCAGCGGTGGGGAACACCGGATGTAGATCTGCTAGCATCCAGATTCAACGCAAAGGTGGACAGATTTGTCTCCCGGACAAGGGATCCCCTCGCTTGCGGCTCGGATGCTCTGGTGTTCCCTTGGGATCAGTTCAGACTGATATATGCATTCCCTCCGCTACAATTGTTGCCTCGACTCCTTCGCAGAGTCAGGTTGGAGAAGAAGCCGGTGATCCTGGTGGCTCCAGCGTGGCCCCGAAGGGCCTGGTACGCGGAGATCATCAAAATGTCTGTGGGGAGTCCTTGGACCCTTCCACGTCGTCCGGACCTGCTTTCGCAAGGACCGATATACCACCCTTCCTTACTAACTCTAAGTTTAACGGCCTGGCTATTGAATCCCACATCCTAAAGAAGAGAGGTCTCTCTAACTCTGTGGTATCAACTATAATCAATGCCAGGAAGCCTGTATCCAGGCAGATCTACTATAGAGTTTGGAAGGCGTACATCACTTGGTGCGAGGCCAGAAAATGGCATCCACGTAAGTACGTTATAGGCAGAATTCTGGACTTCCTGCAGTGGGCTGTAGACAGGAAGTTTGCCTTAAGTACTATCAAGGGCCAGGTTTCGGCCTTGTCAATACTATTTCAAAGGCCCCTGGCTATGCATTCACTTGTCAAATCCTTTATGCAAGGTGTGACTCGTATTATTCCACCGATTAAGGCTCCCATATGCCCATGGGATCTAAATTTGGTTCTGTCGGTTCTGCAGAAGCAGCCATTTGAACCTTTGCGGCACATTTCCTTGGTTCTACTCACCAGGAAATTGATATTTTTAGTAGCCATATGCTCGGCTAGAAGAGTGTCGGAATTAGCCGCCATGTCCTGTAAAGAGCCATATCTGGTTATCCATAAGGACAGAGTAGTATTACGTCCTCACCCAGCCTTTCTTCCTAAGGTGGTATCGAGGTTTCACTTGAACCAGGATGTGGTTCTTCCTTCTTTTTTCCCCAAACCAAGCTCGGTAGAGGAAAAGTTATTGCATTCTTTGGATGTAGTAAGAGCAGTTAAAGCTTATCTAAAAGCCACTGCTCAGATTCGTAGAACGGATTCTCTGTTTGTTCTGCCGGAAGGCCCCAGAAAGGGTCAGGCAGCATCAAAATCTACTTTAGCCAAGTGGATTCGACAGGTCATAATACAAGCCTATGGCTTGTAAAGTAGACCGCCTCCGTTCAAAGTTAGGGCGCACTCCACGAGAGCAGTTGGAACTTCATGGGCAGTGCATCACCAGGCCTCCCTGGCGCAAATTTGTAAGGCCGCAACATGGTCTTCAGTACACACGTTTACTAGGTTCTACCAGGTGGACGTTAGAAGTCAGGAGGATGTCGCCTTTGGGCGCAGTGTGTTGCAGGCCGCAAAAGATCCTCATGCCTGATGGCGCCCAGCTTATGTATGGTGTATCCCCCCCCTCATGTGGCATTGCTTTGGGACGTCCCACATAGTAATGACTATGCTGCTCTGTGTCCCGTGATGTATGAACAAGAAAGTAGGATTTTTAAAACAGCTTACCTGTAAAATCCTTTTCTTGGAGTACATCACGGGACACAGAGCTCCCACCCCTCTTTTGGGGACACGTATTGCTTTGCTACAAAACTGAGGTACTCCCGGATGGGAGGGGCTTATATAGGGGAGGGTACTTCCTGTTTTGGAAGTTGCCAGTGCCAGCACCTGAAGGTAATTCTATATAACCCACATAGTAATGACTATGCTGCTCTGTGTCCCGTGATGTACTCCAAGAAAAGGATTTTACAGGTAAGCTGTTTTAAAAATCCTACTTTTTTAAAGATGGTTGATGATGAATGCTTTAGCACAGTATAGCACAAGGAGAATTTCCCTCACTGTCCTTCCCTGTCCCTACAAACAAGGATTAGCACAGTAAAACACACTGACACTCTCCCTACCTATAGTTTTCTGTCCCTATAAAAAATGTTTTTTTAAAGATGGTTGATGATGAATGCTTTAGCACAGTATAGCACAAGGAGAATTTCCCTCACTGTCCTTCCCTGTCCCTACAAACAAGGATTAGCACAGTAAAACACACTGACACTCTCCCTACCTATAGTTTTCTGTCCCTATAAAAAATGTTTTTTTAAAGATGGTTGATGATGAATGCTTTAGCACAGTATAGCACAAGAAGAATTTCCCTCACTGTCCTTCCCTGTCCCTACAAACAAGGATTAGCACAGTAAAACACACTGACACTCTCCCTACCTATAGTTTTCTGTCCCTATAAAAAATGTTTTTTTAAAGATGGTTGATGATGAATGCTTTAGCACAGTATAGCACAAGGAGAATTTCCCTCACTGTCCTTCCCTGTCCCTACAAACAAGGATTAGCACAGTAAAACACACTGACACTCTCCCTACCTATAGTTTTCTGTCCCTATAAAAAATGTTTTTTTAAAGATGGTTGATGATGAATGCTTTAGCACAGTATAGCACAAGGAGAATTTCCCTCACTGTCCTTCCCTGTCCCTACAAACAAGGATTAGCACAGTAAAACACACTGACACTCTCCCTACCTATAGTTTTCTGTCCCTATAAAAAATGTTTTTTTAAAGATGGTTGATGATGAATGCTTTAGCACAGTATAGCACAAGGAGAATTTCCCTCACTGTCCTTCCCTGTCCCTACAAACAAGGATTAGCACAGTAAAACACACTGACACTCTCCCTACCTATAGTTTTCTGTCCCTATAAAAAATGTTTTTTTAAAGATGGTTGATGATGAATGCTTTAGCACAGTATAGCACAAGGAGAATTTCCCTCACTGTCCTTCCCTGTCCCTACAAACAAGGATTAGCACAGTAAAACACACTGACACTCTCCCTACCTATAGTTTTCTGTCCCTATAAAAAATGTTTTTTTAAAGATGGTTGATGATGAATGCTTTAGCACAGTATAGCACAAGGAGAATTTCCCTCACTGTCCTTCCCTGTCCCTACAAACAAGGATTAGCACAGTAAAACACACTGACACTCTCCCTACCTATAGTTTTCTGTCCCTATAAAAAATGTTTTTTTTAAAGATGGTTGATGATGAATGCTTTAGCACAGTATAGCACAAGGAGAATTTCCCTCACTGTCCTTCCCTGTCCCTACAAACAAGGATTAGCACAGTAAAACACACTGACACTCTCCCTACCTATAGTTTTCTGTCCCTATAAAAAATGTTTTTTTAAAGATGGTTGATGATGAATGCTTTAGCACAGTATAGCACAAGGAGAATTTCCCTCACTGTCCTTCCCTGTCCCTACAAACAAGGATTAGCACAGTAAAACACACTGACACTCTCCCTACCTATAGTTTTCTGTCCCTATAAAAAATGTTTTTTTAAAGATGGTTGATGATGAATGCTTTAGCACAGTATAGCACAAGGAGAATTTCCCTCACTGTCCTTCCCTGTCCCTACAAACAAGGCTTAGCACAGTAAAACAGACTGACACTCTCCCTACCTATCCTTCTCTTTCCCTAAACTGAAGGAATCCAGGTTAAGCAAGAAAAAAAATGTCACTGTCCCTGCCTATGCTTCTCTTTCCCTGCTCCGGAACACACTACACTAGGCCGCCGTGCTGGCGGCCTTTTATAGTGTGGGGCGTGTACTAAACACCCTCAGCAATAATTGGCCACAGGCATCCTGCCTGTGGCCAATCATTGCTCTCCTCGCTGCCGGCGCTGTGATTGGCCAAGCATGCGGGGTCACAGTGCATGCTTGGCCAATCACAGCGCCTGGATGACACTGCGATGGCGTAGTGCATTGTGGGCCGCGAATTAGGCGCGAACGGCCCAAATCGTTCGTTGTTCGGCGAACGATCGAACAGCCGATGTTCGAGTCGAACGTATGTTCGACTCGAACACCGAGCTCATCCCTAGCGGTGAATATGCAAATACTCTTACATGTTATTTACAAGTGATTTTATTGTACGTTTAATGGGAGCAGGGAGGTTTTACACGGGTTAATTTTGAATAAAAACGGGATCACACTATGTTAGTGTACTTTTGTTTTTTATGAATACCGTTTAACCCATGCTGACCCCGGGATGATGTTGGAAGTCTAGCAGGAGGATTATATCATACAAGGCACAACTTATTTATTGTTCTGGTGAGTGTGAACCCCAGCGGGGGAACCTTATCTCATATCTGTGGTGAAGTTTGGGAGTTGGTATAGGCTGCACAACCCATCTGCTTATAGAAAACACCTACCACCTTAATAGAACTGTGATCTTGTCCTTCTTTATGTTCCTACATCATACTCAGTGTTTGGATTTGGAGTTGGACATCACCCAACAGATAGCGCTGTTTTATCAAAGAGACTTGGTCTTTTATTAATTTTGATATTATTTTATATATATATATATTGTGACAGCAGGAAGGTAAAGTCACCTGGTTGCATCCAGGGGGGTAGATATATTTCGCCCAGATTCAGGCTTTACGCCGACTTATACAACTAGGTGGAGAGTTGTATAAGCCCAGCTGAGGCTAGTGGGCTCATGGATGACTCATACCTCTAGGGAGAGTGTGGGGCGTCGTGCAGACAGGGAGTTGATGAGACCAGCTGAAGCTTGTCAGCTCATTTAGGCCTCTATAAGAACTCCCAGCTTCATTAGATGTTAGCTCATGCCTGGAACCAGACCTGTGTGGACTGTCTAGGGAGAGTGAACCCCTGTGCGGTGAGAAAAAGCCTGTGTGGCTATTTGTTTGGACATTGACTAAACCAGGGACTTAGGGACTAGGACAGCACTAGGCTGATCCCAGTTGTTAGTTAGGAAACCTGTATGTTTAGTCAGAGGTCAAGTTGACCAGGATTTATTTTGTTTATGTTTCTTTTGGCTTTGCTGTGTTTTGTCACTGTAAATAGAAAATAAACCGCACCTTTTTTGATTTTGAAAACCACAACCTCCGTTTGCTGGGCCTGTTTTTGTGTGGGGAGCCCATCCCGGGGGTCACACACACCCGCTGCCGAGCTAACCCCCCCACAGTTGGTGGAGAATGCGGGCAGTTTTTTTTTAAGCCAGCATGGAGGAGATACTGAAGCAGCTGGCTCTAGCAAATGCCAATCAACAGCAGACAAATGCAGGTTTGCAAAAGAGCCTTGCAGCTCATCAACAGAGCCTTGCAGCTCAACAACAGAACTTCGCAGCCCAGCAGCAAGCTCATCAACAGAGCCTTGCAGCCCAGCAGCAAGCTCACCAACAGAGTCTAGAAGCTCAGCAACAAGCCCAGCAGCAATCTGAGGCCCGCTTCATAGACCTGTTACAGAAGCAAGAGCAGAGACTACAACAAATGGAAGCAGTAATGCAGCAACGTCCGCAGACCAGTGAGGAAAGCCGTCCCACTAATACCGCGTCCTTTGGGGTGAGTCGTTTATTGACAAAAATGACTGGAGAGGATGATCCAGAGGTATTTTTGACCACATTTGAAAGGACTGCTGAAAGAGAAAAGTGGCCTGAGGAGCAGTGGGCTGGACTGGTGGCTCCTCTGTTAACTGGTGAATCGCAGAAGGCTTACTATGACCTAGAGCCTGACCAAGCAAAAGACTATGTGATGCTAAAAGCTGAAATATTGGCAAGGCTGGGTGTCACCCAGGCTGTCCGGGCTCAGCGTGTGCATAACTGGACTTTCCAGCTTGGAAAACCCCCCAGGTCTCAAATGTATGATCTCATTCACCTGAGCAGAAAGTGGCTACAGCCAGAGACTTTGTCCGCACCAAAGATTGTGGAACGTGTTGTAATGGATCGGTTTTTGAGAGCTCTTCCTACTGCCATCCAAAAGTGGGTAAGCCATGGAGACCCAGAGACGGCCGATGGTCTTGTGGATCGTGTGGAGAAATACTTGGCTACAGAGAACCTGACGGCCTCTTCCAGAGACACTCTGACTTTCCACCCTAAGACCAGACCATCCCCAGGGGCGGATAAGAGGATTCCAAGGGGTGAGGGTGGAGAGAGTGAGAGGGTGGGAGCTCTACCCCAAGTTTGGCGAGAACAGCCTGGGAAATCAGCGGCTCAAGAGGCCGCAAGAAGGATCGTTTGCTACCGCTGCCGGCAAGCGGGACATATTGCAGCCAATTGCCCGGTTGTGGAGGAACCCATGTAGTGTGACTTTCTGACGGGCAGACGTCAGTCGCTGTGTGCGACAGTCGCATGCACTGCCATTCGAGGAACTGAGAAACATTTATGCAAAATGTGTGTTAATGGTAGAAATGTTGTGGTATTGCTGGATTCAGGTAGCCTTGTGACCCTGATAAAGGCTGAGTTAGTTAAAACAGAGGTCTCTGGGAATAGCAAGGTAGCTGTTATTTGTGTGCATGGGGACACCCGAGAGTATCCAGTGACTACAGTGTGTTTCGAGACCCCCAAAGGTACCCTCTCTCATCCAGTGGGCTTAGTATCTCAGTTACCGCATGACGCCATTGTGGGAAGGGATTTTCCGAAGTTCTGGGAACTGTGGGATGATCCTGAGCCCCCCACTGGTGCCCCTATGTACCAGGAATGTGATAGCCAGAACTCCCCTGAGAGTGATGAGGACTCTCCAGGAATTTCCCTTATCAGTATTGGCAGGGGAGACTCAAGAAACTGGAGAGGAGCCCACCTTCTCAGACGAAAACCTACCGTCTGTGGAGTTTTCTGATCTTGAGGTTCACAGGGAAAACTTTGCCACAGAACAGTTGAAAGACCCCGCCCTAATAAAGGCACGGGAAAACGTAGTGAAAATAGATGGCGAGTTAGTGAACCCAGATAATACCTGCACTTACCCATACTTCAGCGTAGAGAAGGAACTACTGTATCGGGTGGCAAAAAGGGCAGAAGAAACCGTTGAGCAGCTTGTGGTGCCCAAACCTTACAGGAAGTTGGTGTTGGAGTTGGCCCATGGGCACATTCTTGGAGGTCATCTGGGGACAGAGAAAACCCGAGAGAGGGTATTACAGAGATTCTATTGGCCGGGGGTGATGAAGGACATAGAAAATTATTGTTCCTCCTGCCCTGTGTGTCAGAGGTCGGCCCCGATGCCACATTTCCGTAGCCCGCTGGTCCCTCTACCCATCATTGAGGTCCCGTTTGAGAGGATCGCCATGGATTTGGTAGGTCCTATAATCAAGTCCGCTAGGGGGCACCAGTACATATTAGTTATAATGGACTATGCCACCCGTTATCCAGAAGCGATCCCTCTCCGAAATACCTCGGCCAAAACCATAGCCAAAGAGCTATCTCTTGTGTTTAGCCGGGTGGGTATTTGTAAAGAACTGCTTACGGACCAAGGTACACCCTTTATGTCCCGGGTTATGAAGGAGCTGTGTAAATTGTTCAAAGTGACGCAATTACGTACATCTGTGTATCACCCCCAAACCGATGGGCTGGTTGAAAGATTCAACAAAACCCTGAAACAAATGTTGAAGAAAGTGGTGGATAGAGATGGAAAGGATTGGGACTGTCTACTTCCTTATCTGATGTTTGCTATTAGGGAGGTGCCCCAATCCTCTACGGGATTCTCCCCCTTTGAGTTACTGTATGGGAGACACCCAAGAGGGCTGTTGGATGTTGCCAAGGAAACTTGGGAAAGTGAGAGTTCTCCCCACAGGAGTGTGATTGAGCATGTCGCCCTGATGCAAGACCGAATTGCACAGGTAATGCCCATCGTGAAGGAACATTTGGCCCAAGCGCAGTTAGCACAGCAGAGAGTGTACAACCGTGGAGCCAAGACCCGTACCTTTTCCCTGGGGGATAGGATACTGGTACTTGTCCCTACGGTTGAAAGTAAATTCCTTGCCAAATGGCAAGGCCCCTACGAGATAATAGAAAAAGTGAGCGAAGTGAATTACAAGGTCCGACAACCAGGAAGGCGAAAGCCCGAACAGATCTATCACGTTAATCTGTTGAAAGCCTGGAGGGATAGAGAGTCCCTAGTCGCAGACACTTGGTCACCAGCTCAAACTGGTTGCGTGATTCCTGAGGTTGGAATAGCAGCCACCTTGTCACAACCCCAACAACAGGAGGTTAAGGAGTTTGTGCTTCGCAACAAGGAGGTATTCTCTGAGCTGCCGGGACAAACATCTGGGGTAGAGCATGACATCATTACCCCGCCCGGTGAAAGGGTGAAGTTAAAACCCTATCGGATCCCAGAGGCCCGACGGGAGGCAATACGGGAGGAAGTACAGAAAATGCTGAACTTAGGGGTGATAGAGGAGTCCCAAAGTGATTGGTCTAGTCCCATTGTGTTGGTGCCTAAACCGGATGGGAGCTGGCGATTTTGTAACGATTTTCGTCAGTTGAACAAAGTTACAAAATTTGACACCTACCCCATGCCACGTATAGATGAGTTGATCGACCGGCTGGGAACAGCCCGATACATGACGACTCTTGACCTCACAAAAGGGTATTGGCAAATCCCCCTGGCCAAATTGGCCAAAGAGAAAACCGCATTTGTAACCCCAGACGGGGCGTTCCAATATAAAAGAATGCCGTTCGGGTTACAGAATGCGCCGGCCACATTCCAGCGGAAAATGGACCAGATGCTGAGGCCCCATCGGAAGTATGCTGCGGCTTACCTGGATGACGTAATTGTCCATAGCACAGATTGGGCCTCACATCTGCCAAAAGTGCAAGCAGTCCTGGACTCTGTTCGGGAAGCGGGGTTTACGGCTAACCCCAAGAAGTGTACCATTGGGCAGGAGGAGGCCAAATATCTTGGGTACACCATTGGGAGGGGAGTAATAAAACCCCAACTCAACAAAGTCGAGGCCATCCAGAGTTGGCCACGTCCCAACAGCAAGAAGCAGGTACGAGCCTTTCTGGGAATCGCTGGGTATTATCGGCGATTCATTCCCCACTTTGCTTCTAAGGCTGTGCCCCTAACCAACCTAACGAAGGGGAAAGGGTCGGTAATGATTAAATGGACCCCCGAGGCTGAGGCAGCATTCCAATTCTTGAAACAAGCCTTATGTAGCCAGCCAGTGTTGTACTCACCCGACTTCTCTAAAGACTTTGTCGTACAAAGTGATGCGTCAGATGTGGGGTTAGGAGCAGTATTGTCCCAGGTCTGGAACGGGGAAGAGCACCCAGTCATTTACCTCAGCAGGAAGTTGAAGTCCCATGAGGTAAATTACGCCACCGTTGAAAAGGAGTGTTTAGCGGTGAAGTGGGCTCTAGATTCCCTTCGGTACTACCTGCTAGGTAGGCACTTTGACATGGTTACGGATCACGCTCCGTTAAAGTGGATGGCTCAAAACAAGGAAACAAATAGAAGAGTGAATAGGTGGTTCCTGGCCCTCCAGGAATTCAACTTCACAGTAAAGCATCGCCCTGGCGTTCAAATGGGGAATGTGGATGCTTTGTCTCGAGTACATGAATGCCTGATTGCTGGTGTTCCAACCCCGAGGTTAAAACAAGAGGGGGGGGTATGTGACAGCAGGAAGGTAAAGTCACCTGGTTGCATCCAGGGGGGTAGATATATTTCGCCCAGATTCAGGCTTTACGCCGACTTATACAACTAGGTGGAGAGTTGTATAATCCCAGCTGAGGCTAGTGGGCTCATGGATGACTCATACCTCTAGGGAGAGTGTGGGGCGTCGTGCAGACAGGGAGTTGATGAGACCAGCTGAAGCTTGTCAGCTCATTTAGGCCTCTATAAGAACTCATTAGATATTAGCTCATGCCTGGAACCAGACCTGTGTGGACTGTCTAGGGAGAGTGAACCCCTGTGCGGTGAGAAAAAGCCTGTGTGGCTATTTGTTTGGACATTGACTAAACCAGGGACTTAGGGACTAGGACAGCACTAGGCTGATCCCAGTTGTTAGTTAGGAAACCTGTATGTTTAGTCAGAGGTCAAGTTGACCAGGATTTATTTTGTTTATGTTTCTTTTGGCTTTGCTGTGTTTTGTCACTGTAAATAGAAAATAAACCGCACCTTTTTTGATTTTGAAAACCACAACCTCCGTTTGCTGGGCCTGTTTTTGTGTGGGGAGCCCATCCCGGGGGTCACACACACCCGCTGCCGAGCTAACCCCCCCACAATATATATACAAAGCTGAGATGTATATATATATACTGAATACACTGCAGCTAACTGAATCAACTGCCTGCCTGAAGTATTTTAGAACCAGTACACCAGGAACAAACCGGTGTACAAAACCGGGATGCATGTATATACTAAATACACTGTGACTGCAGCTAACTGAATCACCTGCCTGCCTGCTCAAAGTAAAGTAAGATATAGATATGAGATAGAGGCCGCTACTCTCCATTTGCGTACAACCACCCCCCCCCCCCCACTTGATATGCCTCTCCTCCAAAAGGGAGGGAAGTCGGAGGCGTTTTTCCTTTTTTTTTCTTTTTTCATCCTCCACACGTAAAACGGGCAGTTCCACAGTCAGGTGGAAAACCTGCATACGTCTGGACGATTTTTCCTCCTGTGGCCACATGGATTAACCGGACCACAGGACAAAAACCCTCTAGCTTTCTCTTTTTTTTTTGCCTTTCATGGAGACACTCACTCTGCATCTTCAAACAACACCTCAAGACACCATCCACACACTGCTATGCTACAGACCACCAGGTCCAAAGACAAATCTCCTCACACCCTTCACCAAATTCATCTCGACATACACCTTGAAAACCAAAAACGTTCTGTTACTCAGGGACTTCAACCTCTGGGCTAACTCCACTCAGGACCCCATCGCCACCTCCTGCATCAACCAACTGGAAGAACTAGGTCTGCAGCAACTGATAAATGCCCCAACGCATGGGTCGGGTCACATTCTTGACCTCATCTTCAAACAAAATATGGACATTAACACACTGGACAACATGCCGTTACCATGGACGGACCACCACAGTATCAAATTTAAAATCACCACCAACACCATCTCCCAAAAACCGAAACACTCAATAACAACATACTGGACAAGATCTCAAAAGAAACTACACTCTGAACTCTTCAAAACCACACTATCAAAAAAAATAGGAATGCTAAATCAAAACCACTCAACGGAATAAACACTCAACTCCTTAAACAAAGCATTACTACAAACAGCAGACTCAGTTGCTCCGAAACATAGAGCACTCATCCGCAAAAACAATTTGGGCTGGTTTAATGACACCCTTACTCTACTGAAGCAAGAACGCAGAAGAGCTGAAAGAGCCTTGATAAGAAAACCAACAAAGGAAAACCACACAAACTACAAAGCACTCACTAAGAAATATCACAAAGCAATCTTCAAAGCAAAAAAAGAAAATTTCTCAAAAAACATCAAAAAAGCCCTAAACCGACCTCGTGAACTTTTCAAACTAGTCGCTCAGACTATTAATCCTACCTGCCTAGAGCCTCCAGCAAATGAAACCCAAGAGTTCTGTAATGAGCTATCTGATTTTTTTATCGACAAAATCGAAATCATTAGTGAAAGAATTCAACAGAAAAAAACAACCAACCTCACTCAGCCAAAGCAAACAGAGGAATTCAACACGAACATTCTACAATCGACAACATTTTCGCTGGGCCCGATCAACATCGACACCACCAAAAACATCATCAGAAGCCTCCGAGAGAGCACATCACCAAATTACATAATTTCTACAAAACTCCTGAAAGAATGTACCGACATTTTAGCACCTACCATAACACATCTCGTAAATCAATCGTTCAAAGAAGGTATTGTTCCGATCCCCCCTCAAGCAAGGTATAATCAAACCCCTCCTAAAGAAACCCAACCTCGACCCCAAAGACCCAAACTAGCACAGACCAGTAACAAGCCTCAACACCATCTCCAAGATCATGGAGAAAGCAGTAGTACAACAGCTACAACTCCATTTGGACACTCAGAAACTCTTGGACCCACTACAATCAGGCTTCCGCTCAGGCCATGGCACAGAAACAGCACTTCTCAAAATATGGGATGACGCCCTCGAAGCAGCAGATGATGGAGAATCATGTCTCCTGGTGCTGCTGGACCTCAGTGCAGCGTTCGACACAGTAGATCACAAAACTCTACTCATTCGCCTTAAAGAAGTATCAGGAATCACAGACCCAGATCTACCCTGGTTTGCATCCTTCCTAGATAATCGTTCCCAGAAAGTGAAACTAGGAGCCTTCACCTCTGAAACTCACGCAATTTCTTGCGAAGTCCCTCAAGGATCACCCCTGTCACCCGTGCTCTTCAACATCTACCTCCGCCCACTCTTCAAAATTATCAGCAAACAGGACCTGTGCTACCACTCATATGCTGCTGACACTCAACTCTACTTTCGCATCACTGAAAAAAAGAACCAATATTACAGACTAGAAAAATGCCTCACACTGATCGATGATTGGATGACTGAGAGCTCTCTCAAACTCAATGGATCCAAAACAGAACTTCTTCTTCTCCACGCAAACCGAAAGACAAAAGCTAAGACTTATGGACACCACCCACCATCCTTGGACAGACCATCACCCCAAGCATCAAAGTAAAGAGTCTCGGAGTAATTTTTGACTCAGATGTCGATGGATGCACAAATAGGATCAGTAGTCAGCGGATCTCACCACCTTCTCCGCCTGCTGCGTAGACTCATCCCCTTCATCCCAGAAGAGGAGATAGCAGTAGTAGTTGGAACAATCATCAATTCCCGACTGGACTACGCAAACTCCCTCTACATGTACTACCTAAATACCAGATTTAGCGCCTACAAGTTGTCCAGACCATGGCAGCCAGACTAATAACGGGGAAAAAACCCTGGGAATCCATCACCCCATCCCTGAGGACCATTCATTGGCTAACCGTAAAGGATCGGGTCACTTTCAAGACCCTCTGCCTCACCCACAAATGCACACAAGGAAACACTCCTCAATATTTATGCGAGAAAATAAAACACTACTCACCCAATCGCATTCTCCGATCAACTAACCAAAACCTCCTCCACATCCCCAAGTCCCGCAACAAATCGAAGGGAGAACAAAGATTTGCAGTCCAAGGACCACGGCTTTGGAACACTCTACCCACAAACATCTGCATGGAAGAAAACCACCGGGCCTTCAGGAAAAAACTTAAGACCCACCTCTTCTGAAGGATCAGGACGACACTGAATGGAAAAAGCACCTTGAGGCGATTTAGTTCGCATTTGTAGCACTATACAAGTTACTCACTCACTCACTCACATATTAAAACGCAGGGAGATGTATTGGTGAATTTGTCTCAGGAGATTGCAAAGGCGTTTCGAGACTACTATGTAAGCCTACATCAGCTGGGGGCCCAGAACCAGCCTCCTAAGGTATGCAATGAAGAGGAGGTTAAGGAATACATAGTGGCCTCGGAAATGCCTAGACTGATGGACAAAGAAGCAAAAGACATTGATGGCCCAATTACTATTGAGGAATTCTTAGATACCCTTAAAACACTAAAGCCAGGCAAGGCCTCTGGCCCGGATGGGTTTACTTTGTTATACTATACAATTTTTGCTGAAAAATTGGCACCAGGATTTGTGGAGGCTTTCAATTCGGTACGAGAAGGACAAACACTGCCAGTAGAAACTCTGATGGCTCACATAGCAGTTATACCGAAGGGGGGGAAAGACCCGGCCCAATGCTCGAGCTATCGTCCAATTTCTCTGTTAAACGTGGATTTAAAGATTCTCACGAAAATACTTTCAACTAGACTACTACCTTACATATCCACCTTAATACATCCGGATCAGGGTCATAAGCGCCATACACTATGCCCAACATTATCAAAAACCTTTAGTGTTAATATCTACAGATGCAGAAAAAGCATTTGATAGAGTAGACTGGTCATTCCTGAGGGCGACGATGCAACATATACCTGTATTTCTCTCATTCGCATGGAGATTAATCTAAGAAAAGCATTTAGCTGCATTCTCCTAAGTGGATCCAATATTTCTGAAAACTAACGGTCTATCTCTTCTCTAGACATCACTTGGTTATCTACCGTAAAGTGTATAAGTCTACTTTTGCCCTGTCGTTTTAAATTCATAAAACTTTTATCTTTTAGACCTGGTTGAAACGCCGGGTTACCCACAATTGGAATCATCGGGCTAAGGAGGGTCGACATTTTAACTTTTCTAAATGTCTTTTAACAGATCTAAGTGTAGCACCCACTGTCGGATGTTGCGTCACTACTTGCGGTATGGCCATGCTCGTAAGCCAGATTAACCCCTCCAAGGGTGTCTCTGATATTGCTTGTTCCATGTGTACCCATGGTTTGTCTTTTTGAGATTAGCACCAGTCCAGTACCCTTGTTAAGTGTATTGCCTCATAATAGCCCTCAGGGTCTGGGAATCCCACCCCATCTTTTTATTTTGGTAGAGTCAGAATGTCTCTACGGATTCTGGCAGATTTTCCAGCCCATATAAACCTTGCAAATCTTGTTCTCAAATCTCTCAGGTATCCCAAAGGGATCTTGATAGGTAGGGTCTGTAGTAGATATAGCAATCTTGGCATTACATTCATTTTTATAATGTTAATTCTGCCAAACCATGTAAACACTTCCTTATGCCATTTCTGTAGGTCTAATTTAATCTGTCGTGCCAATGGGGCAAAATTAAGTTCAAATATCCTATTTAGTCTATTTGATATTTTTGTCCCCAGATATCCTATATGGGAGTCGGTCCATCTAAATGCAAAGAAGGTAGATAACTGCTGCTGCAATGCTGTATTCATCTTCACACCCATTGCTTCTGATTTATTATAATTAACCTTAAAGCTGGACAGTCTCTTGTACTTGCCTATCTCAGATAGCAATATCGGGAGGGATAGCGCTGGGAGGGTTATGAAAAACAAAAGGTAATCCGCAAATGCAGCCACCTTATGTTCCTTTCACTTTAGCACAATACCCCTGATGACTGGGTTGGCCCTTATTGTTCTTAAAAATGGTTCCAGTGTCAGGATAAAGATAATAGGTGATAGTGGACAACCCTGTCGTGTTCCATTTCTTATGGAGAAAGGCTCTGAGTGTACCTCATTTATCCTGACTCTGGCTTTTGGAAAGGAATATAAACTCATGACCCAGTTCTGCATCCCCCTCCTCAGCCCTACAGTATGTAACCCAATATACACACTACAAAAAACGATTCACGCCTGTTCTTAGGCCAAACACCCGCCACAAATGCAGGCCTTTAATTAACTTAGCTAGGATTGCTAGCACATCTCCACCCACCCAGTAAAGGATACACCCACCAGTGTAATTGATTCTGTCTCTTCATGTAGGCCTCAAGTGCTCACACCTGTTCATCAGGAATACACACTCTTTACAAATGAAAGCATGCATCAGCATATACAGTTGAGGTCATAAGTTTACATACCCTGGCAGAATTTATGATTTTTTGTTCATTTTTCTGAGAATATGAATGATAACACAAAAACATTTCTTTCACTCATGGTTAGTGTTTGGCTGAAGCCATTAATTATCAATCAACTGTGTATACACTTTTTAAATCATGGCAACAGAAACTATCCAAAGGACCCTGATCAAAAGTTTACATGCACTGGTGATTTTGGCCTGATAATGCACACAAGTTGACACAAAGGGGTTTGAATGGCTATTAAAGGTAACAATCTTCACCTGTGATCTGTTTGTTTGTAATTAGTGTGTGGGCATAAAATGTCAATGCGTTTATGGACTCTTGACAGACCCTTGCATCTTTCATCCAGTGCTGCACTGACGTTTCTGGATTCTGAGTCATGGGGTAAGCAAAAGAATTGTCAAAGGATCTGCGGGGAAAAGATAGTTGAACTGTATAAAACAGGAAAAGGATATAAAAAGATATCCAAGGAATTGAGAATGCCAATCAGCAGTGTTCAAACTCTAATCAAGAAGTAGAAAATGAGGGGTTCTGTTGAAACCAAACCACGGTCAGGTAGACCAACTAAAATTTCAGCCACAACTGCCAGGAAATTGTTTGGTATGCAAAGAAGATGGATGCCTAAGCTCTGAGCTCGTCAACCCAGGGGATAACACACAGCGACTACGGCCCTTCAGCTCCACAATCCTCGACCATCCTTGCTCCAGAGAAGCCCTAGATCCTAACCGACATGTCTCGGAAGAGACTCACGGAATACAAACCCCAGAGACTCACGGAGTTTGCTTTTAAGCCGGTGGAGAAGGTCAGTGATATTAAAAATGGCGCCGGCCCGTCCGCTCCATGGGACTCGCGGGACTCATACACTGACTTACCGGACGAGATTCCGGACGAGGCGCCCGCACTAGTGTCCCCGGACATCTCCGATCACCCACCAGAGACAGATCCCCTCACCAGAAGCCCTGCGAATGCTAAAATGCGGTTGGACACACCGCCGCAGCGGCCATCACAATCACTAATTGAGGCCCCGGCTTTCAAGCCCCTCACATCCAACCAGGCCCTGCACTCCTCTATGGCCTCCTTCCCCACCTCAGGCCAGCCAGTGCTGGACTCAACATTAAAAGATATGCTACTCTCCCTGCAGTCCTCGCTCATGACAGACTTATCCTCTCTATTTCGTAAGGTCACTTCTGACATACATTCACTAGACAACAGGGTGACACGCATTGAGGGCAGTCTGTCAGAATGTGTATCCACAGTTAATGGTGTCATAGATGTCTATGAAGAGGTCAGGGAGGAACAAAAATGGATGCGCACCAAGCTGGCCGACTTAGAAGACAGATCCCGCAGGAACAATGTCAAGCTAAGAGGAGTGCCAGAAACCATTTTACCTGCAGATCTGCCCAAGTTTGCAAAAGAACTGATACATGTCATTCTACCAGACGCAGCACCCAGAGACCTCGTAATAGACAGAAGCCACAGGATTGCTAAGCCAGCCCACCTTGCAGCCTCTGTTCCCAGAGATATCCTCATGAGGGTACATTTTTTCCATATTAAGGAAAAGCTTATGTACAGAGTCAAAGCTCAATCACCCCTCCCTGTGCCCTTTACTGATGTCCAACTGTTTCCAGACCTATCCAAGTTCACCTTACAAATGCGGAGACAACTGAGTCCAATGACCAAAGGCCTTCAAAATCACAAGGTCCAATACAAGTGGAGATACCCAGCTACACTCCTAATTACCAAAAATGGCAAATCGCACATAATCAGCGATCTGCAAACAGGTCTCGCTCTGCTCCACACTTGGGGCATCCTGCCTGACCCACCTACCCCGCTACCACCCCGTAGCGGCCCGTCCTCCTCCCGTCGCATACTAGACCAAACCCAATTTCCAAAGGCCTAACTCCCCACATCTATGGAGGGCCAACCAACTACTCCTATACTCCCCTGGGATCTGATGGAGAATCTATACTGCTGAATTACTTCTTCTCGAGTTGAACTCTTTTACCCCCTGAAAGAGGTCGCAGCACTGTTTTGCTCCACCTCCAACTTTCAACTTCTTCGTTTAAAATATAACTGTTTTTTCTTTTTTTTTCTGGAAAGCACATGAACAACTTTGTTTTGTTTCTAGTATTTTACTTTTTTCCCACAACAGATTGCTCTATTCACGGCTCTAGCAATTTGAACGCAGGACACGCCCGAATTTCCTCCGTTTCTCCTCAACAACACCATCAACGTATCCTGAACCTAACGGTACTGCGTCTAACTGTGAGTAATACCTACACACATTGCTCCCTACGCGACACCAAAATGTCGCTCAACATTGTATCACTCAACGTTAACAGGCTCAATCACCCCGCTAAAAGACATTCACTCTGGAAATCTGCCAAAAATCTCCATAGTGATATAATCTGTATACAGGAGACACACCTCCTCCAAGCTGACTGGAACTTATGTGTTAACAGCCAATTCCCCAATATCTTTCACGCATCTCATAATTCCAAATCCAGAGGAGTTATGATAGCAATCAACTCCAAACTCGACTTCCAACTCTCCAATGTAACCCTTGACCCTGAAGGTAGATACATAATCCTAATATGTACCATCGACAAAACAGTCTACACTTTGGTCAACATATACGCCCCAAATGACCATCAAACCCCTTTTCTGCGCAGGGTTCCCAAACTGTCCAAATCTCTTCAGAAGGGCCACCTCATAATTTGGGGGGACTTCAATCTAGTGCCGGATGTCTCCATAGACTCTACCTCTGCCACTAAAAGAAGACCATCCCCACTGCAGAACCTCATCTTAACTTATGGACTATATGACATCTGGAGATGCCACCACGGCAATGAAAGAGACTACACCTTCTTCTCCCCTAGACATAATTCCTATTCGCGTATAGATCTATTTTTATCAGATAAATGGCTGCTACAAAACATTTCGACTTCCGCAATCCACACCACCACTTGGTCAGATCATGCCCCTATTTCAATTTCAATTGGAGACTCCAAGAGGAATTTTAACTCCCGCATCTGGAGAGCCAATAACTACATTCTACAACACAAAGAATATGCCCCAGAAATCGCGAATCACATTGAGGAATTTTTTCAGATAAACTCGGGTTCGGTATCTGACCATGAGGTGTTGTGGTGCGCACACAAAGCCTTTATAAGAAGTATTCTGATGAAACTAAGTGCTATACATAAAAGAAGGAGAACGCAGCGAATAGATGAGATTTCATCCCAAATTGCTACCCTAGAAAACCATCACAAAGCCAATCCTCAATCCCCACTTCCCGACAATCTAGTGACATTACGACAAGAACTCAGATCCTTACTCCTCCAATCATACGACCACCTTTAGAGAAGACTTAAAGCTACGACCTATTCCACCTCTAACAAAGCTGGAAAACGACTGGCACACCGCCTCCAAAATAAACGCACCAAGACGAAGATAAGTAAACTATTCCACCCCCATGACCAATCTCCCATCTCTGACCCCCAGGGAATAGCCAACGCTTTTAGTGATTACTACAGAGACTTGTACAACCTGAAAAACGATCCTTTAACTCCCCAACCCACCCTAAATGACATCAACCAATTCCTGCTCAACCTACATTTACCTACCTTGACTGGTGACCAACTCGCAACACTGAATGCCCCTTTCTCAGAACAGTAAATTCAGAGAACAATCCAGGCCATCCCCTTAAACAAAGCCCCTGGGCCAGATGGCCTACCAGGAGAATACTATAACCAGTTTTCAGCCCAGCTAACCCCCCACCTAGTAGATGTCTTTAATGTCGCTGCCTCCTCCTCGCGATTCAAACCCGAAATGTTAAACATTTGACAGAGTGCACTGGTCCTATCTTAAATCAGTCCTCCAAAAATTTGGCTTCACTGGACCTATAATAGGAGCTATCATGGCACTGTATTCCACGCCCTCGGCCACAGTATATACTGAAGACATGACCTCCCGACCGTTTCCCATATCTAATGGCACTCGGCAGGGATGCCCATTATCCCCCCTCATCTTTAATCTTCTCATGGAGCCGTTAGCGGCACATGTCATAAACAACCCTTCCATCTCAGGTATTCAAATAGGCCAATCCTCACACAAAATTAGCCTATTCGCGGATGATGTGATCCTCATTCTCACCAACCCGGCTTCTTCCCTGGCGGAGGTAAATAAGCTACTTACTTGGTTTAGTGAAACTTCATACTACAAGGTTAATACCATGAAATCATATATTCTTGACATCAACTTAGACGCCACCACAAAAAATCTCTTACAATTCCAATATAAATTTAAATGGGCTGACAAGGAACTCTCATATTTAGGAGTTAAAATAACCAGATCAACCAAATCTTTGTTCTCAGCCAACTTTTTACCTCTACTTCTCAAAATACAAAATGACTCCCAACATATCCTGAAACATGAACTTTCCTGGTCAGGTAGATTAGCGGCCTTCAAAATGTTATGCCTACCACAGATACTCTACTTTTTCCGTACCCTACCCATCCCACTTCCTGTGTCATATTTTAGATCCCTCCATTCGATTCTAAACACACACCTCTGGAAAGGGAAGAAACCCAGAAGCGCCCAGTCCAATTTGATTAAAAACAAACTAGTGGGAGGAGTGGGCTCAATTGCCTTCGAAGACTATCACTTAGCATCCATTCTCGCTCAATTACAGGAGTGGTTTCGCCCACAACCAATCACCCCATGGGGACAAATAGAAAACGCCCACCTCTGTCAATCCAACTTAAAGACATGGATTATGAGTATTCCTTTGGGAGCGACTATACCTTCCTCTTTCCCTCCTACCAAGAAACTACTCGCCCTGGCGAAATACTCCCCCCCATCACCAAACCATCAAATACCAATAGAAACCCTACATTTTCTAGCACCGGATCTATATATATCACATTGGTCCCACAAGGGGATGCAGTCTCTACAATGCCTTCTCCTAAACTCTCTCCCTAAAACCTTTCCTGTACTACAAAAAGAGTTCAATCTCCCTATGACAGATTTCTTTACGCATATGCGGATTTCCCACTGTCTAAAGAAAGTGCCCTTACCCCTATACGCCATCCCTGCAAAGACATGGGCCTACCTTACGGACAATCCTGCCAATTACAAAGGTATATCACATTTTTACAACCTCCTTCAGGGTAAACAACAATTCCTCAAACTTCCGGCTCACCGTCAGTGGGAAACAGATCTTTCCGTTTCATATTCAGAGGATCAATGGTCCCTAGCCTTTAGATCTATTTACAGATCCACACAATGCTCTGCCCTATGGGAACTTACGCAGAAAATCTCCCTACACTGGTATTTGACCCCAGCGAGACTAGCTTCCTTCAATTCCCAGACTTCCAACCTCTGTTGGAGGTGTAAAACCTCTAAAGGAGATATGTTACACATTTTTTAGACATGCCCACGCATCCTACAATTTTGGAAGGATGTCTTCAAACTAATTTCGGATACTATCAATGACAATATTACTCCCTCTCCAGACTTGGCGATACTGAACCTAAAGATAGAGAATATAGCCCCCCATTCTAGATACGTCACATCCCACATACTTCTGGCTTCCAGATTGTGTATTACTAGGATGTGGAGATCAGAGGAAACACCAGTAATTGCCCAAACCATTGATCTAGTGAACCTGCACCATTGCTATGAATCAATAATGGCTGCCAGCAATGGTCGAGCCGAAAAAAACCGGAAGGCCTGGTTTCCCTGGGCATCCAGTTCTAGAGCTGTGCCAACACCTTAAGTTGACTAAGTATAGTATATATTCTTCCTGTTCTTCTATAGTGACCGAGCAATCTGTATTTAAACCACCTATAAGTTTTAAGTATCAATATCTAAATATCTTAAAGGGACCAGTCCCTAAGAGAGAGTAACCCTCTCGCCTATCGCAACAAGATGGGGCTGCTCTCCTCCTGGATCACAAAATGATCCCAGCTGGGGTGACAAAGGAGGAGACTGACCCTTGAACACAGGTAAATAGCACTACCATCTCATTGTGTTTTCTTTAATAGAAGTTATCTTGTTAAAGCTAATATAACTGTCAATTTTCTCTTATGTACTAAACCTACTGTAATAGAGTCGTTGCACGACTCATGAACGTTGCAATATCTGTTAATATGTTATTTACAAATCTATAATAAAAATAATTGTTTAAAAAAAAAAAATACTGGAGGAACATTTGCATTCATCAGCCAGGAAGCTGTGCATGGGACGTACATGGACATTACAACATGACAATGATCCAAAACACAAGGCCAAGTCTACCTGTCATTGACTACAGCAGAATAAAGTGAAGGTTCTGGAGTGGCCATCTCAGTCTCCTGACCTCAATATCATTGAGCCACTCTGGGCTTTTTGCCAAGAGAATTGGGCAGCTTTACAATCTGAGAAGATAAAGAGCCTCATCCACAGATACCACAAAAGATTTCAAGCTGTCATTGATGTTAAAGGGGGCAATACATGGTATTAAGAACTGAGGAATGTAAGCTTTTTATCAGGGTCATTTGGGTAGTTTCTGTTGCCATTAAGATATAAAAAGAGTAAACACAGTTGATTGATAAATGGCTTCAGCCACACACTAACCATGAGTGAAATAAATGTTTTTATGTTATCATTCATATTCTCAGAAAAATGGACAAGAAATCATAAATTCTGCCAGGGTATGTAAACTTATGAGCACAACTGGGTCCTAAGGTTGGACTTGATGGACTTGTGTCTTTTTTCAGCCTCACCTACTATGTAATCCCAAAAATCTCCAAATTAAACTTGTACGTTGTTGTGCATGTAGAGGGTACAAAACAGGTAATGACAACTTTGTAAGGGCTGCTTCACACTAATTGTTTGCAAAGCGCATTCGTCATTCATCATCAGCAAACAACATTAAAATATGTGTGCAGGATCACACCAGACTTATACATCCGTATCTGGCCCAAAACACCACAGTTCTAGATTTGGTGCAAACCCACACTTGCTTGATTTATAATGTTATTTCTTGGGGTTTCATTATGTGAAACCCATCAAAAATGTAATCACTGGTGAAAACATTACCAACGCAACAGTGGAGGAACCTACAAGCCTCTAGCCAGGTAGCAGGATTGGGATTTGAACCAAGAACCTCAGTGCTGCTAGGCAGAAGTGCTAACCAGTTAGCCACTGTGCTGCCACATGTATGTAGGCTGCATCTCTGTGGTGTAAAACAGTCCTAATGCCCCGTACACACGATCGTTTTTACTGTCATTTTTTAAACCGACGTTTTTCTCCTCGTTTTTTTTCATGTTTCCTCTCAAGCCTGCCTTGCGTACACACCATCATTAAAAAAACGATCAAGCAAAGCGCAGTGACGTTCAACACATACGACGGCACTATAAAGGGGAAGTTCCGTTCGAATGGCGCCACCCTTCATGTTAGTAAAGTTTGTTGAGCGACGATTCGCGCTTTTCAGTCCGTTACTGTGTAATGAATGTGCTATCTCCATTACGAACGCTAGTTTTACCAGAACGAGCGCTCCCGTCTCATACTTGATTCTGAGCATGCGCGTTTTTTTTCACGTCGTGAAAGCATACACACTATCGTTTTTCACGTCGTTAAAAAAAACGACATGAAAAACGACGTGAAAAAAGAGAGCATGTCCGGATTTTTTAATGGCCGTTTTTCACGTCGTTAAAAATGCTCTGGAGCCTACACACGATCATTTTTAATGGCCATTTTTTAAAATGGCATTTTTAACGGCATGAAAAACGATCGTGTGTATGGGGCATTAGTCCCAGGGGTGCAAGAAGTTAATCAATACAGATGTACTGTGGAAGGCCAAAGAGCCATTGAATAGAAGAAAAGACCCAACAATCGCAGAATTGTAATGTTTGTCAGTCACCACATCCCTAATTGAATAGACAAAACAAAGAAAACCCCCTTGGAGGTGGGACTTTTAAAGTGACTGCAAACAACAAAGGAGTATATAAAAAGTATACATTTAATTGATGAGTACAAAAACATAAAGACAATCTGAATAAAAATCACATGGAATATGTACAGATCCAGAAAGCTCGGTATATTGATAGGGAGAAAGTTGGACATTTATGATCAGACCCAACAGCTGTTTCGGTAAACCCTTCTTCAGGGAATTTGTAGACGTAAAGGTCAAAAGTTGTCTATGGAAAGACAAATTCTGCTAGATATACAAACATAATATAGATAGGTATCTTATTATAGACAAGAAACAATGTAATTACAACAAGTAAATGTTTGCTTACAGAAATTTCCAAATTAGTTCAGCATTCGTGTGAACCGATACTGGTCACCGAGGACTTTAAATGGCGTCAACTGGGTAGCTGCGCATGCGTGAAAGAGACGAGAAGGAACGGAAACGTAATGATGTCATTACACAACGCGTCGCATGGTGATGACGCGTTCCATGTTAAGATGAAAAGATGCGACAGACCGTCATGGACGGAAGTTAACTTGTAAAAAAGAAACACCAACATCCAAAGGCGATGCCTAGAAACACACAGGCGCGGTAAAAAAATATATATAAGTAAATCTGGTTGCGAAAACCTGGGCCATAGAAGGAGGGAGAGAAATTCCTGATTAGTAGGAGATATTGAGTAAATCGCCGGACCTAGCTAAGCTGATTAGACGCAATACAAATCACGGTCAGAGACCATATCATGATCAAAGGTAACCACCATGAGTAATTATATAGGGACAATGGGACCTTTAGTAGTTATGTGCATGGACTGTAACCTGCACATATATCCCCAAATATGGCCCATATAATTTTGTATAGCAACTCTTGAATATATCAGCAAAAAATATGTATATAATTATTATTATGTGTATAATCACTCCTTATATTAAAAATTGATGGGACAGGTATGGGCAATCAGATTGACAAATAAAAACAAAACCCGAAAGATTGTATCATTAAAGGGGGGCCCCCGTGCCCCAAATGCCCGACGCCACCCCAAAGTGATGACATCCGGCAAATAACTGCATTAAAAAGGGGGGAAAAAAGGTGTGCATCCGGACCAAATAATCAGAACCTGAATCAAAAAGAGAGAAGCGGGGACCGATTGGCCATCAGGACACCTAACCCCCTAAGTGCGCCGTGTGGAGGACAAAGGACCTAATAAAAGCCAAATAGAACAAATGCACATGAAAAGGAAGACACATAAAATGAAGAAGAAAAAAAAAGGGGGGGGGGAGGATTGAGGGAGAAGGGAGGAATTGGAAGGAGTTATTTATATACAATACTATTCAAATCACAGAAACATATACAGCAAGGAGTTCAATGTATGAATGTTCAATGTATGAATTGTTGTTCAGAAAACTAAGCAACAGATAATAAAAGCTCTCCTGTAAAATAACCTCGAAAGTTTATTGGCCAGGACAGGGCTGTTGTTTTGCATGAATGGAAAAAGTCCAAAATATGCAGATACATGAAACACAGAGCAAAAAACAGCTCAAAAAATTATTGTTGTTATTAATTGAAAGGAGATTGAATGTTATTGATTAAATAAACATGCAATACTGCTAGTATTGTATCATATTACATGTATTTCTACTCTTCCCAACCACCAGAGGAGAACCCCTCGAGAAATGGGCGGTAACTGATGAGTTCATTCAACCCTGGTGGCATGGTAGCATTCAGAGTGAAGATCCATCTAGTCTCTCTTTGTAAGAGTGTTCTATTCCAGTCACCTCCTGTATTGTTGGGATGTATCCTGTCTAGAATTAAAAATGTGACTCTAGTGATTCCACTATTGTGGGTGTCTCTAATGTGACGCCCCAGGGGGAGATCTGGGTCACATTTCCTCATGCAAGTGATGTGTCTGGCCGCTCTTTTGAAAAATGACTGTTTAGTTTTGCCAATGTAGAACGCCCCACATTGGCACGAGAGTAGATAAACAACTCCTTCCGTTTTACAATTAGCGAAGTGGGTCGCTTCAAAGATTTTTCCATTTGGTAGAATTGCTTTTTTGTCAATGTTCATGTATTGACATAGGCTACAGCCTCCACATCGATAGGTGCCAGGTCGCCTACAAGGATCTGACCCAAATTCACCCGTGTATTCACTTTGTGTTAGACTGTCCTTTATTGAATTAGTCTTACGGTACGTAATTGATGGTTGGGCTGGCACAAATGGAGCTAATGATGGATCAATGCTCAAAAGGTGCCAGTATTTAGAGATGATTCTCTTAATTTGCTCACTTTGTTTGCTAAATTTGGTGATAATACGTATAGTATTATGATCACCATTGTCCAATCTGATAGTAGTTTTTTGGTCAAAAGTTGGTCCCTAGATTTAAGGGTAGCTCTTCTGAATGATTTTTTAAGACTACTAAGGGAGTATCCTCGTATTAGGAGGCGATCTCTTAAGGCATTGGCTTCTTTCTGAAAAGTCTCATCACTCGTACAATTACGGCATAGTCGTAAATATTGTCCAAATGGGATCGATTTAAATAATGATATTGGGTGTGCACTTTCCGCATGAAGTATGGAATTACATGCTGTGTCTTTGCGATATAAAGCGCTTGTTAGTTTGCCATTCATGTCCTTTAGTATGGTGATGTCTAGAAAATGAATAGACACATCACTATATGTCATAGTAAATTTTAAATTATAGGAATTTTCATTCATGGCATCCAGACAAGACAACAACAATTTTGGGGTGCCTACCCAGACAATAAATATGTCGTCGATATACCGACTCCAATTGACAATGAATTCAGTCAGTGGCAGCAAGGTCTCTTCCGATAGGAAACTCTGTTCCCACTCCCCCAGGTACAAATTGGCGTAGGATGGGGTGCAGCAAGTCCCCATTGCTACGCCCTGTACCTGGAGGTAGTGGGACCCATCAAAGGAGAAGGCGTTACAAGTGAGGATATGCTCAAGAGCAGAGAGCAAAAACAGATCAAAGGAGCGATGAGATTGAGATAGAGTGTGTCTGATAACTCCAATGCCCCGCTGGTGGGGGATGGAGCTGTATAGTGCTTCGACATCAACAGCCACCAGCAGGGCATTGGGGGGCACAGACATCTCATCTATTTGATTGAGTAGGTGCATGGTGTCTTTGAAGAGCAAGGAGAGAGGCGCCTCTAACTGCAATAGTATAAAACAACTTTTTATTTTGAATACAAGGTACACTCACATTTAGGTGAATGAATACAGGTGCATAGCAATGTCAGGATGACGACCAACTGCTGCAAATCACAGGTCACAGGTTTCCTAGCTCAGCAGTGAAGGCAGGAGTGTCTCTGTAGATGTACCAGCCGGCTTCCAGGGACAGCAATCCTGTGGAGTGTTGAAAGCGAGGCTTGGAACGCAGACGTGGCTGGATGGCAGGGAGTGACGTCATCAAAAATGGACGCGTTTCATGAGCGTGCGGGCTTGCGGTGTCCTGGCAAGTCGCGCTCCTTTCTCAACATGACATAAGGGCAGATGTGCATAGGCGCCTATTATAGAAGAAAGGTGAGCTGGGTAGGGTGGTGCAAGAGGAGGGGAGTATCCAATCAGGGGAAGGAAAGAATGGTCATGTGGTCAGAGTCACAGAAAGCTGAGGCTAAATTAGGTATACATAAAGGAGAAAAAAAAAAGGGAAAATAAAGAGAAGAATGGGGGCGGTGGCTGCAGAGCTGGATACAGTAGTAGTGGGTATAGATCTGATGGAAATAAATAAATAAATAGTAACAAAGTGTTAGAGAGCTCTAAAAAGGGGGGAGGGGGGAGAGATTATCAACTAACATTAGTACAGACAGTGCTACGGGAACTAAAGTGAATGGAACATGTCTGAAAAAAATGACACAAAACACAAGCGGAAAAGAGGAATTTTCTATTGGTAAAAGGGATTACTACAGATAATACAGCGGGAGTATACCTGAGGAAAAAATTAAATTAAAAGGTATCTCCATATAAATCCTCATGCCCTGACAGTAATGTACAGGGCAACTATATATAGATGGAATAGGAGGAAGAAGAAAGTTGTTATAAATATATATATATGGTGATAATTATGATCGTATAGAAGGGGAGGAGGGGGGGGGAATGGATATTTTAATTATTTTAATTAGATATAAATGAAGGGGTGGGAGTGGCGGGGTCCGGGAAGGGAAGAATGGGCAATAGGTACGAAAGGAAAAGAATGAACTGAAGGAATGTTTGTCATGCTGATAAATATAAATATATATATAAATATGCAGGCATATACATATATTGGTGTTAAATAATATTTCACAAAATATGCGTGAAACATAATAATTATGTTAAAAATATCACCTGACATAAAAGATGTTTAGAGATATTTTTTAGGGGATTATTAAAAAGATATATCTATATTGTGAGGGGGTTAGCTCGGCAGCGGGTGTGTGTGACCCCCGAGATGGGCTCCCCACACAAAAACAGGCCCAGCAAACGGAGGTTGTGGTTTTCAAAATCAAAAAGGTGCGGTTTATTTTCTATTTACAGTGACAAAACACAGCAAAGCAAAAGAAACATAAACAAAATAAATCCTGGTCAACTTGACCTCTGACTAAACATACAGGTTTCCTAACTAACAACTGGGATCAGCCTAGTGCTGTCCTAGTCCCTAAGTCTCTGGTTTTAAATGTCCAAGCAAATAGCCACACAGGCTTTGTCTCACCGCACAGGGGTTCACTCTCCCTAGACAGTCCACACAGGTCTGGGTCCAGGCATGAGCTAACATCTAATGAAGCTGGGAGTTCTTATAGAGGCCTAAATGAGCTGACAAGCTTCAGCTGGTCTCATCAACTCCCTGTCTGTACGACGCCCCACACTCTCCCTAGAGGTATGAGTCATCCATGAGCCCACTAGCCTTATACAACTCTCCACCTAGTTGTATAAGTCGGCGTAAAGCCTGAATCTGGGCGAAATATATCTACCCCCCTGGATGCAACCAGGTGACTTTACCTTCCTGCTGTCACATACCCCCCCCTCTTGTTTTAACCTCGGGGTTGGAACACCAGCAATCAGGCATTCATGTACTCGAGACAAAGCATCCACATTCCCCATTTGAACGCCAGGGCGATGCTTTACTGTGAAGTTGAATTCCTGGAGGGCCAGGAACCACCTATTCACTCTTCTATTTGTTTCCTTGTTTTGAGCCATCCACTTTAACGGAGCATGATCCGTAACCATATCAAAGTGCCTACCTAGCAGGTAGTACCGAAGGGAATCTAGAGCCCACTTCACCGCTAAACACTCCTTTTCAACGGTGGCGTAATTTACCTCATGGGACTTCAACTTCCTGCTGAGGTAAATGACTGGGTGCTCTTCCCCGTTCCAGACCTGGGACAATACTGCTCCTAACCCCACATCTGACGCATCACTTTGTACGACAAAGTCTTTAGAGAAGTCGGGTGAGTACAACACTGGCTGGCTACATAAGGCTTGTTTCAAGAATTGGAATGCTGCCTCAGCCTCGGGGGTCCATTTAATCATGCCCGACCCTTTCCCCTTCGTCAGGTTGGTTAGGGGCACAGCCTTAGAAGCAAAGTGGGGAATGAATCGCCGATAATACCCAGCGATTCCCAGAAAGGCTCGTACCTGCTTCTTGCTGTTGGGACGTGGCCAACTCTGGATGGCCTCGACTTTGTTGAGTTGGGGTTTTATTACTCCCCTCCCAATGGTGTACCCAAGATATTTGGCCTCCTCCTGCCCAATGGTACACTTCTTGGGGTTAGCCGTAAACCCCGCTTCCCGAACAGAGTCCAGGACTGCTTGCACTTTTGGCAGATGTGAGGCCCAATCTGTGCTATGGACAATTACGTCATCCAGGTAAGCCGCAGCATACTTCCGATGGGGCCTCAGCATCTGGTCCATTTTCCGCTGGAATGTGGCCGGCGCATTCTGTAACCCGAACGGCATTCTTTTATATTGGAACGCCCCGTCTGGGGTTACAAATGCGGTTTTCTCTTTGGCCGACTTGGCCAGGGGGATTTGCCAATACCCTTTTGTGAGGTCAAGAGTCGTCATGTATCGGGCTGTTCCCAGCCGGTCGATCAACTCATCTATACGTGGCATGGGGTAGGTGTCAAATTTTGTAACTTTGTTCAACTGACGAAAATTGTTACAAAATCGCCAGCTCCCATCCGGTTTAGGCACCAACACAATGGGACTAGACCAATCACTTTGGGACTCCTCTATCACCCCTAAGTTCAGCATTTTCTGTACTTCCTCCCGTATTGCCTCCCGTCGGGCCTCTGGGATCCGATAGGGTTTTAACTTCACCCTTTCACCGGGCGGGGTAATGATGTCATGCTCTACCCCAGATGTTTGTCCCGGCAGCTCAGAGAATACCTCCTTGTTGCGAAGCACAAACTCCTTAACCTCCTGTTGTTGGGGTTGTGACAAGGTGGCTGCTATTCCAACCTCAGGAATCACGCAACCAGTTTGAGCTGGTGACCAAGTGTCTGCGACTAGGGACTCTCTATCCCTCCAGGCTTTCAACAGATTAACGTGATAGATCTGTTCGGGCTTTCGCCTTCCTGGTTGTCTGACCTTGTAATTCACTTCGCTCACTTTTTCCATTATCTCATAGGGGCCTTGCCATTTGGCAAGGAATTTACTTTCAACCGTAGGGACAAGTACCAGTATCCTATCCCCCGGGGAAAAGGTACGGGTCTTGGCTCCACGGTTGTACACTCTCTGCTGTGCTAACTGCGCTTGGGCCAAATGTTCCTTCACGATGGGCATTACCTGTGCAATTCGGTCTTGCATCAGGGCGACATGCTCAATCACACTCCTGTGGGGAGAACTCTCACTTTCCCAAGTTTCCTTGGCAATATCCAACAGCCCTCTTGGGTGTCTCCCATACAGTAACTCAAAGGGGGAGAATCCCGTAGAGGATTGGGGCACCTCCCTAATAGCAAACATCAGATAAGGAAGTAGACAGTCCCAATCCTTTCCATCTCTATCCACCACTTTCTTCAACATTTGTTTTAGGGTTTTGTTGAATCTTTCAACCAGCCCATCGGTTTGGGGGTGATACACAGATGTACGTAATTGCGTCACTTTGAACAATTTACACAGCTCCTTCATAACCCGGGACATAAAGGGTGTACCTTGGTCTGTAAGCAGTTCTTTACAAATACCCACCCGGCTAAACACAAGAGATAGCTCTTTGGCTATGGTTTTGGCCGAGGTATTTCGGAGAGGGATCGCTTCTGGATAACGGGTGGCATAGTCCATTATAACTAATATGTACTGGTGCCCCCTAGCGGACTTGATTATAGGACCTACCAAATCCATGGCGATCCTCTCAAACGGGACCTCAATGATGGGTAGAGGGACCAGCGGGCTACGGAAATGTGGCATCGGGGCCGACCTCTGACACACAGGGCAGGAGGAACAATAATTTTCTATGTCCTTCATCACCCCCGGCCAATAGAATCTCTGTAATACCCTCTCTCGGGTTTTCTCTGTCCCCAGATGACCTCCAAGAATGTGCCCATGGGCCAACTCCAACACCAACTTCCTGTAAGGTTTGGGCACCACAAGCTGCTCAACGGTTTCTTCTGCCCTTTTTGCCACCCGATACAGTAGGTCCTTCTCTACGCTGAAGTATGGGTAAGTGCAGGTATTATCTGGGTTCACTAACTCGCCATCTATTTTCACTACATTTTCCCGTGCCTTTATTAGGGCGGGGTCTTTCAACTGTTCTGTGGCAAAGTTTTCCCTGTGAACCTCAAGATCAGAAAACTCCACAGACGGTAGGTTTTCGTCTGAGGAGGTGGGCTCCTCTCCAGTTTCTTGAGTCTCCCCTGCCAATACTGATAAGGGAAATTCCGGAGAGTCCTCACCACTCTCAGGGGAGTTCTGGCTATCACATTCCTGGTACATAGGGGCACCAGTGGGGGGCTCAGGATCATCCCACAGTTCCCAGAACTTCGGAAAATCCCTTCCCACAATGGCGTCATGCGGTAACTGAGATACTAAGCCCACTGGATGAGAGAGGGTACCTTTGGGGGTCTCGAAACACACTGTAGTCACTGGATACTCTCGGGTGTCCCCATGCACACAAATAACAGCTACCTTGCTATTCCCAGAGACCTCTGTTTTAACTAACTCAGCCTTTATCAGGGTCACAAGGCTACCTGAATCCAGCAATACCACAACATTTCTACCATTAACACACATTTTGCATAAATGTTTCTCAGTTCCTCGAATGGCAGTGCATGCGACTGTCGCACACAGCGACTGACGTCTGCCCGTCAGAAAGTCACACTGCATGGGTTCCTCCACAACCGGGCAATTGGCTGCAATATGTCCCGCTTGCCGGCAGCGGTAGCAAACGATCCTTCTTGCGGCCTCTTGAGCCGCTGATTTCCCAGGCTGTTCTCGCCAAACTTGGGGTAGAGCTCCCACCCTCTCACTCTCTCCACCCTCACCCCTTGGAATCCTCTTATCCGCCCCTGGGGATGGTCTGGTCTTAGGGTGGAAAGTCCGAGTGTCTCTGGAAGAGGCCGTCAGGTTCTCTGTAGCCAAGTATTTCTCCACACGATCCACAAGACCATCGGCCGTCTCTGGGTCTCCATGGCTTACCCACTTTTGGATGGCAGTAGGAAGAGCTCTCAAAAACCGATCCATTACAACACGTTCCACAATCTTTGGTGCGGACAAAGTCTCTGGCTGTAGCCACTTTCTGCTCAGGTGAATGAGATCATACATTTGAGACCTGGGGGGTTTTCCAAGCTGGAAAGTCCAGTTATGCACACGCTGAGCCCGGACAGCCTGGGTGACACCCAGCCTTGCCAATATTTCAGCTTTTAGCATCACATAGTCTTTTGCTTGGTTAGGCTCTAGGTCATAGTAAGCTTTCTGCGATTCACCAGTTAACAGAGGAGCCACCAGTCCAGCCCACTGCTCCTCAGGCCACTTTTCTCTTTCAGCGGTCCTTTCAAATGTGGTCAAAAATACCTCTGGATCATCCTCTCCAGTCATTTTTGTCAATAAACGACTCACCCCAAAGGACGCGGTATTAGTGGGACGGCTTTCCTCACTGGTCTGCGGACGTTGCTGCATTACTGCTTCCATCTGTTGTTGTAGTCTCTGCTCTTGCTTCTGCAACAGGTCTATGAAGCGGGCCTCAGATTGCTGCTGGGTTTGTTGCTGAGCCTCCAGACTCTGTTGCAAAGTTACGTTTGTCTGCTGCTGGGCTGCAAGGCTCTGTTGATGAGCTTGCTGCTGGGCTGCAAGGCTCTGTTGATGAGCTTGCTGCTGGGCTGCAAAGCTCTTTTGCAAACCTGCATTTGTCTGCTGTTGATTGGCATTTGCTAGAGCCAGCTGCTTCAGTATCTCCTCCATGCTGGCTTAAAAAAAAACTGCCCGCATTCTCCACCAACTGTGAGGGGGTTAGCTCGGCAGCGTGTGTGTGTGACCCCCGAGATGGGCTCCCCACACAAAAACAGGCCCAGCAAACGGAGGTTGTGGTTTTCAAAATCAAAAAGGTGCGGTTTATTTTCTATTTACAGTGACAAAACACAGCAAAGCAAAAGAAACATAAACAAAATAAATCCTGGTCAACTTGACCTCTGACTAAACATACAGGTTTCCTAACTAACAACTGGGATCAGCCTAGTGCTGTCCTAGTCCCTAAGTCCCTGGTTTTAAATGTCCAAGCAAATAGCCACACAGGCTTTGTCTCACCGCACAGGGGTTCACTCTCCCTAGACAGTCCACACAGGTCTGGGTCCAGGCATGAGCTAACATCTAATGAAGCTGGGAGTTCTTATAGAGGCCTAAATGAGCTGACAAGCTTCAGCTGGTCTCATCAACTCCCTGTCTGTACGATGCCCCACACTCTCCCTAGAGGTATGAGTCATCCATGAGCCCACTAGCCTTATACAACTCTCCACCTAGTTGTATAAGTCGGCGTAAAGCCTGAATCTGGGCGAAATATATCTACCCCCCTGGATGCAACCAGGTGACTTTACCTTCCTGCTGTCACAATATATATATATATATATGAATAAAGGTGTGTTACATAAAGGCCTGACAGAACACACACTTAGCGCCAGTTCAAACTTGCAAAATACAAGGCAGCCTGAACAGTAAAATTTAAGGTATTTTTATACAAAACACATTAAATGGTAAAGCAGCTGTTTAAAATTAGTAAATAAATAAATAAAGGGTGGTAAAACGATAAACAGGTAAAACTGTAAATAAGTTATACACAAAACAGCGCTAAAATAAAAATAACAACATAAAGGACCTGTGGATCATGCCACTGAAAAAGTCCAGCACGTATGAAGAAATGACCAGTTCAGAGTATTATTGGTGAGTATTATCACAAAAAATAAGGATGGGCTCCAAAGCAGACCATAAAATAATAGGAAGATAACAGCACAATAGTGTAATCCTGTTTATTTAAAATCTGTTAACCCACCAGTAGGAAACCCCTTTAACCAAACTACGTACATCAAACAGCAGTAAAATAAGCAATGAATGGCCCAAGAGGGCGCTATCACCATTTCCAGCGTCCTAGGGAGAGTGTGTGTGTCCTCACGGATCCTGCAGACACTTTCGAATGGTAGCTGTGAGCGGTGGAACGCACGCTTGGAACGCAGACGTCACTTCCGGGTCGCGGGTAGTCGTGGTTACGCCCTGACGCGTTTCGTCATCTGACTTCAACAGAGGGCGTAACGTCACGACGCACCCGCGATGTTTATATCACCATGTCTGTTGAACATCTGCCAATCAGCGTACTCGGCAACAGATGACGAGTGCGTACCTCTGATGTCTGATTGGACGCTGATTATGCATTGCACAAATAGAGAACATGGGGTCTATCTAAGCATAGACTTAATTGATGCGGAAAACAGCCACAAACAATATAAATATAGCATCACATATAACATGTAAATACTTGGTAATAAATAAACATCGACATTAAATGATAAAAATCGACATTAAATAAGAACAATATATTAAAGGAGGCTGCATAAACAGAGGAAAATATAGTTTTAAAATTATGTGCAGCGATAATAAATATAGATTATAGACTTGTGCACAACGGAAAAATTCGTTCCGTTTTGGTTCGTTTCTTTCCGGTCCTGTTGATTCGTAATCATTCGTAATTTTGCTAGACGGGATTTTTCGTGTTCGGACTCATTCGTATTTTTGCAAGCGACATTTTTCGTTGAATTTTTTGTTGCTTTATAATTCGTACTTTCGGTAGAGTACGTTGTTTTTCGTTGATTCTGGACACAACTCCTACTTTCGTAACTTTTTTTGGGTTCGTACTTTCGGTAGAGTACGTTGTTTTTCGTTGATTCTGGACACAACTCCTACTTTCGTAACTTTTTTTGGGTTCGTTGATTCGTAATTTTCCGTGTCTCTCTCACAACGACGCTGCCTATTATGCCTAATGTGCTTCGAATGGATTTGTACTTTTCTAAATACATTGCGGTTATTTGTAACGATTCGAAATCTCGTATTTTACTTTCGTTTTTAACATGCGGCTATAGGCTCCGCCCCTGTACACCATTTTGAGAGGGTTCAGCACGGTGAGGGAGAAGCAGAGAGCAGAGCAGAGTGTTATTGTGCTTCGAATGGATTCGAAATCTCGTATTTTACTTTCGTTTTTTACATGCGGCTATAACCTCCGCCCCTGTACACCATTTTGAGAGGGAGTTCAGCACGGTGTGGGAGAAGCAGAGAGCAGAGCAGAGTGAGTGTTATTGTGCTTTGTATGGATTCGTACATTCGTAACTTTTTCATAACGAATTATGCCGAAGACATTCGGGCATTCGCTATTTGCGGTATAATTTATTTCGGATTCGGTCTTATTCGTAATTGCTTTGTTCGGAAATTCGAATGCTTCCGAATGTCCGAAAGTTGCTAAATTCGGACGAATTTCAATTCGTTACGAAACGAATTGCACAAGCCTAATAGATTATGCTGGTCACTATCCTGAGCCACTTAAGCAGTAACAGAGCTATGAGTTCATATCTCTATATAGTGATAGTAAAAAATATACATAAAAATTATTATATTTGAAGTAACAAACTAAAGAGTCACTACTGATATATTTATGAGACTAATGATGAACCTGAGAAACCATATAACTATTTATGCTGCATGTACATATATACTATTATTACATCACCTAATAAGACATGATGTCAATACTATAATATCTAGTATGTAATAAAGATATTAAAATAGTATTAAAATGATAATAAAGACTGATCTGTATACTATGTATAAAAAATTGATCAAAATATATATACTATATTGCAGCAAATAAATAATCACCCACAGTAGTGATTTGATAAGGATGAAGAACATACATATAAAAACTATGGGAAAATTATCTATGTGTGTATGTCAACATAGTAATGTGGCCCCTTGTAAATAATAGATAAAATACTCAATAATATATGGTTAAAACTTGTGTGTAAAAGACATATAAATAGAAGTAAAAAACATATAAAATATATAAAATACCTCCATATGTCTTAAAAATTACATCACTTTACAACCAATAATAAGCAGAACATCAAATATAGAGGAAGACATAAGTACAAATAATAAATGTGGCCACTATTAATCAATAATCACTGATGAAGCAATTTATGTCTAAATCCACGTTTAACCCTTTGGGCGATAAAGTGTCAACCAAGAAGATCCACTGGGTTTCCCGTTTGGAGAGTTCTCTAACGAGATTGGAACCTCTCCAAAACGGTTTGAGATGGTCTATACCCCAAAATTTAAGCCCAATAGGATCCTGGTTGTGATAAAACTTAAAGTGTAAGGACACATTGTGATCCTTGAATCCGATCTTAATATTAGCTATGTGTTCTGCAATACGGATTCTTAATAATCTTTTTGTGCGACCTATGTAGATTAGCCCACATGGGCACTGGAGAGCATATACTACATAGGATGTGTTGCATGTAATGAATTCTTTTATTCTAAATTCTTTATGGTTCGAAGTAGATGTGAATCTGTCAAGGGCTCTGATAGGCAATCTAACTTCTTTGCATGCTCGACATTTTCTACAGGCGTATAAGCCGTCTTGATCCCATAGGGAGGGAGGTCTGGTTGGAGGATCAATAACTTTTTTGACTATTTTGTCAGCAAAATTAGGTGATCTTCTATAAATAAATCCTGGTCTGTTTGGTAACGCACACTTGAGTACTCTGTCCATCTGTAGGATGTGCCAGTGGGTGGTAAAGATTTCTTCTACCTCCTTATATTGTGAATGAAATCCTGAGATAAAACTCCATTCCTGATTGTTTGCAATTACTCCGTGGGACGTATTGATCAGGAGATCTTCTCTGGGAATTAAGGATATCTCATTGATAGTGTGATCCAGAACATCTACACGGTAGCCTTTTTCCACAAACTTTTTCTTAATAACCATAGCTTGTGTTTTGTAATCTTCAGGATCCGTGCAGTTTCTCCTTATCCTAGTTAGCTGACCTTTAGGGACATTTCTAAGCCATAGAGGGTGGTGGCCACTCTGCATAGGTAAGTAACTGTTTGAGTCTGTTGGCTTAAAATAAACCGAAGTACCGAGTTTATCTCCGTGTCTGAATATATTGACATCCAGGAAATGGATCTTAGAATCACTAATTTCATAGGTAAGTTTGATATTATTCGTGTTGTTATTCAATTCTTCCAAAAATGTATTCAAAGCTGATAGTGGACCTGACCAAATAAAAAAGAGGTCATCTATATACCTTCGGTATAATAATAATGAGTCCCTCTTGACCGCGAAGATGGTTTTATCTTCCCATTCCCCCATGAATAGGTTTGCAATGCTAGGTGCAAATTTGGCACCCATCGCAACCCCACGTTTCTGTAGATAAAAATTGCCATTATACCAAAAGTAATTATGCCCTAGACAGAAGTCTAGGGCATTCCTCAGAAACACTTTATGGTTATGGGTAATGTCGTTTCTCTGACATAAAGCCCAGTTTAAGGCTAGGAGAGCATCATCATGCTGTATGATAGTGTACAGCGAGGAAACATCAGCAGTAATTAAAAATACATCTGATCTCCCTGCCAAATCAATTGTTTGGAGGAGTTGTAATAAATTCTTAGTGTCCCGTAAGTAAGCTTTAGTCATAGTGACACTCTTCTGTAGGAATGTGTCAAGATATTGTCCTACTCTTGCTGAAATAGAACCTATGCCATTCACTATAGGTCTCCCAGGTGGGCATTTTGCATCCTTATGTATCTTCGGCAGAGTGTAGATTGTTGGTATCCTGCTGCTACTTGGGATTAAGAATATCTTTTCTTTTTCAGTCAGAACCCATTTAGAATATCCAGATTCCACTAAAATTCTCAAATCAGCCTCATATTGTACAGTGGGATCTTTTTCTAGCTTCTTATATGTATCATCCTCTGTCAACATACCATGTAATTGTTGGTGGTAGAATTCTTTAGTCATTAACACGATTCCTCCTCCTTTGTCCGCTGGTCGTATTACCAAATCCTTACGTTTTTCCAGTAATTCAATTCCTTGTTGTATATGACGCGGGTTCACATCTTTTTTGGGGATCAGGCCCTCTAAATCACGTAGAACTAAACCTTTAAAAACATCAACGTGTTGGTTTGCAGTGTTTAGGGGATTAAAAAGTGATTTATTCCGTAACCCACTTTCAGTAGATACAGATGCTAGGTTAGTAGTGGGTTGTGAATTTTTGTTCAGAAAGTATTTTTTTATATTTAGTTTCCTCATATATTTGTGTGCATCGATGAAAATATCAA
The DNA here is from genome assembly GCA_029206835.1 of Rana muscosa. Lineage (NCBI taxonomy): Eukaryota > Metazoa > Chordata > Amphibia > Anura > Ranidae > Rana > Rana muscosa. Next base: position 40,377,371 of record CM055122.1, read on the forward strand.
ACTTATTGACGGGTCTTTTCAAACCACATTTCAAGCCAAGGTGTAGAATGTTTGTTTCTTTATGAGTCAGTTGTGTTTCAGTAAGATTGAAGATGCCTCCTATTCCTGCTCTCTCCTTCTTTTTCTGGAGCCTTTGCCCTGCTCTGCATCCTCTGGATCTTCTCTCCTTTGATTGTAATAGGGTGTGTGTTCTTTCTCCCACCATGGAGGCTCTCTCCATTGGGGGCCTCTCTGGTCCTGTGTTGATTGAGAGTGCATCGGTGGTCTTCCCCTGCGAGGGGGATGTCCTCGACCTCTCCTCTGCCACCCTCTCCCCCTCCCTAAAAAAGGACGTGGGGATTGGTATCTCTCTCTATCTTCATATTGTTGTAATGTGTCGTATCTATTATGTGTTGGCACTTTATATTGATTATGGTGTGCAGAATTGTAATATTGATATGGTGGACCTCCTTCAGGAGCACCTCCTCTCCCATGATAAACCCCATTTCTTGTGGGGGTAGATTGCCCTATTGGGGCATGTGGAGGTGCCAGAGATCTTTGTTGATCCCTTAATAGTGTATTTTGCGTATTGGGTTGTTGTGGTCTATCTGTGGGGATAATGACTTGTGTTCCTTCCAAGTTTATATCACTTACCACTGGCCCTTTCGTTTGTTGCCATAGGTATATGGTATTTGACCGAAAATCTCCCAAATCCCTATGGAACTTCTTGGTTTTTTTCTTTTGAGTATCTTTATCTACTTTCTCCAATTTCTTTTTTATACATATATTAAAATCTGTTACTTGTTGTGAGTCCTTAATGGGTTCAAGTTGTGCCTCAAGCTCATTGATTCTTATTTCTAAGCGTGACATTTTTATGCGTTTTCTCTTTAAAATCAATTCTTGGAGCTTGAAACCCATCCCATTAAAGAACTCAAGCCATTCATGCATAGATTCAGGGTCATCTAACCCATCTTGAGGGATGACCTCCCATCTTAAGCTTCTAATAATAAATTTTTCCTTTATATATTGTTCTAGAGTACATATGTCCCACCAGGTTCGGACCTGTTTCTCTAAGACATTACCAAGAGCAGTAATAGCTCCATTGTAATTTGTTTGTGCTGTAGTGTGCTCATTTACTGCAAAGACACTATTAATATCAATGTTCCTGCTGCTTAGAAATTGCAAGGCATCCATGGCAGCCAAGAAAAATAATCAACAATATGAATAAAGGTGTGTTATATAAAGGCCTGACAGAACACACACTTAGCGCCAGTTCAAACTTGCAAAATACAAGGCAGCCTGAACAGTAAAATTTAAGGTATTTTTATACAAAACACATTAAATGGTAAAGCAGCTGTTTAAAATTAGTAAATAAATAAATAAAGGGTGGTAAAACGATAAACAGGTAAAACTGTAAATAAGTTATACACAAAACAGCGCTAAAATAAAAATAACAACATAAAGGACCCGTGGATCACGCCACTGAAAAAGTCCAGCACGTATGAAGAAATGACCAGTTCAGAGTATTATTGGTGAGTATTATCACAAAAAAAGTCCAAGTGTGCACTTTCCACCACCAAAGACAATTATTTGGAATCCACCGTGTGATGAAAAAAACCCCTTAGGGGTTCACACTTACCAGAGGTAAGATATAAATGAGCCTTAAATAGAAGGTAACATCAGCTACTCTGCATAAGCAAATCTTCTCCAATCAGGGTACACCAATAAGGATGGGCTCCAAAGCAGACCATAAAATAATAGGAAGATAACAGCACAATAGTGTAATCCTGTTTATTTCAAATCTGTTAACCCACCAGTAGGAAACCCCTTTAACCAAACTACGTACATCAAACAGCAGTAAAATAAGCAATGAATGGCCCAAGAGGGCGCTATCACCATTTCCAGCGTCCTAGGGAGAGTGTGTGTGTCCTAACGGATCCTGCAGACACTTCCGAATGGTAGCTGTGAGCGGTGGAACGCACGCTTGGAACGCAGACGTCACTTCCGGGTCGCGGGTAGTCATGGTTACGCCCTGACGCGTTTCGTCATCTGACTTCAACAGAGGGCGTAACGTCACGACGCACCCGCGATGTTTATATCACCATGTCTGTTGAACATCTGCCAATCAGCGTACTCGGCAACAGATGACAAGTGCGTACCTCTGATGTCTGATTGGACGCTGATTATGCATTGCACAAATAGAGAACATGGGGTCTATCTAAGCATAGACTTAATTGATGCGGAAAACAGCCACAAACAATATAAATATAGCATCACATATAACATGTAAATACTTGGTAATAAATAAACATCGACATTAAATGATAAAAATCGACATTAAATAAGAACAATATATTAAAGGAGGCTGCATAAACAGAGGAAAATATAGTTTTAAAATTATGTGCAGCGATAATAAATATAGATTATGCTGGTCACTATCCTCAGCCACTTAAGCAGTAACAGAGCTATGAGTTCATATCTCTATATAGTGATAGTAAAAAATATACATAAAAATTATTATATTTGAAGTAACAAACTAAAGAGTCACTACTGATATATTTATGAGACTAATGATGAACCTGAGAAACCATATAACTATTTATGCTGCATGTACATATATACTATTATTACATCACCTAATAAGACATGATGTCAATACTATAATATCTAGTATGTAATAAAGATATTAAAATAGTATTAAAATGATAATAAAGACTGATGTGTATACTATGTATAAAAAATTGATAAAAATATATATACTATATTGCAGCAAATAAATAATCACCCACAGTAGTGATTTGATAAGGATGAAGAACATACATATAAAAACTATGGGAAAATTATCTATGTGTGTATGTCAACATAGTAATGTGGCCCCTTGTAAATAATAGATAAAATACTCAATAATATATGGTTAAAACTTGTGTGTAAAAGACATATAAATAGAAGTAAAAAACATATAAAATATATAAAATACCTCCATATGTCTTAAAAATTACATCACGTTACAACCAATAATAAGCAGAACATCAAATATAGAGGAAGACATAAGTACAAATAATAAATGTGGCCACTATTAATCAATAATCACTGATGAAGCAATTTATGTCTAAATCCACGTTTAACCCTTTGGGCGATAAAGTGTCAACCAAGAAGATCCACTGGGTTTCCCGTTTGGAGAGTTCTCTAACGAGATTGGAACCTCTCCAAAACGGTTTGAGATGGTCTATACCCCAAAATTTAAGCCCAATAGGATCCTGGTTGTGATACAACTTAAAGTGTAAGGACACATTGTGATCCTTGAATCCGATCTTAATATTAGCTATGTGTTCTGCAATACGGATTCTTAATAATCTTTTTGTGCGACCTATGTAGATTAGCCCACATGGGCACTGGAGAGCATATACTACATAGGATGTGTTGCATGTAATGAATTCTTTTATTCTAAATTCTTTATGGTTCGAAGTAGATGTGAATCTGTCAAGGGCTCTGATAGGCAATCTAACTTCTTTGCATGCTCGACATTTTCTACAGGCGTAGAAGCCGTCTTGATCCCATAGGGAGGGAGGTCTGGTTGGAGGATCAATAACTTTTTTGACTATTTTGTCAGCAAAATTAGGTGATCTTCTATAAATAAATCCTGGTCTGTTTGGTAACGCACACTTGAGTACTCTGTCCATCTGTAGGATGTGCCAGTGGGTGGTAAAGATTTCTTCTACCTCCTTATATTGTGAATGAAATCCTGAGATAAAACTCCATTCCTGATTGTTTGCAATTACTCCGTGGGACGTATTGATCAGGAGATCTTCTCTGGGAATTAAGGATATCTCATTGATAGTGTGATCCAGAACATCTACACGGTAGCCTTTTTCCACAAACTTTTTCTTAATAACCATAGCTTGTGTTTTGTAATCTTCAGGATCTCTGTTACTGCTTAAGTGGCTGAGGATAGTGACCAGCATAATCTATATTTATTATCGCTGCACATAATTTTAAAACTATATTTTCCTCTGTTTATGCAGCCTCCTTTAATATATTGTTCTTATTTAATGTCGATTTTTATCATTTAATGTCGATGTTTATTTATTACCAAGTATTTACATGTTATATGTGATGCTATATTTATATTGTTTGTGGCTGTTTTCCGCATCAATTAAGTCTATGCTTAGATAGACCCCATGTTCTCTATTTGTGCAATGCATAATCAGCGTCCAATCAGACATCAGAGGTACGCACTTGTCATCTGTTGCCGAGTACGCTGATTGGCAGATGTTCAACAGACATGGTGATATAAACATCGCGGGTGCGTCGTGACGTTACGCCCTCTGTTGAAGTCAGATGACGAAACGCGTCAGGGCGTAACCACGACTACCCGCGACCCGGAAGTGACGTCTGCGTTCCAAGCGTGCGTTCCACCGCTCACAGCTACCATTCGGAAGTGTCTGCAGGATCCGTGAGGACACACACACTCTCCCTAGGACGCTGGAAATGGTGATAGCGCCCTCTTGGGCCATTCATTGCTTATTTTACTGCTGTTTGATGTACGTAGTTTGGTTAAAGGGGTTTCCTACTGGTGGGTTAACAGATTTGAAATAAACAGGATTACACTATTGTGCTGTTATCTTCCTATTATTTTATGGTCTGCTTTGGAGCCCATCCTTATTGGTGTACCCTGATTGGAGAAGATTTGCTTATGCAGAGTAGCTGATGTTACCTTCTATTTAAGGCTCATTTATATCTTACCTCTGGTAAGTGTGAACCCCTAAGGGTTTTTTTTCATCACACGGTGGATTCCAAATAATTGTCTTTGGTGGTGGAAAGTGCACACTTGGACTTTTTTTGTGATAATACTCACCAATAATACTCTGAACTGGTCATTTCTTCATACGTGCTGGACTTTTCAGTGGCATGATCCACGGGTCCTTTATGTTGTTATTTTTATTTTAGCGCTGTTTTGTGTATAACTTATTTACAGTTTTACCTGTTTATCGTTTTACCACCCTTTATTTATTTATTTACTAATTTTAAACAGCTGCTTTACCATTTAATGTGTTTTGTATAAAAATACCTTAAATTTTACTGTTCAGGCTGCCTTGTATTTTGCAAGTTTGAACTGGCGCTAAGTGTGTGTTCTGTCAGGCCTTTATATAACACACCTTTATTCATATTGTTGATTATTTTTCTTGGCTGCCATGGATGCCTTGCAATTTCTAAGCAGCAGGAACATTGATATTAATAGTGTCTTTGCAGTAAATGAGCACACTACAGCACAAACAAATTACAATGGAGCTATTACTGCTCTTGGTAATGTCTTAGAGAAACAGGTCCGAACCTGGTGGGACATATGTACTCTAGAACAATATATAAAGGAAAAAATTATTATTAGAAGCTTAAGATGGGAAGTCATCCCTCAAGATGGGTTAGATGACCCTGAATCTATGCATGAATGGCTTGAGTTCTTTAATGGGATGGGTTTCAAGCTCCAAGAATTGATTTTAAAGAGAAAACGCATAAAAATGTCACGCTTAGAAATAAGAATCAATGAGCTTGAGGCACAACTTGAACCCATTAAGGACTCACAACAAGTAACAGATTTTAATATACGTATAAAAAAGAAATTGGAGAAAGTAGATAAAGATACTCAAAAGAAAAAAACCAAGAAGTTCCATAGGGATTTGGGAGATTTTCGGTCAAATACCATATACCTATGGCAACAAACGAAAGGGCCAGTGGTAAGTGATATAAACTTGGAAGGAACACAAGTCATTATCCCCACAGATAGACCACAACAACCCAATACGCAAAATACACTATTAAGGGATCAACAAAGATCTCTGGCACCTCCACATGCCCCAATAGGGCAATCTACCCCCACAAGAAATGGGGTTTATCATGGGAGAGGAGGTGCTCCTGAAGGAGGTCCACCATATCAATATTACAATTCTGCACACCATAATCAATATAAAGTGCCAACACATAATAGATACGACACATTACAACAATATGAAGATAGAGAGAGATACCAATCCCCACGTCCTTTTTTAGGGAGGGGGAGAGGGTGGCAGAGGAGAGGTCGAGGACATCCCCCTCGCAGGGGAAGACCACCGATGCACTCTCAATCAACACAGGACCAGAGAGGCCCCCAATGGAGAGAGCCTCCATGGTGGGAGAAAGAACACACACCCTATTACAATCAAAGGAGAGAAGATCCAGAGGATGCAGAGCAGGGCAAAGGCTCCAGAAAAAGAAGGAGAGAGCAGGAATAGGAGGCATCTTCAATCTTACTGAAACACAACTGACTCATAAAGAAACAAACATTCTACACCTTGGCTTGAAATGTGGTTTGAAAAGACCCGTCAATAAGTTTGATATTTTCATCGATGCACACAAATATATGAGGAAACTAAATATAAAAAAATACTTTCTGAACAAAAATTCACAACCCACTACTAACCTAGCATCTGTATCTACTGAAAGTGGGTTACGGAATAAATCACTTTTTAATCCCCTAAACACTGCAAACCAACACGTTGATGTTTTTAAAGGTTTAGTTCTACGTGATTTAGAGGGCCTGATCCCCAAAAAAGATGTGAACCCGCGTCATATACAACAAGGAATTGAATTACTGGAAAAACGTAAGGATTTGGTAATACGACCAGCGGACAAAGGAGGAGGAATCGTGTTAATGACTAAAGAATTCTACCACCAACAATTACATGGTATGTTGACAGAGGATGATACATATAAGAAGCTAGAAAAAGATCCCACTGTACAATATGAGGCTGATTTGAGAATTTTAGTGGAATCTGGATATTCTAAATGGGTTCTGACTGAAAAAGAAAAGATATTCTTAATCCCAAGTAGCAGCAGGATACCAACAATCTACACTCTGCCGAAGATACATAAGGATGCAAAATGCCCACCTGGGAGACCTATAGTGAATGGCATAGGTTCTATTTCAGCAAGAGTAGGACAATATCTTGACACATTCCTACAGAAGAGTGTCACTATGACTAAAGCTTACTTACGGGACACTAAGAATTTATTACAACTCCTCCAAACAATTGATTTGGCAGGGAGATCAGATGTATTTTAATTACTGCTGATGTTTCCTCGCTGTACACTATCATACAGCATGATGATGCTCTCCTAGCCTTAAACTGGGCTTTATGTCAGAGAAACGACATTACCCATAACCATAAAGTGTTTCTGAGGAATGCCCTAGACTTCTGTCTAGGGCATAATTACTTTTGGTATAATGGCAATTTTTATCTACAGAAACGTGGGGTTGCGATGGGTGCCAAATTTGCACCTAGCATTGCAAACCTATTCATGGGGGAATGGGAAGATAAAACCATCTTCGCGGTCAAGAGGGACTCATTATTATTATACCGAAGGTATATAGATGACCTCTTTTTTATTTGGTCAGGTCCACTATCAGCTTTGAATACATTTTTGGAAGAATTGAATAACAACACGAATAATATCAAACTTACCTATGAAATTAGTGATTCTAAGATCCATTTCCTGGATGTCAATATATTCAGACACGGAGATAAACTCGGTACTTCGGTTTATTTTAAGCCAACAGACTCAAACAGTTACTTACCTATGCAGAGTGGCCACCACCCTCTATGGCTTAGAAATGTCCCTAAAGGTCAGCTAACTAGGATAAGGAGAAACTGCACGGATCCTGAAGATTACAAAACACAAGCTATGGTTATTAAGAAAAAGTTTGTGGAAAAAGGCTACCGTGTAGATGTTCTGGATCACACTATCAATGAGATATCCTTAATTCCCAGAGAAGATCTCCTGATCAATACGTCCCACGGAGTAATTGCAAACAATCAGGAATGGAGTTTTATCTCAGGATTTCATTCACAATATAAGGAGGTAGAAGAAATCTTTACCACCCACTGGCACATCCTACAGATGGACAGAGTACTCAAGTGTGCGTTACCAAACAGACCAGGATTTATTTATAGAAGATCACCTAATTTTGCTGACAAAATAGTCAAAAAAGTTATTGATCCTCCAACCAGACCTCCCTCCCTATGGGATCAAGGCGGCTTCTACGCCTGTAGAAAATGTCGAGCATGCAAAGAAGTTAGATTGCCTATCAGAGCCCTTGACAAATTCACATCTACTTCGAACCATAAAGAATTTAGAATAAAAGAATTCATTACATGCAACACATCCTATGTAGTATATGCTCTCCAGTGCCCATGTGGGCTAATCTACATAGGTCGCACAAAAAGATTATTAAGAATCCGTATTGCAGAACACATAGCTAATATTAAGATCGGATTCAAGGATCACAATGTGTCCTTACACTTTAAGTTGTATCACAACCAGGATCCTATTGGGCTTAAATTTTGGGGTATAGACCATCTCAAACCGTTTTGGAGAGGTTCCAATCTCGTTAGAGAACTCTCCAAACGGGAAACCCAGTGGATCTTCTTGGTTGACACTTTATCGCCCAAAGGGTTAAACGTGGATTTAGACATAAATTGCTTCATCAGTGATTATTGATTAATAGTGGCCACATTTATTATTTGTACTTATGTCTTCCTCTATATTTGATGTTCTGCTTATTATTGGTTGTAACGTGATGTCATTTTTAAGACATATGGAGGTATTTTATATATTTTATATGTTTTTTACTTCTATTTATATGTCTTTTACACACAAGTTTTAACCATATATTATTGAGTATTTTATCTATTATTTACAAGGGGCCACATTACTATGTTGACATACACACATAGATAATTTTCCCATAGTTTTTATATGTATGTTCTTCATCCTTATCAAATCACTACTGTGGGTGATTATTTATTTGCTGCAATATAGTATATATATTTTTATCAATTTTTTATACATAGTATACAGATCAGTCTTTATTATCATTTTAATACTATTTTAATATCTTTATTACATACTAGATATTATAGTATTGACATCATGTCTTATTAGGTGATGTAATAATAGTATATATGTACATGCAGCATAAATAGTTATATGGTTTCTCAGGTTCATCATTAGTCTCATAAATATATCAGTAGTGACTCTTTAGTTTGTTACTTCAAATATAATAATTTTTATGTATATTTTTTACTATCACTATATAGAGATATGAACTCATAGCTCTGTTACTGCTTAAGTGGCTGAGGATAGTGACCAGCATAATCTATATTTATTATCGCTGCACATAATTTTAAAACTATATTTTCCTCTGATTATGCAGCCTCCTTTAATATATTGTTCTTATTTAATGTCGATTTTTATCATTTAATGTCGATGTTTATTTATTACCAAGTATTTACATGTTATATGTGATGCTATATTTATATTGTTTGTGGCTGTTTTCCGCATCAATTAAGTCTATGCTTAGATAGACCCCATGTTCTCTATTTGTGCAATGCATAATCAGCGTCCAATCAGACATCAGAGGTACGCACTCGTCATCTGTTGCCGAGTACGCTGATTGGCAGATGTTCAACAGACATGGTGATATAAACATCGCGGGTGCGTCGTGACGTTACGCCCTCTGTTGAAGTCAGATGACGAAACGCGTCAGGGCGTAACCATGACTACCCGCGACCCGGAAGTGACGTCTGCGTTCCAAGCGTGCGTTCCACCGCTCACAGCTACCATTCGGAAGTGTCTGCAGGATCCGTGAGGACACACACACTCTCCCTAGGACGCTGGAAATGGTGATAGCGCCCTCTTGGGCCATTCATTGCTTATTTTACTGCTGTTTGATGTACGTAGTTTGGTTAAAGGGGTTTCCTACTGGTGGGTTAACAGATTTGAAATAAACAGGATTACACTATTGTGCTGTTATCTTCCTATTATTTTATGGTCTGCTTTGGAGCCCATCCTTATTGGTGTACCCTGATTGGAGAAGATTTGCTTATGCAGAGTAGCTGATGTTACCTTCTATTTAAGGCTCATTTATATCTTACCTCTGGTAAGTGTGAACCCCTAAGGGGTTTTTTTCATCACACGGTGGATTCCAAATAATTGTCTTTGGTGGTGGAAAGTGCACACTTGGACTTTTTTTGTGATAATACTCACCAATAATACTCTGAACTGGTCATTTCTTCATACGTGCTGGACTTTTTCAGTGGCATGATCCACGGGTCCTTTATGTTGTTATTTTTATTTTAGCGCTGTTTTGTGTATAACTTATTTACAGTTTTACCTGTTTATCGTTTTACCACCCTTTATATATATATATATATATACATAAAAGAAATTATATGTATATAGAATATTAGTACTAAAAATAGTAAGGATATAAAATATCTACTAATACATATAGGCCTGTGGAAGTATGCAATAGATAATACAATAAATAACCATCGATGTAATGAAATACAATAAATAACCATCGATGTAATGAAATAAAATCAAATAGCAGATGAGGATAAAAACGTTTATGAATTGGTGGAAATCTCGATCCCCTCATTTATACCACCAGGAGAGAGAACATCTAAAGTGTAAATCCAAAAAGTTTCCCTGGCGCATAACCTCTTGAACCGCTCTGCTGGTGTAAATGAGTGGGGGATCTGTTCAATCACCCAAACCTTGAGGCCACTAGTAGATTTATTATGGGCCACACAGAAGTGTCTGGGAACACTGTGGGGGTCAGTGCCTCCTTCAATTAATCTCCTGTGTTCCCCAAACCTGACTCGCAAGGCTCGTATGGTGCGGCCAACATATATAAGGCCGCAAGGGCAAATGAGGCCATACACTACAAAATCAGAGGAGCAATTGTAAAACTCTTTAAGTGGAAAAGTTTTTCCTTTTGTAGAGAAAGATTTTTGTCCATGATGGACATAATGGCAGGTTTTGCATAAAGTTTTGTTACACTTGTACATGCCAACTAGCGGTATGAGGACTAATGGCGTGGTGGTGCAGGCACGAGGACGAATCTTACTAGGAGCCAATTTGCTTTTAAGGTTAGGTGCTCTGCGGTACGTTACTTTGGGACATGCAGGAATGATCGATTTAAGGGCTGGGTCCTGTAAAAGGATCTTCCAATGGTTGGCTAAGATGCTTTCCATTTTTTTAGATTTGAAATGGAAAGTAGTAGTAAAACGGAGAGAGTGATTCTCTGCCTCACAAACTATTTTAGGGGGTTTACCCTTAAGATAAAAGAGGAAGGCCTCTTCAATAAGGCCATCCGGGTACCCTTTCTCACTGAATTTTTTCTTCAGGAGCTTGCTTTGATCTATATAATCTATATCTCTGGTACAGTTCTGTCTGAGTCGACAGAACTGTCCTTTAGGAATGTTATTGATCCATTTGGGAAAATGGCAGCTCTTATGATGAAGATAGGAGTTGCCAGCGGTAGGCTTAATGTAATTTTTGGAGATAATAGCCCGGGTCTCTCGGTCAAAGGCTAGCTCCAAGTCCAAAAAGGGTAGAGTGGTGGGATTGCTGGCATAAGTAAAAGACAGACCAAAGGGATTATTATTGCAATGCTCTATAAAGGGTGGAATACTATCTGCGGAACCGTCCCAAATGACGATAAGGTCGTCAATATAGCGACCAAAGAAAACTATGTTTCCAGAGAAGGGATTATTGTTGTTGTAAATATATTCTTTCTCCCAATATCCCATCGCTAGGTTGGCATAGGAGGGTGCAAAATTAGCGCCCATTGCAGTTCCCTGTAACTGTAGGTAAAAATCGTCATCGAATTTAAAATAGTTGTGGGTAAGGCAAAAAGTAGTAGCGTCTATAATAAATGAGGCTTGTCTAGGGTTGATCAACGGATCGTGCGAAAGGAAAAACTCCAGAGCCCGGAGGCCAAAAGCGTGGGGGATGGAGGTGTAAAGGGAATTAACATCGAGTGAGAGCCAGAGGTAGGTGGATTCCCATTGGTACACAGAAAGTAGTTCCATGAGGTGACTTCCATCTCTAATATATGAGTCTAGTTGCTGAACAATGGGCTGAAGAAATTGATCTACGTATAAACTGAGCCCCGTAGTGATGCTATCCATCGCGGCCACTATCGGTCTCCCTGGGGGATTTTCCAAGCATTTGTGCACTTTAGGGAGGTGATAAAAGTAGGGAATGTGATAGAAATTCTTTAAAAAAAAGATTTCTCTACTTTGTTAAGAACATAGTCAAGACATGCGGCATTGACTAAAGAGTCAATTTCTATCGCAAAATCCGAGGTGGGGTCTTTTGGAATCTTTTTATACGTTTTACTATCGGAGAGAAGTCTCCTGGCTTCAATGAAATAGTCATTGTGGTCCTGTATAACGACTCCTCCACCTTTATCAGCAATCCTAATGACTATGTCTCTAGCTTCTGTGAGACTTTGAAGGGCTCCAATCTCAAAAGGCGAGAGATTGTTGTTTTTTTTGGAGGCTGCTGATGTGCAGAGTTTCTGAAAGTCTGCGAATACTACCCTATAGAAACTTTCAATGTATGGGCCTTTAGAATGTACAGGATTAAAAATGGATTGAGGTTTGAAGGCAGTATGAATAACTGGAGGGGAGGTAGCTGGATGTTGGGTAAGCAAATAAAACAGTTCTTCATCAACCAAGGGATCTTCTATGTCATCAATAAAATTGGAGTTGTATAAAAATACATTGGAAGGGATGGTAGGAGATGTGGGATGGGATTCGATATTATTCAAATGATCCTTTTGTTCTTTAATGTAAAAATGCCTCTTAAGGGTAAGGTTGCATGTGTATCTGTTTAAATCTTTAAAGAGCAAGAAAGGATTAGGTTTGTTAAGTGGTGCAAAGTTGAGACCTCTACTAAGGAGGGAAGTGTCGGCAGGAGAAAGGGTACGGGAAGATAAATTGAATATTTTTATAGTTTCCTTACTTTGATTGCATTGGGATTTTTTTCTATTTTGTCCCCCTCTGCTGCCTCTCCGGTGAGTTTTCTTTTTTTGTTGTTTTTGGGTGCTGTCAGAGGAGGACTGGAGACTAAAAAAGAAGACGGTATAACAGAACTAGTCCCGATAGGGACAGGGATAATGGGTAGTTCGGAAGGGGCCACAGAGGGATCAGTATGAGAATTAGGGGGAGGAGCTACCGTGATGTCCATAGTGCTAGTAGAAGCACTATGGCTGGTAGAGGGACCAGAAGGAATAGCTGCCGGGTGAGCAGATGATCTATTATAAAATCTATTCAAGGCTTGAATTAGGCTGGCATTACCATGGGTGGAGATGTGTTTCTTTTGGTTATTTATTGCATTATTTGTTTTAAGCAACTGTCCTTTTCTAAGGTCAGGGATTCTAGGACCCTGGGTCGGCTTATAAGGCCTGCGAGATACCCCTGGGCCGAAAGGACCAGGAATCACTAGACTCATCAAGGGACGGGGGGGATCAGGGCCTAGAGGTGGAAGAACAGATAGTGATGATGAACTGGGAAAAGCTTCTAAGGAAGGTAAATGGCCTGGTGGAACACGATGAAGAATGTTCTTAGTTTTATTCCATGTGAAAACATTATCTTGGTTGAAGTAATCTAGGTCACGCCTAAACTTCCCCAACTTCATGTGTAATAGGTTATCTTCATCGTTTTGGGTATTTTTCTTAAGTATTTCAAACCAGGAAAGGGGGAGGGGAGTGTTGAAACTGACAATATTCTTAATGAGGATGTGTGTGTCATTTTTAAGTTTTTCGAACCTGGAGGTTCTGTGTGAGATAAGTATCCTCATCCATTTTGAGGTACAGAACTTGGCTATTTCTGCCCATTCTTTCTTGTTGTCGGCTTCAAGAAATTGGCATTTTTCATCACCCTTAGACCCCTAGGAGAGATCTTGGTGTGGAGGTATTTTTCTAGAAAGAATTTGTCCCACCACTGCTGATTAGTGGTTTGGACAAGTCTCTCCAGTTGCTTAAATTTCTCACATATAGAGTGACGTGCTTTACTGGGGAGAACATAGTTTTCCAAAAATAGAGATGTGGGGAAAATGGTCCATATGGCATCCAGGACCGCATATTTGTTAGTTTCTAGATCTTCAATAAGATCCATAGCACAAATAAAAGGGGGGGGGGAGAAGAAATAAATAAATAGTAAAAGTAAAGGGAGAAAAAATAATAATAATAATGAATACAAATAATAACTGACCAAAAAAAGGGGGGGGGAGGGGGAGGGGGGAAAAATATGTAGTACTAGAAACGAAAATATGTATATAATATAATAAAATAAAACCTGGGAACCACAAAAAGAACAAAAAAGGGGGGGATGGAAAGCGGGATGTGCTGCCCAATAGGTTTCAAGAACAGATACACAAACAAGTAATGGCGCACAAAATCCACACAAACAAATATTTCCCCAATTGATCAATAAAATTAAAATAAATATAATGACATAAGATGACAGGAAAGTTATTGTAAACACCAAAAAGGTCTAAAAATGGAGTCCATAAAGTCTGTCCACATACTGTGATGTATGTGGGAGAAAGCAGGGATGGAGAGGATCCACTATGCACAGGGCAGCCATCATAGGTGAACAGAAACCATGTTCAGGGAAAACTGAAAAGCAAGGAGAGAGGCGCCTCTAAGTGCAATAGTATAAAACAACTTTTTATTTTGAATACAAGGTACACTCACATTTAGGTGAATGAATACAGGCGCATAGCAATGTCGGGATGACGACCAACTGCTGCAAATCACAGGTCACAGGTTTCCTAGCTCAGCAGTGAAGGCAGGAGTGTCTCTGTAGATGTACTGGCCGGCTTCCAGGGACAGCAATCCTGTGGAGTGTTGAAAGCGAGGCTTGGAATGCAGACGTGGCTGGATGGCAGGGAGTGACGTCATCAAAAATGGACGCGTTTCATGAGCGTGCGGGCTTGCAGTGTCCTGGCAAGTCGCGCTCCTTTCTCAACATGACATAAGGGCGGAAGTGCATAGGCGCCTATTATAGAAGAAAGGTGAGCTGGGTAGGGTGGTGCAAGAGGAGGGGAGTATCCAATCAGGGGAAGGAAAGAATGGTCATGTGGTCAGAGTCACAGAAAGCTGAGGCTAAATTAGGTATACATAAAGGAGAAAAAAAAAGGGAAAATAAAGAGAAGAATGGGGGCGGTGGCTGCAGAGCTGGATACAGTAGTAGTGGGTATAGATCTGATGGAAATAAATAAATAAATAGTAACAAAGTGTTAGAGAGCTCTAAAAGGGGGGGGGAGGGGGGGAAAAGAGATTAGCAACTGACATTAGTACAGACAGTGCTACGGGAACTAAGGTGAATGGAAAATGACACAAAACACAAGCGGAAAAGAGGAATTTTCTATTGGTTAAAGGGATTACTACAGATAATACAGCGGGGGAGTATACCTGAGGAAAAAAATAAATTAAAAGGTATCTCCATATAAATCCTCATGCCCTGACAGTAATGTACAGGGCAACTATATATATAGATGGAATAGGAGGAAGAAGAAAGTTGTTATAAATATATATATATATATATATATATATATATATATATATATATATATATGGTGATAATTATGATAATATAGAAGGGGAGGAGGGGGGGGATGGATATTTTAATTATTTTAATTAGATATAAATGGAGGGGTGGGAGGGGCGGGGTCCGGGAATGGAAGAATGGGTAATAGGTACGAAAGGCAAAGAATGAACTGAAGGAATGTTTGTCATGCTGATAAATATAAATATATATATATATAAATATGCAGGCATATACATATATTGGTGTTAAATAATATTCACAAAATATGCGTGAAACATAATAATTATGTTAAAAATATCACCTGACATAAAAGATGTTTAGAGATATTTTTTAGGGGATTATTAAAAAGATATATCTATATATATATATATATATATATATATATATAAAAGAAATTATATGTATATAGAATATTAGTACTAAAAATAGTAAGGATATACATATAGGCCTGTGGAAGTATGCAATAGATAATACAATAAATAACCATCGATGTAATGAAATACAATAAATCTTTACTTGAATAAATATACACTGCAATTATTCTTGCGATTTTTTTATTGGCCTAACAGTGCTCACCTCACTCAAAGTCCCAAGGGCGAATCTCTCCTTTTTTTCATGAAATTCAGGGATGGAGGTGTGTCACTGGTGACACCAGACCCTTCTTTTTTCTTTTTTCTCAAAGATACCCGGGTGGAAGACACCCAATAGCCCAAAACTGGTCTGCGGTCACACTCGCCAATAAAAACAAAAACATACATATATGTATGGATTTTACATTTTTATCATGCACTAGCCATTTGTTATTCCAACATATCCAATAACATCTCGCATTGGACTTTTATCCCAATCCAGCTGGTGTGGTGTTCTCTGTTGGCGGCGGTGCTACTTTATTTCTCCCTGGGAGCTGCGATGTGCATCACAAGGGGGATCCTTGTCCCCTGCTGTCCCCGCCTGCCCTTTTTGAGCGGGCGGGGCCACTTGCACATCAGCACCATGTTAATGCGTCGGCCGCGCGATGTCTGTGATTTTGCAGCATCGCTGTGGCTGCAGGCATTACTACCATCAAGATGGTCCTGGGAGTGTCTTGGCTCACACACCGCCTTTTTGATGGTTGGTGGGTTTAGGCACTCGTTTGCTGGTCATTTGCACATGGTGTTGGGGGCGGAGCCTCTCGGGCCCCTTCGGGGGTATATATTGGAGGTTTGCACAGCATGGATCTCATTGTTTGCTTTCTTTCACTGAGGACAGACACACAAGTGCAGGTCCTTCCCTTGGAATTTACTACTCTTAGACCTACTTCACCAAGGTATACTTTTATATGTTTATATATTACTCACTGCAAGCATTTACATGCAACTTGTTTTCTCATCACAGTCCTCACCACACACCTGTATTTCATTCCATTCACACTCTCTTTCACTCATTACTTTCCTCTCTAATCTTTCCTTAATCATACTAGTCAATCTGGTATTTTTTCACTCTCCCCCTCAGTCTCCATACTCTAACCATTCTTGGCTCATGTCTTTTATACATGCAAAGACATATATGTTACCATATACTCGTATACTCCCATATTTTAATTATTCAATATACATATTTATATTTAGAGCCAACATTCCTCTTGGATTCACTGACACTCTTGGGGTTACACCTATTCCATCCATGCTGGGCCTTCCTTCCGTTTGACTCCGATTTGGAGCTTTGTTTGGCTCCGCCTCCTCAGCTCCCTGGTGAGACAGTCGCTGCCGCCGTTTGAGCTTCACCCCCGCTGTCTTTTGGCAATGTCCAGTGGTGAGTATGGGGTTTTCCATATTCAAGGCCCCCCCCCTGTGCCTTCATATCATGCTTTATACTATATCACTCTCATTTTAGGTACACTACGTGCATCTACCCCTGAAGAGCGAGCCAAGCCTCGCGAAACGCGTCGGGTTACTTTTGATGCCTATGTGTTTACATAATTACTGTCAGATACTCGTAATATCATTTTACCTAATTTATATTGGTCTTGTATTTTGTATGAATTGGCCCATGTTCATGACATCAATGTATGTACTGCTCTTTACTTGAATAAATATACACTGCAATTATTCTTGCGATTTTTTTATTGGCCTAACAGTGCTCACCTCACTCAAAGTCCCAAGGGCGAATCTCTCCTTTTTTTCATGAAATTCAGGGATGGAGGTGTGTCACTGGTGACACCAGACCCTTCTTTTTTCTTTTTTCTCAAAGATACCCGGGTGGAAGACACCCAATAGCCCAAAACTGGTCTGTGGTCACACTCGCCAATAAAAACAAAAACATACATATATGTATGGATTTTACATTTTTATCATGCACTAGCCATTTGTTATTCCAACATATCCAATAACATCTCGCATTGGACTTTTATCCCAATCCAGCTGGTGTGGGGTTCTCTGTTGGCGGCGGTGCTACTTTATTTCTCCCTGGGAGCTGCGATGTGCATCACAAGGGGGATCCTTGTCCCCTGCTGTCCCCGCCTGCCCTTTTTGAGCGGGCGGGGCCACTTGCACATCGGCACCATGTTAATGCGTCGGCCGCGCGATGTCTGTGATTTTGCAGCATCGCTGTGGCTGCAGGCATTACTACCATCAAGATGGTCCTGGGAGTGTCTTGGCTCACACACCGCCTTTTTGATGGTTGGTGGGTTTAGGCACTCGTTTGCTGGTCATTTGCACATGGTGTTGGGGGCGGAGCCTCTCAGGCCCCTTCGGGGGTATATATTGGAGGTTTGCACAGCATGGATCTCATTGTTTGCTTTCTTTCACTGAGGACAGACACACAAGTGCAGGTCCTTCCCTTGGAATTTACTACTCTTAGACCTACTTCACCAAGGTATACTTTTATATGTTTATATATTACTCACTGCAAGCATTTACATGCAACTTGTTTTCTCATCACAGTCCTCACCACACACCTGTATTTCATTCCATTCACACTCTCTTTCACTCATTACTTTCCTCTCTAATCTTTCCTTAATCATACTAGTCAATCTGGTATTTTTTCACTCTCCCCCTCAGTCTCCATACTCTAACCATTCTTGGCTCATGTCTTTTATACATGCAAAGACATATATGTTACCATATACTCGTATACTCCCATATTTTAATTATTCAATATACATATTTATATTTAGAGCCAACATTCCTCTTGGATTCACTGACACTCTTGGGGTTACACCTATTCCATCCATGCTGGGCCTTCCTTCCGTTTGACTCCGATTTGGAGCTTTGTTTGGCTCCGCCTCCTCAGCTCCCTGGTGAGACAGTCGCTGACGCCGTTTGAGCTTCACCCCCGCTGTCTTTTGGCAATGTCCAGTGGTGAGTATGGGGTTTTCCATATTCAAGGCCCCCCCCCCTGTGCCTTCATATCATGCTTTATACTATATCACTCTCATTTTAGGTACACTACGTGCATCTACCCCTGAAGAGCGAGCCAAGCCTCGCGAAACGCGTCGGGTTACTTTTGATGCCTATGTGTTTACATAATTACTGTCAGATACTCGTAATATCATTTTACCTAATTTATATTGGTCTTGTATTTTGTATGAATTGGCCCATGTTCATGACATCAATGTATGTACTGCTCTTTACTTGAATAAATATACACTGCAATTATTCTTGCGATTTTTTTATTGGCCTAACAGTGCTCACCTCACTCAAAGTCCCAAGGGCGAATCTCTCCTTTTTTTCATGAAATTCAGGGATGGAGGTGTGTCACTGGTGACACCAGACCCTTCTTTTTTCTTTTTTCTCAAAGATACCCGGGTGGAAGACACCCAATAGCCCAAAACTGGTCTGCGGTCACACTCGCCAATAAAAACAAAAACATACATATATGTATGGATTTTACATTTTTATCATGCACTAGCCATTTGTTATTCCAACATATCCAATAACATCTCGCATTGGACTTTTATCCCAATCCAGCTGGTGTGGTGTTCTCTGTTGGCGGCGGTGCTACTTTATTTCTCCCTGGGAGCTGCGATGTGCATCACAAGGGGGATCCTTGTCCCCTGCTGTCCCCGCCTGCCCTTTTTGAGCGGGCGGGGCCACTTGCACATCGGCACCATGTTAATGCGTCGGCCGCGCGATGTCTGTGATTTTGCAGCATCGCTGTGGCTGCAGGCATTACTACCATCAAGATGGTCCTGGGAGTGTCTTGGCTCACACACCGCCTTTTTGATGGTTGGTGGGTTTAGGCACTCGTTTGCTGGTCATTTGCACATGGTGTTGGGGGCGGAGCCTCTCGGGCCCCTTCGGGGGTATATATTGGAGGTTTGCACAGCATGGATCTCATTGTTTGCTTTCTTTCACTGAGGACAGACACACAAGTGCAGGTCCTTCCCTTGGAATTTACTACTCTTAGACCTACTTCACCAAGGTATACTTTTATATGTTTATATATTACTCACTGCAAGCATTTACATGCAACTTGTTTTCTCATCACAGTCCTCACCACACACCTGTATTTCATTCCATTCACACTCTCTTTCACTCATTACTTTCCTCTCTAATCTTTCCTTAATCATACTAGTCAATCTGGTATTTTTTCACTCTCCCCCTCAGTCTCCATACTCTAACCATTCTTGGCTCATGTCTTTTATACATGCAAAGACATATATGTTACCATATACTCATATACTCCCATATTTAATTATTCAATATACATATTTATATTTAGAGCCAACATTCCTCTTGGATTCACTGACACTCTTGGGGTTACACCTATTCCATCCATGCTGGGCCTTCCTTCCGTTTGACTCCGATTTGGAGCTTTGTTTGGCTCCGCCTCCTCAGCTCCCTGGTGAGACAGTCGCTGCCGCCGTTTGAGCTTCACCCCCGCTGTCTTTTGGCAATGTCCAGTGGTGAGTATGGGGTTTTCCATATTCAAGGCCCCCCCCCCCCTGTGCCTTCATATCATGCTTTATACTATATCACTCTCATTTTAGGTACACTACGTGCATCTACCCCTGAAGAGCGAGCCAAGCCTCGCGAAACGCGTCGGGTTACTTTTGATGCCTATGTGTTTACATAATTACTGTCAGATACTCGTAATATCATTTTACCTAATTTATATTGGTCTTGTATTTTGTATGAATTGGCCCATGTTCATGACATCAATGTATGTACTGCTCTTTACTTGAATAAATATACACTGCAATTATTCTTGCGATTTTTTTATTGACCTAACAGTGCTCACCTCACTCAAAGTCCCAAGGGCGAATCTCTCCTTTTTTTCATGAAATTCAGGGATGGAGGTGTGTCACTGGTGACACCAGACCCTTCTTTTTTCTTTTTTCTGTAATGAAATACAATAAATAACCATCGATGTAATGAAATAAAATCAAATAGCAGATGAGGATAAAAACATTTATAAAATGGTGGAAATCTCGATCCCCTCATTTATACCACCAGGAGAGAGAACATCTAAAGTGTAAATCCAAAAAGTTTCCCTGGCGCATAACCTCTTGAACCGCTCTGCTGGTGTAAATGAGTGGGGGATCTGTTCAATCACCCAAACCTTGAGGCCACTAGTAGATTTATTATGAGCCACACAGAAGTGTCTGGGAACACTGTGGGGGTCAGTGCCTCCTTCAATTAATCTCCTGTGTTCCCCAAACCTGACTCGCAAGGCTCGTATGGTGCGGCCAACATATATAAGGCCGCAAGGGCAAATGAGGCCATACACTACAAAATCAGAGGAGCAATTGTAAAACTCTTTAAGTGGAAACGTTTTTCCTTTTGTAGAGAAAGATTTTTGTCCATGATGGACATAATGGCAGGTTTTGCATAGAGTTTTGTTACACTTGTACATGCCAACTAGCGGTATGAGGACTAATGGCGTGGTGGTGCAGGCACGAGGACGAATCTTACTAGGAGCCAATTTGCTTTTAAGGTTAGGTGCTCTGCGGTACGTTACTTTGGGACGTGCAGGAATGATCGATTTAAGGGCTTGGTCCTGTAAAAGGATCTTCCAATGGTTGGCTAAGATGCTTTCCATTTTTTTATATTCAAAATGGAAAGTAGTAGTAAAACAGAGAGAGTGATTCTCTGCCTCACAAACTATTTTAGGGGGTTTACCCTTAAGATAAAAAAGGAAGGCCTCTTCAATAAGGCCATCTGGGTACCCTTTCTCATTGAATTTTTTCTTGGCGTCTTTGACAAAAGAGGGTAAATTATTCACATATGGACGAACCTGTTCATCAATAAATTTGCTAAGGTTTTCGGTGATGCTGCCACATCCCGAAACAACGGGACGTCCTGGAGGTATGGTTTGATTTTTGTGCACCTTGGGCAAGCTGTAAAAAGTGGGGATTCTCGGGTGGAGAGTTCTAATATAATTCCAAATTTGTAAATTAATAGTCTTATTAGTATAAGCATTATCAATCAGCAAATAAAATGCACTATTGAATTTCGTTTGTACCAGTCATTACTGTTTAATATTTTTAAACACATCTCCTTATATTGAGAATTCCCCATGTAGCGGCTGCTCCTCACACTCCCCTCTTGGTCTCGTCTTTCTCTTGTCTAGGGGTATCTTAGAGGGGAGGGAGCGGGGACACTACGCCTAGCTTCCACCACAGATGTTAGTGCGGTATAAGCAACAGTTCAGTATTACCTTCGGGTCAGTGTTGTGCACCTGGATCCTCCCCCCAAAAGTCACCGCGAACCATGTCTGTCAGAAAATGAGCTCCACACCATTAAAGTTCAACACTCCTTTATTCTTCTTGTCTGAACACAAACAGTTGAACTCCCTTGATAGAACAGAACAGAAAAGGAGGTGTGGATGCGAACAGGCCCAGACACAATGTAAGCTGTCACTTCCCTTCCTAGAAGTGTGTCCTGGTCTCCGAAAGGAGGGTAGATTTCCTTCCAGGCCGTCTCCGATGAGAGACTCACTTGTCACCGGCAATATGCTGCACCGGGTCTTCAAATGAGTAGCTCCCCCCGGTCCATGGCGCCTTCCGGATTCGGGTACACAAAAATCCCTGGGCACCCTAGGATCTCCTTCCCTCGCGGAACTCAGTGTTGGGCACTGAGCTCCGGACCTCCATCCAAGTACCTCACCCCAGGCTAAAGGTGCCTGGGATGGAACTCGACCTCCGCTGTCCTCTAGGCCTAAGCCACCCAGAGGAGCAACACGACCCACCGTCCGCAAGCTGAAGGTGCCCGTGACAAAGATGGCCGGCCCCCTTTATACCCTCTCCCAGCAAGCACGGCGGGTTCCCCGCCCCACCATACCGCTGCCGAGGGAGGACAAAAAGGAGGACGGCACACAGCAATGATTCAACCCCAGCCCAGGGCGACAGCGCCACCCACAGGGCTGCAGGGAATTACACATCACTGATGTCTCTGCCAAATTCAAAATTACACCCGGAAAAGTACATACCCGCTACACTCTCCCCTCGGTCCTTTGACACTGGTCCCCAGTGTCTGGAGTAAACCATGCCCTAAACAGCTGACATGATTCAGTCCAGAAACAGACTAACAATTGGATACACAAAAAAATATAAAAACTTTGTAAACTATCCTGTTAAAACATTGTGTCTGAGCCCTGTAAAGAAAGGGAAAAAAAAAGACAGAAGAGAAACAACAGTATTGATCCATAACTTTGAATCACATATTCACATTTGACTTTCCCACCCATCCTGACTAAGACCCACCCCATCCTCAGTAAACTTGATGGGATGTTCTCCTGCAGAGGGAAAAGAAAGGATTTACACACATAACCCTGACACCTGTATTCGTGTAATGGAAAAGAGACTTCTCCGAGAATAAATCCCTTTTCTCCAAGTGAGTGTGTGATAAGTGTTTAAACGTTGCTCAACACTGCCACCTGGTGACAGCATCGCGGTAACTGCACCCGTGGAACTTTCCTCTTTTCTTTCGGCCCTATCTACCCCAGAGTCAGTATTCTCTTTGCTGGAAAAGTGAAGAACAAACAGGAACAGTTCTTCATTCCTCTGGGCACAAAAGCAACGGGCCCCAGAAAGTTCAGCAGCATGATAAGAACGGAGTCTCTTTTCTCCTACAGGTAAAAACGGGGATGCGGCAGAACAAGTGGTTTCAAGTGCTGATCCATGGTCTCCAGATGATACTCCACATCTTCTCCTTCCTTTCTTCGGATCAACACTTTGTCTGCATGGATGTGCCGTCCTAACATCCATTCTGCCTTGCAGTCTTTGAATCGCTGGGAGACCTTCGGAGAGCATGCCAGGTACCTGCGGGCGTGGGGAACCTGAAGGTGGGTCCACACAAAGTCATTGTACCAGCGCTCCCGACACACTTCCACCTCATAGAGTAAGTCCTTCAATAAGTATGGATACTCCCATCCGTACTCCGCAGCAACCTTCTGCCCAAATAGGCGTTGTAATCTTGCCAGAGGAGGCATGGTAGCTTTGTCCCCTTCGCCAGGCAACACTATCGAGTCCGGGTGGCGAGGGACCTTGATCACATCTGATTGGGGCATAGGGGCCCGCAGCAACAGTCTCTTTTCCCCGGCCTTCGGTACAGATGGCACCGGGGATGTAACAGCAGACTGGGGATGGGACCTCTCTTCAGGCGCTGATGCCTCCACCCGGGGTGTGCTTTCCCCTGTTGACATGGGTGGATCTCTGATCCTCCGAGAGGAAGCAAGCGGTACTTTGTCCCAGCCCTTCTCAGCAAACAAATCGTCTATTGCCACGTCGTCTCCCATGTCCGAGAGCGACTCCAGGTCAGAGGTGTCACACTCCTCCGTGGGTATGTAGCCGGTTGTAGAAACGGAGCCACCACCTCCCGCGGATTCGCTAGGCCATGACTTCCCGCAACCTCCGCCCACACACCAAGTCTCCCCGCCTGGCTTACCTCGGCCTTTACTTGAAGCGGGACGTCCGGAACTCTGGTCGACGGATTCATCCAGGCCGGGCATAAGTGGGCGAGATGGTCTACCACAACCGCTGGTCGGGGCTACCATGCCGGTCTTCCTCTTCGGTGGCGGACGCTGCGAGACAGTGGTGACCGAGTCAGCATCCTCAGATTTCTCCCGTTGGGGTTTTACAACCTCCTCCGCGGTCGTTGCAGTGTGCGCAGGGGTGACTCTCACAGCAGTGATTCCTCCTCTTTGAGTGGTGTTGCCAGAAGCCCGGCCGGGGTAAATGATTCTCGGCCTCTCCACCGCCGGATCCACTTCGAACAGGAACTCCCCACAGGCCTCACAGCGTCCGAACGGCTTCAACTGGCACACCAGTCCAGAACACCCGGGACAAATCACACCCAGGGCCTCAACGTCCATGCACGAGTACAGGGTGAATCAACCCCTTGGCTTTAGTCGGATCCCCGTATCCGTTACTGGAGCAGCAGCGGTCAAAGTCGTGGTGGAAGGATGAACTGGAATCCACGAGGTGTGTCCGAACATGGCGACCTGTTGCTGATCCATCACACACTGCAAGGTTTTTGCGCCAACGTCCCACGTGTAGCCCTTCACACGTATTGGACTCCTCCCCTTTGCTCCAGTTCGCGGGCTTTTTTTCTTTTCTGTTTCTGAGTCACGCCCATGAACTAAGCGGTGGGGGTGTGCCTGGTGGCGCAGTGCAATAGAAGCCCCCCACGTGTAGTACTTCACACGGCTGAACTTCCCCCTCTTTCCACTCTTCTGCGCGGGCCTTTCCCTTCTTTGGGTCATGTCCACGACTTCGAGCAGGGATGCACTTCGGCCAATGAAGGCCTGCCTGTTCGCTTAACTCTTCCAACAGACACGTTCGATACTGTGGTGCACAAACACTATACCGGACCCGAGCCCCAACGTGTAGCGGCTGCTCCTCACACTCCCCTCTTGGTCTCGTCTTTCTCTTGTCTAGGGGTATCTTAGAGGGGAGGGAGCAGGGACACTACGCCTAGCTTCCACCACAGATGTTAGTGCGGTATAAGCAACAGTTCAGTATTACCTTCGGGTCAGTGTTGTGCACCTGGATCCTCCCTCCAAAAGTCACCGCGAACCATGTCTGTCAGAAAATGAGCTCCACACCATTAAAGTTCAACACTCCTTTATTCTTCTTGTCTGAACACAAACAGTTGAACTCCCTTGATAGAACAGAACAGAAAAGGAGGTGTGGATGCGAACAGGCCCAGACACAATGTAAGCTACCACTTCCCTTCCTAGAAGTGTGTCCTGGTCTCCGCACGAGGGTAGATTTCCTTCCAGGCCATCTCCGACGAGAGACTCACTTGTCACCGGCAATATGCTGCACCGGGTCTTCAAATGAGGAGCTCCCCCCGGTCCATGGTGCCTTCCGGATTCGGGTACCCAATCCCTGGGCATCCTAGGATCTCCTTCCCTCACGGAACTCAGTGTTGGGCACTGAGCTCCGGACCTCCATCCAAGTACCTCACCCCAGGCTAAAGGTGCCTGGGATGGAACTCGACCTCCGCTGTCCTCTAGGCCTAAGCCACCCAGAGGAGCGACATGACCCACCGTCCGCAAGCTGAAGGTGCCTGGGACTTCGACCCTGTGACAAAGATGGCCGGCCCTCTTTATACCCTCTCCCAGCAAGCACGGCGGGTACCCCACCCCACCATACCGCTGCCGAGGGAGGACAAAAAGGAGGATGGCACACAGCAATGATTCAACCCCAGCCCAGGGCGACAGCGCCACCCACAGGGCTGCAGGGAATTACACATCACTGATGTCTCTGCCAAATTCAAAATTACACCTGGGAAAGTACATACCTGCTACACCCATAATTATGATTAGTCAGTATTCTCTTTGCTGGAAAAGTGAAGAACAAACAGGAACAGTTCTTCATTCCTCTGGGCACAAAAGCAACGGGCCCCAGAAAGTTCAGCAGCATGATAAGAACGGAGTCTCTTTTCTCCTACAGGTAAAAACGGGGATGCGGCAGAACAAGTGGTTTCAAGTGCTGATCCATGGTCTCCAGATGATACTCCACATCTTCTTCTTCCTTTCTTCGGATCAACACTTTGTCTGCATGGATGTGCCGTCCTAACATCCATTCTGCCTTGCAGTCTTTGAATCGCTGGGAGAACTTCGGAGAGCATACCAGGTACCTGCGGGCGTGGGGAACCTGAAGGTGGGTCCACACAAAGTCATTGTACCAGCGCTCCCGACACACTTCCACCTCATAGAGTAAGTCCTTCAATAAGTATGGATACTCCCATCCGTACTCCGCAGCAACCTTCTGCCCAAATAGGCGTTGTAATCTTGCCAGAGGAGGCATGGTAGCTTTGTCCCCTTCGCCAGGCAACACTATCAAGTCCGGGTGGCGAGGGACCTTGATCACATCTGATCGGGGCATAGGGGCCCGCAGCAACAGTCTCTTTTCCCCGGCCTTCGGTACAGATGGCACCGGGGATGTAACAGCAGACTGGGGACGGGACCTCTCTTCAGGCGCTGATGCCTCCACCCGGGGTGTGCTTTCCCCTGTTGACATGGGTGGATCTCTGATCCTCTGAGAGGAAGCAAGTGGTACTTTGTCCCAGCCCTTCTCAGCAAACAAATCGTCTATTGCCACGTCGTCTCCCATGTCCGAGAGCGACTCCAGGTCAGAGGTGTCACACTCCTCCGTGGGTATGTAGCCGGTTGTAGAAACGGAGCCACCACCTCCCGCGGATTCGCTAGGCCATGACTTCCCGACACCTCCGCCCACACACCAAGTCTCCCCGCCTGGCTTACCTCGGCCTTTACTTGAAGCGGGACGTCCGGAACTCTGGTCGACGGATTCATCCAGGCCGGGCATAAGTGGGCGAGATGGTCTACCACAACCGCTGGTCGGGGCTACCATGCCGGTCTTCCTCTTCGGTGGCGAACGCTGCGAGACAGTGGTGACCGAGTCAGCATCCTCAGATTTCTCCCGTTGGGGTTTTACAACCTCCTCCGCGGTCGTTGCAGTGTGCGCAGGGGTGACTCTCACAGCAGTGATTCCTCCTCTTTGAGTGGTGTTGCCAGAAGCCTGGCCGGGGTAAATGGTTCTCGGCCTCTCCACTGCCGGATCCACTTCGAACAGGAACTCCCCACAGGCCTCACAGCGTCCGAACGGCTTCAACTGGCACACCAGTCCCGAACACCCGGGACAAATCACACCCAGGGCCTCAACGTCCATGCACGAGTACAGGGCGAATCGACCCCTTGGCTTTAGTCGGATCCCCGTATCCGTTACTGGAGCAGCAGCGGTCAAAGTCGTGGTGGAAGGATGAACTGGAATCCACGAGGTGTGTCCGAACATGGCGACCTGTTGCTGATCCATCACACACTGCAAGGTTTTTGCGCCAACGTCCCACGTGTAGCCCTTCACACGTATTGGACTCCTCCCCTTTGCTCCAGTTCGCGGGCTTTTCTTCTTTTCTGTTTCTGAGTCACGCCCACGAACTAAGCGGTGGGGGTGTGCCTGGTGGCGCAGTGCAATAGAAGCCCCCCACGTGTAGTACTTCACACGGCTGAACTTCCCCCTCTTTCCTCTCTTCTGCGCGGGCCTTTCCCTTCTTTGGGTCATGTCCACGACTTCGAGCAGGGATGCACTTCGGCCAATGAAGGCCTGCCTGTTCGCTTAACTCTTCCAACAGACACGTTCGATACTGTGGTGCACAAACACTATACCGGACCCGAGCCCCCACGTGTAGCGGCTGCTCCTCACACTCCCCTCTTGGTCTCGTCTTTCTCTTGTCTAGGGGTATCTTAGAGAGGAGGGAGCGGGGACACTACGCCTAGCTTCCACCACAGATGTTAGTGCGGTATAAGCAACAGTTCAGTATTACCTTCGGGTCAGTGTTGTGCACCTGGATCCTCCCTCCAAAAGTCACCGCGAACCATGTCTGTCAGAAAATGAGCTCCACACCATTAAAGTTCAACACTCCTTTATTCTTCTTGTCTGAACACAAACAGTTGAACTCCCTTGATAGAACAGAACAGAAAAGGAGGTGTGGATGCAAACAGGCCCAGACACAATGTAAGCTACCACTTCCCTTCCTAGAAGTGTGTCCTGGTCTCCGCACGAGGGTAGATTTCCTTCCAGGCCATCTCCGACGAGAGACTCACTTGTCACCGGCAATATGCTGCACCGGGTCTTCAAATGAGGAGCTCCCCCCGGTCCATGGTGCCTTCCGGATTCGGGTACCCAATCCCTGGGCATCCTAGGATCTCCTTCCCTCGGGGAACTCAGTGTTGGGCACTGAGCTCCGGACCTCCATCCAAGTACCTCACCCCAGGCTAAAGGTGCCTGGGATGGAACTCGACCTCCGCTGTCCTCTAGGCCTAAGCCACCCAGAGGAGCGACATGACCCACCGTCCGCAAGCTGAAGGTGCCTGGGACTTCGACCCTGTGACAAAGATGGCTGGCCCCATTTATACCCTCTCCCAGCAAGCACGGCGGGTTCCCCACCCCACCATACCGCTGCCGAGGGAGGACAAAAAGGAGGATGGCACACAGCAATGATTCAACCCCAGCCCAGGGCGACAGCGCCACCCACAGGGCTGCAGGGAATTACACATCACTGATGTCTCTGCCAAATTCAAAATTACACCCGGGAAAGTACATACCCGCTACACCCATAATTACGATATTACCCCCTTTATCTGCTGGTTTTATCGTCAGCTGAGTCTATTTGATCAAATTCTCAAGGGCCTTCTTTTCACCTCCGGTCAAGTTAGATGGAGTTTTACAATGAGAGTTAAGTTTCTTAATATCTCTTGTTGTCATAGTCAGGAAAGCTGATATTAGTACCTATAACTGGAAATTTATCACCTTTCTTTTTAAGGGAAGATTGTATTTTGGGTAGGATGACCTTTTTTGTAGTTGGTATCGGTGTATCTCCTTTGAGCAAACTATCCAGATCGATCCTGTCTATGAGGTCCAAATTCTCATGATCCACAGAGAAATCCACAAGGGTTTGTACATCATGTTCATGTTGAGTTACAGTTTTTTCTTTTTCTTTGGTTGAAACTTCGATTTTAGTATGCATACTTTTCAATAACAATTTCCTTGAAAATAACTGTAAATCCTTGACTATCTCAAATTTGTCCAAGTCTGAACTTGGGCAAAAATGTAAACCCCTTGACAGGACCGATCTCTCATCCTCTGATAATGTGTAATCTGACAGGTTGATAATATTCAACCTATCACCACTAGATTCATGACCATCTAGCTATGGTGCTGCTTTTGCTGGCTCAGTATTTATCTCCGCCAAGGGTTCGGCCATGTCTGACATATTATTTTGAGGGAATAAAATTCCTGATGTGGATTGCTCAGATGGACCACCCCGTGATTCTGTTACCTTCATACTCATAGTGCCATTATGAGGAGGAAAAGATGTTGCTTCTACCATTCGTTTTTTGGTTTGTCCCTTATTGGGTGATTTCCATTTATTCTTTTCTGAGATTGAACGCTGTGAGAATGAGGAAAGAGAAGAATTTAGTGAGACATTAGATCCCCTGTCCCCAGCCGCACCCCTCATTTTTGTAAATTTGGGGCGTGTACGTGGGTTATTGTTTCTTTGCCAGTGATATGCTTTTGATTCTTTGAAAGCAATCTTGTCTCTCCAGAACTTCTGTTCTTTAGCTGGCAACACATTGCCGGCCTAAAGATCAAGATGAGTCTTAATTAGGGATGAGCTTCGAGCTCGAGTCGAACTCATGTTGGACTCGAACATTGCCTGTTCGCCCGTTCACCGAACAACGAACAATTTGGGGTGTTCGTGGCACATTCGAAAAGTCTATGGGAGAAATCTAAAGTGCTAATTATAAAGGCTTATATGCAAGTTATTGTCCTAAAAAGTGTTTGGGGACCCGGGTCCTGCCCCAGGGGACATGTATCAATGCAAAAAAAAGTTAAAAAAAACGGGCGTTTTTTTAGGAGCAGTGATTTTAATAATGATTAAAGTGAAACAATAAAAGTGAAATATTCCTTTAAATTTCGTACCTGAGGGGTGTGTATGATATGCATGTAAAGTGGCGCATGTTTCCCGTGCTTAGAACTGTCCCTGCACAAAGTGTCATTTATGAAGGAAAAAAAGTCATTTAAAACTCACTCGCGGCTATTAATGAATTGTCGGCTTTTATCAATACATAGAAAAGTCATTGATAAAAATAAAAAAAAAGCGTGGGGGTTCCCCCAAATTCAATTACCAGGCCCTTCAGGTCTGGAATGGATATTAAGGGGAACCCCGCCGCAAATTTTTTAAAAAATGGCGTGGGGTTCCCCCTAAATATCCATACCAGGCCCTTCAGATCTGGCATGGATTTTAAGGGGAACTCCACCCCAAATAAAAAAAAAATGGCGTGGAGTCCCCCCAAAAATCCATACCAGACCCTTATCCGAGCATGCAACCTGGCCGGCCGCAGGGGAAGAGGGGGGGACGAGAGAGCGGCCCCCCCTCCCTCCTGAACCGTACCAGGCCACATGCCCTCAACATGGGGAGGATGTCCCCATGTTGATGGGGACAAGGGCCTCATCCCCACAACCCTTGCCCGGTGGTTGTGGGGGTCTGCGGGCGGGGGGCTTATCGGAATCTGGAAGACCCCTTTAACAAAGGGGACCCCCAGATCCCGGCCCCCCCATGTGAATTGGTAAGGAGTACATTGTACCCCTACCATTTCACGAAGAAAGTGTCAAAAGATGTAAAAAAACCACACCAACACCTTGGAAAAGTCCTTTATGAAAAAAAAACAAAAACATTCCAGCGATGAAATCCAGTGTCCCGCGGCGATCCCGATGTCCAGCGCTGTCCGTCATTGGTTGTGCCTGAGCGGACCTGATGGGGAACTTCCTCTGCAGTGTTTTAAATGTATAGACCCGCCCCTTCTAAAGTTCCCCATCAGGTCCGCTCAGCGGACAATAAATTGCATATTAGCCTTTATAATTAGCACTTTAGATTTCGAACGTTCGAGTCCATTGTATTTATAAGGGTTCTAAAGTTCACGCGAACATTCTGTCTGTTCGCAGGTTCTGGTGCGAACCGAACAGGGGGGTGTTCGGCTGATCCCTGGTCTTAATGCCTTCTTCTAAACTTTTGTAGTTGTCAAGATTCTCACATGGTTTTAATTGCATATAGACATTCTCGATGTCTATATTCAAAACCAAAATTCTTCTAGAATATTCCTCCATTAGTAGCCTCATCATAATGTGGCTACATTGTTGTAAATTATTTTCCCATTGTTTCTTAAAGGATTCATCGATGTTATCAAAAGTAGGGAAAATCTGAATACGCAAGCCTAGCGGGTTCAGATCCGCCTTAATATATTGTTTGAATCCTTCAATGTGCCATAGTAATTGTGCCTTTTTCTCTACCAATTTGGATAATTGGGAGAAAAGAGCTGACATTTCAGAGGTTTGAGCTTCTTTCCTTGCCTGTTCTCTATATCTGGACATGTGTCCCTCAAAGTTCTTAGATTTGAACATGATTCTATATCAAACAATGAAATATATGAAAAATAAAAAATTACAAAAATACTGACAAATAAATATGAAAAGAAAAGAAGCAAACAATTGATACACAAATTAAGTGGTTGTAATGTCAACAGAGGATGATCTCCAACCCTTCAATTGAAATATGAGTACATATATGTAAAGAGTAAACAATATTGTGAATATTGTGAATGTCAGAAACGAAATTGGGGGTTTGGGTATTTGCTACCCTATTGCTACCCTATTGCCTGAGTTTAGGCCAGGATAGGGTGGTTCTTACATTGAAAGTACTAATTGTGGGCCTACTAATTTGCACTTTTTACCCCTTTTTTCAAGGTTTTTCAGTGTACACATTCATTAATGTACATAGAGTCTTCCTCAGTCCCGCCGTCCATCATCATTTGGGGACCCTTGTTGGAGACCTCTGGACTCTCTCAATAATTGAGCCCCCTCCATGCGCTGATCTCCTCTTTTTCCCCCATGTTTACATCATTAACAATGCACGTGACCTGTTTGACACATGGAATGCTGAACTAATTTGGAAATTTCTGTAAGCAAACATTTACTTGTTGTAATTATATTGTTTCTTGTATATAATAAGATACCTATCTATCCTATGTTTGTATATCTAACAGAATTTGTCTTTCCATAGACAACTTTTGACCTTTATGTCTACAAATCCCCTCAAGAAGGGTTTACCGAAACAGCTGTTGGGTCTGATCATAAATGTCCAACTTTCTCCCTATCAATATACCGAGCTTTCTGGATCTGTACATATTCCATGTGATTTTTATTCAGATTGTCTTTATGTTTTTGTACTCATCAATTAAATGTATACTGTTTATATACTCCTTTGTTGTTTGCAGTCACTTTAAAAGTCCCACCTCCAAGGGGGCTTTCTTTGTTTTGTCTAAAGAGCCATTGAACAACCTGTTTCTGTTTTAAAGGCTGGTTATGGCTGATTACTGTTAGCATGCTGAGAGAATAACAACTGTCATTTTGTGGGTTTAGGCTTGGTAAGAGGCTGCAATTAGTGCTGGTGGGGAAATGTTAAGGCTGATTATAGTCCTTGCCCATGGAAAACATAAGACGCAATTATTTAGTTATGCTTAACAACATAGGGAGAACAGACAACTTCTCTACATGAAGTGACATGTTTAAGAAGCAAACCAAGAACCTCAGTGTCTCAGTGCTAACTTGTTACCCACTGTGCTGTCACATGTGGAGCCCTCCCGTACATAAATACACATAACTACTGCATTTCTTTGGACATATAGGTGGTTGAATTACATTAGTCTGGAGTTATTCTTCTTGATTTATTATTTTATATTTGGTGGTTCTTGGTGTGTGAGTGTAGAATAGTGATGTTACCCTCTGAATTTTTGGAATGACATTTTTATTTCTTATGTTGGTATACATTTTTTGAGCTCAAATATGATCATTTGGAAATACTAAACAACACACACAATTGTGACTCATTTAAAATTTGCATCAGCAATGGTATTGTTTGTGGTTTGTAAAGACACCTTTGGGAGTTTGGGTAAAGATTTTTGTGAGATGGACAGCAACAAGTGAGAGAGACAGAGAAAAATATTTTACTATGAAAACATTCTAGAATTCTTAAAAAAAAAAAATAGATGAAGAAGAAGCAACATTGTTGCAAGGACAATTTATTTGAGAGAAAGATGCAGTCCATCTCAACATTAAAAGTATTTATTTGGGGAAGTTACAATTGTACCAATATAATCAATGGCTGAAACTTGCATTGGGCTACATAACTCTCATTTCCACTCTCAAAAATGCATTTTAGCCTAGCGCTAATTTTGGTATTTACTATAGCGCCCTGTAAAAAAGGCATGGGAGTTATAATGAGAGTATTTTTCATGTCTGAGCATGCTCAGTTGTGCTGGCACATACAGTAGTTGTAAAGAGAGGGGGAATTTATCTCTTCTCAGACTTTTAAAGATATTTCAGTGTATATATCACTTTTTAAAGCAGTTTAAAAGTAGATTATCGTTAACCACTTCTCTACTGTGCACGAAAACCCCCTTCCTGCCCAAGCCATTTTTTAGCTTTCAGCGCTGTCATACTTTGAATGACAATTGCGCGGTCGTGCGACGTGGCTCCCAAACGAAATTTGCGTCCTTTTTTTCCCACAAATAGAGCTTTCTTTTGGTGGTATTTGATCACCGCTGCGGTTTTTATTTTTTGCGCTATAAACAAAAGAAGAGCGTCCAGTTTGGAAAAAAAACACTATTTTTTAATTTTTGCTATAATAAATACCCATTTTTTTTTTTTTAAATAAAATTTTCCTCAGTTTAGGCCGATACGTATTCTTCTACATATTTTTGGTAAAAAAAAAATCGCAATAAGCGCGTATTGATTGGTTTGCGCAAAAGTTATAGCGTGTACAAAATAGGGGATAGATTTATAGCATTTTTTTTTTTTTTTTATTAGTAATGGCGGCGATCTGCGATTTTTTTATTGTGACTGCGATATTGCGGCGGACACATCGGACACTTTTGACACATTTTTGGGACCATTCACATTTATACAGCGATCCCTGCTATAAAAATGCATTGATTACTGTATAAATGTGATTGGCAGGGAAGGGGTTAACCACTAGGGGGCGGGAAGGGGTTAAATATGTTCCCTCAATGTGTTCTTACTGTGGGGGGAGGGGAATGACTGGGGGAGGTGACCGATGGTTGTCCCTATGTACAAGGGACACACCATCGGTCCCCTCTCCCTCACAGGACGTGGATCTCTGTGTTTACACACAGAGATCCACTTTCCTGCTCGTTTCCCGGGCAATCGCGGCCGCCGGGCACGCGCACCGGGGCCTTGTGAACGCTGTGGGCGCGCGCTTGCCGCTGGCGGCAAGCGCGCGCCTCCTAGCTCGTTTTAAAGGGAGGACGTCATATGACGTCCTCCCAGAACGAGAGTATCCTCCGCCCGCCGTCAATTGACAGTGGGCGGGGGACAAGTGGTTAAACAATATCATGCAGTAAACATTATTTCCATGTGCAATTCTCCAGGTTCTAGCAAGAGTAATGCCGCGTACACACGGTCGGAATTTCCGTTGGGATAAACTCTGATGGATTTTGCCGACGGAATTCCATTCAAGCTGTCTTGCATACACACTGTCACACCAAATTCCGACCGTCAAGATTGCGGTGACGTACAACACTACGACGAGCCGAGAAAAATTAAGTACAATGCTTCCGAGCATGCGTTGACTTGATTCTGAGCATGCGTGTTTTTTCTCTGTTGGAGTTCCATATAGACAAACGTAATTTCCGATAGAAAAAGTCAGATGGGGCACACACACACAGTCGGAATATCCGATGAAAAAAATCCGTCTGATAAGGGTTTGGGCGGTATCTGTTGTCTGGGCGCTATAGTAAATTCGACTTTGAGAGTATTTTTTTTCCGGGAGCTATAGTCAATTCCATTTTAGAGCTAATTAGCCCAGTGTTGGCTATTTTGAGAGTATTTATTCTCCCATCCTCATATTAGCACTATAGTAAAAGACCCCCATAGAGTGAGCAAATCTCCCTAATTGGGGCACAGACAACAATAGAAACCTAAGAGGTGTTCTCAGGGGCGTCCGCTGAACTTTTTTCGGGGGGGCATCATTTTAAGGTCATCCATGCATCTTTGGTGCAGTGGAGCAGCGCTGTATACACCACTCCTCCCAAATAAATGGGCACCGCTGCCGAGGCACCTGCAAAGCACTTCGGCAGCAGCGATACACAGTTGCATTTAACCCTGTCTTCGACCGCTAGCTGGGGTTAAAAGCGCACCACTAGCGGCCGAATAGCGCCACTAAAACTATGGTAAAGCGGCGCTTTATCAATAACGCGGCCAGCTGGCAGTGTGAAATAGCTCTTGAGGATAATTCAGCTTCACTCCACCATGTCCATATAAATATAGCCTAGAGAATGTACATCTTTATATATTGCAATGTATTGCAATACATCTGTTGTGACCATATTTTGATCTTTATAAAAACAGCCTATACTGTATAGGTTGTTTTCATCAAGATCAAAATATGGCCGCCCACAACACAGATGTATTGCAATACATTGCAATACAAAAAGATGTACATAGTGGTGTCGTGGCACAGGCACTGCTGTTACCTGTAGTTCTTCAGCGATAGGCCCAGGTCAGGCACTGGCAGCGTATTCTCTCATCTCGGCCACTGCACGCCACGCACCTGTGGGATGAGCCGGCCCATACATTTACACAGGCAGAGGCAGGCTGAGGCAGCAGCCAATCACGGAACAGCCGGGTCACGGACAGTGATGTTAAGAAGAGGCCCGAGCGGCAGAGCCAATCCGATGCTCGGGCCGGGGGTGAGGAGGGAGGGACGAATGTGTAGTCGGAAAAGACAGAGCAGCCCCCAGGCCAGCAGCAGACTTAAAAAAAAAGTCCAAGGCTGCCGCGGAGGCGGCCGTTGCAATACAGGTGGCAAGTGTCTTCACTCTGACTTCCGATTCCAGGGGGGGGGCAATTGACCCCCCTTGCCCTATGGAGTGGACGCCCATGGGTGTTCTAATCCCTCTCCACTTTATCCAAAACTAAAAATAAGTTTTGCCTTTAGTTATCTAAAGCGGGGTTCCACATTTTTTTTTTAAAGTCAACACTGTAGCTGCTGACTTTAAATAAGGGCACTTACCTGTCCTAGGCGCCCGCGAAGTCGGCCCGTCCAAGGCCTTGCGGCTTCACTGCCCGTTTCCTACTGCACGAGTCGCGGCACTTTGTGAATGGGCCGGCTGCTCTCTGGGATACACACAGTTCCCATAAGGCAGCACGCCCCATTGACCAGAAGACACCACGAGTAGGATGAGGAAGAAGACCAGCCGCGGAGGATGAAGAGGCAGATTAGGAACTTCCGCATAGCAACCACTATTTATGGTAAGTACATTATTTTTTTTTGAAGATTTTTGGTTTGTTTTTTTTTCAGGGTGGAACTCCACTTTAACATATGTTTACAGCTTCATTATAATTTATAGAGAGGAAAAACAAGCAGACATGATCATTATTCATTTATTTATTCTAATAAGATGTAACTCCTAAATGAAAAACACTTAGGACTCATGTACACTACAGCTGCTAAACTGAAGATTAGGAGCAGTTGTGCTTTTTTCTTTTCAGCAGCCCCTGAACACTATGTTATCTTATGTGTACATGTACACTCAGTCGTTTATAGTAGTTTAGAGATAGCTGAGATTACAGGCATTTTTTTGAAAGCAGAAAAATCGTGTTCAGGACTGTTGTTTACCGTCATTTCAAATGCCAAATGCTTGCGCATGTGCGTTTATAAGCGTTTTTAAAGTGGAAAACATTTATGATAATTTTTAATATATAAAATTTTGAAAAAAAACAAATTTCACCACGTGCTGTTTCCTGCATCAATGGATAAGTCCAAAAGAGACAAAATCTGGTCCTCTCAAGCAATTTTTGATGTCTTCGGAGCCTCAGCAACAGCAACATTAGGAGCATTTCCTCACACATGTTCATGATGGAATCCATAGTTAAAACACAAACAAATAAGACAGCTATCTACAAGTATGCATTGTGGGCATTTGGGAGGGTCTCCTGAGGTTATCTTTAAAAAACACTTCTAACCTCAAACGCTCATAACCGCTGCTAAACATGCACGTGGTATGTAAAATCTGTAAAATTTACTTTTTTCACTGTTGGTTTCCAGCTGTCAACTTTCCAGCATTCAGAATGTACATGAGTAGAGATGGCCTTGCGGTTCGCCCCGAAATCGGTTTGCGGCAAACTTTGCGCGTTTGCTATTCGCCAAACCGGTGGACATATGGCGCTGTTCGCGGCCGCCATATTCTTTTACATTGTGGAGAACTTTGACCCATGACACATCCATCATGTGGTACAAGACAGCCAATTGAGACATTTCAGCACATGGACATACCCCCTACCTTATAAATAGACCTGATCTGGCTGCCATTTTACATTCTGTCTTTTGTCAGTGTAGGGAAAGGTTGCTGTGTGGAGAAGGGACAGACTGTATCACTAGCTATTAGGTCCACAAAAGTCCTTTTAAGGACTGGTATAGGTGTACTATTGTTTGGTGTGCAGTATATAGGGTTGTAATACACGCATAAAATACTACCAAATATAGAAATCATATTATAGTTCATTTCAATTGTGCAGCATTGTGACTGCAGTGCTGAGCGATTCTGCAGCTGTCTTTTGTCAGTGTAAGGAGGGAGAGGTTGCTGTGCTGTGTATCAGGGACAGACTGTAATCACTAGCTATTAGGTCCACAAAAGTCCTTTGAAGGACTGGTATAGGTGTACTATTTGGTGTGCAGTATATAGGGGTGTAATACACGCATAAAATACTACCAAATATAGAAATCATATTATAGTTCATTTCAATTGTGACTGCAGTGCTGAGCGGTTCTGCAGCTCTTTTGTCAGTGTAGGGAGAGGTTGCTAACGTGTCGCAGGGACAGACTAGCGACAAAAATCGCTAACTAATAAAGGTCCACACAAAGGCCTTTTAAGGACTGGTATAGGTCTACTATTTGGTGTGCAGTATATAGGGGTGTAATACACGCATAAAATACTACCAAATATAGAAATCATATTATAGTTAATTTCAATTGTGCAGCCATGTGACTGCAGTGCTGAGCGGTTCTGCAGCTCCTTTGTCAGTGTAAGGAGAGGTTGCTGACGTGTCGCAGGGACAGACTAGCGACAAAAATCGCTAACTAATAAAGGTCCAAAAAAGTCCTTTTAAGGCCTGGTATAGGTGTACTATTTGGTGTGCAGTATATAGAGGTGTAATACACGCATAAAATACTACCAAATATAGAAATCATATTATAGTTCATTTCAATTGTGCAGCATTGTGACTGCAGTGCTGAGCGGTTCTGCAGGTCTTTTGTCAGTGTAGGGAGAGGTTGCTGACGTGTCGCAGGGACAGACTAGCGACAAAAAACTCTAACTAATAAAGGTCCACACAAAGGCCTTTTAAGGACTGGTATAGGTCTACTATTTGGTGTGCAGTATATAGGGGTGTAATACACGCATAAAATACTACCAAATATAGAAAGTATATTATAGTGCATTTTTACTGTGCAGCCATGTGACTGCTGAGCGGTTCTGCAGCGATACTACAAAGAGTGACAAACGCAATTAGAAAAAAGTATTATAACTGGTGTGATAGACCAGTGGCCCCCCAAAACGACAGATTGAAGCGGGGTGTTATATACCTTCTTCCACATATACTGCACTTCTCTAGAGACTTTTGTCACAGGGTCATTTAAAAAATGACAGGCAGAGGAAGAGGCAGGCCCTTCCACAGGGGTGGTAGGGGTAGGGCAGGAGCACCAGGCCGGAGCCAAAGTGGGAAGTTGCAGAAGGTGCGTTCGATTACATCAAAGGACGCACCAGACTTGGTTGAGTGGCTCACTCAGCCTTACTCTTCTGCACCCTCCTCATCCTCTCTATCTGCACCCTCTTCACTCTCTGCTGTGTGCACCCCCAAAGACACTACCACCAACACCACCACCACCATAAACCCTCCGCTTGAGTCACTGGAATTATTTTCCGATCCATCACAAGACATTTCCGATACGCAGGATCTCTTGGCATTGGATCAGGAAGAGGAGGTAGCAACAACTAGACATGTGCACTGCCAAAAAATTTGTTAGTTTTCGTTTTCGTTTCATTCGTTTTTTTTTTTTTTTCGTTTTTCGGGTCATTCGTTATGATCGCAATTCGTAAATTCGTAAATTTGTACATTCGTAAATTTATACATTCGTAAATTTGTACATTCGTAAATTTGTACATTCGTAAATTTATACATTCGTAAATTTGTACATTCGTAAATTTGTACATTCGTAAATTTATACATTCGTAAATTTATACATTCGTAATTTCGGAAATTTGGAAATTCGATATTTTCGAAAACCCGAAAATTTGAAAATCTGAAAAAATAACTATTAAATTATAGTTGTAATTTCCTTTCAAATTTGGCGAACGTAACGAATACAAATTTATCTGAAGTTACGCATAACCTGAAATAACAAATGCCGCATCTAAACAAATGGAACGGAACAAATTAATAATAATAATAATAAAACGTTTTTATTATTATTATTGTTATTTATTATTATTATTAATTCATTACGTTCGATTCGTTTAGATACGGCATTCATTATGTCGGAAAACAATTCGTAACTTCGTTAAGTTCACTAACAGCCAAATTTGAAAGGAAATTACAATACCTATAATTGAATAGTTAGTAATAGTTAAGTTATTAGTTAATTATTATTTCAGATTTCCAAATTTACTAATTTACGATTGTACGAATGTACAAATTTACGAATGTACGAATATTCGGAAATTCGTAAATTCAAATTTACGAATTTCCGGATAGTTGTACATTCGTAAATTCGTGCATTGGTAAATTCGTATATTCGTAAATTCGTACATTCGTAAATTTGAATTTACGAATATTCGTTAAATGAGTTTTCGTTAATTCGGATATTTCCGAATTAACGAATTTGTCAAAATTCGTTAAAAAACGAATTCGGAACGAAACGAATTGCACATGTCTAGCAACAACCGCCACTCAGCAGTCTGACGACAGTACCCAGATCAGCCCAAGGAGGTTGGTCCCCGCTGTTGCTGCCTACTCCGAGATCTCTAATGTTAGTGGTGGGGAAGGTGACGTCGATGGTGACGTGTCTATGGACGTCACGTGGGTGCCCACAAGAGAGGACCAGGAGGGGAGTTCAGAGGGAGAGATGGACCAGCAGATAGGGAGGAGAGGCAGGAGGAACTTACATTGCACAGGAGGGACAAACCAGACTGCTAATGTATCAGGACTCAGAGAGAGCCATCAACCATGTACGGTGACATCTGGTGCTCCCAGGACGCCGGCACATGGCTCCGCAGTGTGGGCTTTTTTTAACGTGTCCGCTGCTGACAATAGTGTTGCCATCTGCAGCCTTTGCAGTCAGCGCATAAGTCGCGGTAAGCCCAACACTCACCTAGGGACGACCGCCTTAAGAAGGCACATGAACTCCCATCACCGAGCCCAGTGGGAGCAACATCGTCAGAACCCACAAAGCCACACTCCAGGCTCTCACCGTCCAGCCTGTTATACTTCTCCTTCTCCTTCTCCTCTCTCCTCACAATTGTCCTCCACTCCACCTTCCATCATGCCGTCCTCAAGTTTTTCTGGAAAAAGGCAGGCTTCCGTGGGCCAAATGTTCGAGCGTAAAAAAAATTATGACGCCGGATAACCCTCTTGCCCAACGGTTGACCGCTGGCTTGTCAGAACTGATAGCCCGCCAACTACTGCCATATAAACTGGTGGACTCGGAGGCCTTTCAAAAATTTGTGGCCATTGGAACACCACAATGGAAGGTCCCAGGAAGGAAATATTTCTCACAGAAGGTCATCCCAGAGCTATATAGCCATGTTCAGCGGCAAGTGAATGTATCTCTGGCACACAGTGTTGGTGCCAAGATACATCTGACCACAGACACGTGGTCTAGCAAACACGGGCAGGGAAGGTATATAACTTTTACTGCCCACTGGGTGAACCTTATGATGGCCGTCAAGCATGTAACCCATGTAGATTTGTTTTTACCGCCACGGATTGCATGCAGGCCTGCCTCTTCTTCTCCTCCTCCTACTCCATCCTCCCTCTCCTCCTCGGCTGACTCCTTCTTTTCCGCTGCTACCGTCTCTTCCGCTGCGCCGCCCAAGATCCCCAGAACCTATTCGACATGCCAGGTGAGACGTTGCCATGCTGTGCTGCGTCTGTTGTGCCTGGAAGCCAAGAGCCACACTGGCTCTGCACTCCTTTCAGCTTTGCGTTCACAGGCAGATCAGTGGCTAACACCGCTCAATTTGACAGTTGGTAAAGTGGTGTGCGACAACAATCTGCTGAGCGCGTTGAAACAGGGCAAAATTACACACATGCCATGCATGGCACACGTCTTGAACTTGGTCGTGCAGCGGTTCGTTGTCAAATACCCTGGGGTCCAGGATGTCTTGCGGCAGGCAAGGAAAATCTCGGCCCATTTCAGAAGATCTTACACGGCCATGGCTCGCCTTGCTGACATTCAGCGGTGACACAATCTGCTGGTCAGACGTCTTATTTGTGACTGCCAATGCGATGGAACTCAACCTTGTATATGCTTGATAGGCTGGTCCAGCAGAAACGTGCAGTTAACGACTACCTGTACGAACAGGTTCTGGGGAGCTTAGTTTTTTTTCACTGCGTCAGTGGCTGCTCATGCGCGACGCATGCAGACTTTTGCGGCCATTTGATGAGATCACCAAACTGGTCAGTCGCAGCCATGGCGCCATCAGTGACATCGTACCTTACACCTTCTTTATGGAGCGTGCATTGCATCGTGTCATTGATCAAGCCGTCGAAGAGCAGGAGCAGGAAGATGAGGAAGTCGCAATGCTGGATGAATTCCCAGGGGGGCTACTCTATCTGAGACAAGTCAACAGGAGTCTGAAGAGGAGTCAGAGGAGGATGGTGCCGGGACGGATGAGGAGGAGCAAGAAGAGCATGCTTTAAACCTTTCTGGGATCCCTGTTGTTGTCCGTGGATGGGGGGAGGAGAACGAGGACGACATTATCCTGGATGATGAGCAGGAGCCAGGCCACCACACCGCTTCCAGTTTAGTGCAAATGGGGGCCTTCATGCTCCAGTGTTTTAAGAGGGACCCCGTATAAAAAGCATAAAGGGCAAGGAACCATTACTGGGTGGCAACGTACTTGGACCCCCGGTACAAACAAAAAATGGCGGAAATGTTACCACCATCACAGAGGGCTGTCAGAATGGAGCACTTCCAGGCCTTGCTTAGAGAAATGCTGCATTCTGCTTTTGCATGCGCTGGCAGAGGAGTTTCCACTCCCAGAGAAACAGTTGCGGGTACCAATCCAACAGCGCCTGCAAGAAGAGGGCGGTTTGAAGATGTGTTGGTCACTTCTGATATGAGATCATTCTTTCAGTCGACCCATCGACAGGTGTCATCCAGATCCAGCATCAGGGAACGCCTAGACCGACAGGTTTCCGACTATATCGGGTTAACGGCCAATGTGGATGCTCTGTGAACTGATGAACCCCTGGACTACTGGGTGGGCAGGCTTGACCTCTGGCCAGAGCTTGCACAATTTGCAATGGAACTGTTGGCTTGCCCCTCGTCCAGTGTCCTGTCCGAAAGGACTTTAGGCGCAGCAGGGGGGATCGTGACCGATAAGCGCACTCGCCTAGCTCACGACAGTGTTGACTACCTCACATTTATAAAAATGAATGAGGCATGGATCTCGGAGGAATTCAACACATGTGACCAGTAGACTGTATAACTGTATACCTGTATAACTGTATAAACGATTTATATAATGTAGCACACAGACCTTTTTTCTACCTTTGGCTCACTTGTAGAAAAAAAGCACACCTTACTATATGCCCGTACCCTCCTGTTTGAAGCGGTTGAGCGGTGTCATATTTTTGGGTCCCGCAGCGAGTTGCTTCCTTCCACTGGTTCTCCCCTCTAGAGTTTAGAGGCAAGTCTTTACCTTTC
The DNA here is from genome assembly GCA_029206835.1 of Rana muscosa. Lineage (NCBI taxonomy): Eukaryota > Metazoa > Chordata > Amphibia > Anura > Ranidae > Rana > Rana muscosa. Next base: position 40,420,800 of record CM055122.1, read on the forward strand.
CAAAAGAAGGCCAATGTCCACACCATGCTTCAACTCAAACACAAGTTTATTTTCCTTTTATGCTTCAGTAACCGGAGAGTTGAAAAGAGAAAAGGGTTAGCAGATATAACTGATTCAGGCACACTCTTGGCTTCATCGCCACTCGGTCCCGGGGGGGTACAGCTCACCTGGATAGTCACCCAATGGCACTAGGAGCCGGCATGGAGCTCGAACAGTGACCTAGTCCCCTCCAAGGACAAAGTCAAGGAGATCCCTCCTTAGGTAGCAGCACTCCGCAAAGGCAGTCTGCGAAGCAAGGAATCCTTCCCTCCGACAGGTCACCAAGCCTCTCCCGAGACCGCAATCTTTATCACTCGCCTCCTGTTATGGGACCGATCCTCCCCTGGCTTCCTCTTAGTCAGAGCAGTCGCCCTCACCTGGGCTCCCTGGGTTTCCTTTCTGGGTTTGTAGACACAGTTAAAGGTACTGGGCCTACCTGGAACTCCGTAGCCTCGGGCTGAAGGTGCCCGAGACCCCACAGTCAATGCTCGTATCCCCCCTTGAGGGGATACACTCCTCTGGGTACAGGTCCCCGGGTTTTGCGCCCAGAACAATGGTGTCTGCCCCTTTTGTACCCTCTTCCGGCATGCACAGCGGGTAGACCACACCCACTGCACGGCTGCCGAGAGAGGACACCCAATAGCCACTCCACCCCCTGTGGTTCAACCCCGGGTACAAGTGTCAGCACCACCTATACACCTAAGGGGAACTGCACGCCAGGTGAAGCAGCAGCAAGGAGGAGTCCAAACGATTAGAAGACCCGAGCCAACTATTGCTCAGGTCACCCCTAAATTTGGGATACCCGCTACAATAACTTATAAAAAAATAAAAAAAATAATGGCAACTTTTCCAATAGCAGGATCATCTCCTGCACCCACTTCATAGCCTGGCCTTCCGTCTCTTCCATGACCTTCATGCTGAATTGATGAAATTTTGCAGATAAAAAAAGAATGCTTGTTGTTGTCGATCGCAGATTCGCTTAATACTTCTGGTATGTCATTGTCCTTGTTGTGGAACTATGTGTGCACAGCTAGTAAGTATTTTGTGGCTGCAAATATGACCTGGAGGTTTTTAATGTTCACCTGCCATCAAAATGAATGGGGATCCGCCACGAACCTGCGGTTCGCGAACATTTGCCCGTGTTCGCGCGCTCGCGAACCGTCCCGCTAGATGTTCGTCCATCACTATACATGAGCCCTTAGTTTGCTAAATCACTGTGTATCTATTAAGGCCTGTACACACGGTCTGACTTTTTGCCAACAAACTTCAAAATGAGCACGTTTTCAAAAAAATCGGACCGTGTGTACGCTCCATCGGACAAACTTTTTCGGTTTTCATCGGACAAAAGTTCCCTCTGCAAATGGACAAACTTTTCGGCAACAAAAGTCCGATGGTGCAAAGTCCGACCGTGTGCTCAGAAGCAAGGACCAGCCGGAAGCGTTCAGTCTTGTAAAACTAGCGTTCGTAATGGAGATATCACATTTGTGACGCGGCAAGTTATGAAATCTAGAAATACAGCGCACATTCTCTTCTTCTTTATAATGGGATAATGATAAAAGCTGTTTTGCTGGTGATACTGACGGAGTTAAAACAAATGTCTTTCCTATGGATTTGTGTTTTTGTTATATGAAGAAAACATATTTCTATATTATTTTGTGGGTCAAGTTAGCACAACCCCATTATCCCCTATTTTTTTATGCTCAAAGCACCAACTTCTCTATTTGTGTCCCTTAATTTTAGAAATGTACCTGCCTACTCCCAAACTATCATTATAATTTAAACACATAATCAAACAATTTTTTTCATATTCATTTTATTAAAATAATAATAATCACAAGAATGGCATATCAAAATCAAGAGGAAGGCAGCAATAGATCAACTGGTGGAATTGGTGAAGCCTCTGTAGCCCAGGGCATACATCAATTATGTGAAGCTCAAAATTGGGAACCTGAGGAGTACATACAATCTAGGGAGCACAAGAAGGTCATGGACTCCAAAAGATGGGGAGCAGCAGCAGAAGACATATCTGTCCCCAGGCTGTGGTACTACAACGGGCTGTGATTTTTGTCATACCAGACTGAACCACGCACATCGCTCTCCACACTTCTATCCACATCAGCTGAGGCCATTTTGGTTCTTGTGCATTCACAACATAAATAAAATCCCAAAAATACTAGACATATTTTCTGTCATCAAATGAAATGTTTGTAAACAAAACTGCAAATGATCCTCCAAAAACTATAACCATTGTTTAATGCAGATATGAATTATACTTGTTCTTTCTGACTAGCCTTTTTTGGTGTAATAATTTATATACTGTATGTAATGATTTCCACAGGACAAGGGTACAGAGAAAGACACCAGACAAGCCACCAGAGGGGACAAAGGGAGGCTTCCCTTGGCCAGGCCCCAACAGGGGAGACAACAGGGCCAGCATCATCCACAAATCGTAAGTCACAACTTGAAAAACACTAATTTAGCCTCCGACAGGGGTGCTTCTAGGTGGGACAAAGGCCATTGGCTCAGGGCATAAATTAAGGGCTAAATAACACTTTATGTTTGCTGCATGGCTCATCGCTGCTCATTAGGGATGAGCCGAACACCCCCCGGTTCGGTTTGCACCAGAACCTGTGAACAGACCGAAAGTCGCGCGAACGTTAGAACCCTATTAAATACAATGGACGCTGGATGGTTAATATTGTTACTGAAACAATATGGAAGGAGAAAGTAGTGTATATTAAGAGAAGGAATATAAGAGAGTTTGAAAAAGTGTGGAACCCGTGGTTGGAAAAAATGGGGAATCCCCCCGTAAAATAGAAAAAGGTAGTAAGAAGAATGGTATAAGGAAAAGTAAATGAAAATAAAAATAGATTTGAATAAGGTGTAAAAAAAAAAAAGAAAAAGGAAAGAGAAGAGGAAAAAGATTGAAGAAAAGGTATTAGAAAAACCCATTGTGAGAAAAGGTAAAGTGAGAGGGGGGAAGGAGGGAGGGCTAAGGGTCAATAGAGTGAAAATTATACTGATAATATTTTGCTATTTCTAATTTATAAAACATACACTTGTATATGTATGTAAACTGTTAATTTGAATATGAAAGAAAATTAATAAAGAGAATATAAACTAAAAAAAAAATACAATGGACGCGAACGTTCGAAATCTAAAGTGCTAGTTATAACAGCTAATATGCATGTTATTGTCCTAAAAAAGGGTTTGGGGACCCGGGTTCTGCCCCAGGGGAAATGTATCAATGCAAAAATAAGTTTTAAAAACAGACGTTTTTTCGGGAGCAGTCGTTTTAATGATGTATAAAGTGAAAAAAAAATGAAATATTCCTTTTAATATCGTGCCTGGGGGTGTCTATAGTATGCCTGTAAAGTGGCGCGTGTTTCCCGTGTTTACAACTGTCCCTGCACAAAATGACATTTCTAAAGGAAAAAAAGTCATTTAAAACTGGTTGCGGCTTTAATTCAATGTCTGGTTCCGGCAATATGGATGAAAATCATTGAGAAAAACGGCATGAGTACCCCCCCCAGCCCATTACCAGCCCCTTTGGGTCTTGTATGGATATTAAGGGGAACCGCCGCACCAAAAATAAAGAAAGGCCCTATATACTCGAACAGCAGTATACAGGCGGTGCAAACAAGACAGGGCCTGTAGGTTTGTTCTTAAGTAGAATCTGTTTGTAATTTTGAACAGGTACATTGTTTAAGTGTAGCTCCAGCCAAAAAATATATTTTTAAGCTTTTTGGAAAACATAGGGAAGGGTTATCACCCCTGTAACATTTGTTTTGCTGTCTGTGCACCTGTTCAGAACATTTCACCTCACTTTCCATCCCAATGACAAATGTTTTTGGAAAAGTGGGTTTTTTATTGAAACAAGGATTGGTGATAAAGCATCAGTAGAGAGGAGACATCTTTTTCCCATATTAACTCTTACAGGAGAAAATTTCCCTTCCTAGGGGTAGATTTCCCCTCACTTCCTTTTGTCTCCTTCCGTTTGCAAGTAGGAGTCGTTTGTAAGTTGGATGTTTGAAAGTAGGGGCCTGCCGTATATACTCTGCTGAAATTTGCCCCTTAGATGTTGGTGTTGCCACAACACTGTGAGCCCTCACAGTTACTCTTGGTGGGCGCTGGAACCCCCTGCTGTGAACTATTATATCAGGAATTGTAATTACATGCCATTGTTGAACAGTGGTAGTAAAAATTGGGCCTTTGGTGGTGGTGCTGGTGCTACAACACTGTCAGCCCTCTCAGTTACTCTTGGTGGGCACATGAATGGGCCCTATTGTTAATTATTAGATCAAGAATTGTAATTGCATGCCCTGTTGAAGAGGGGCAGAAAAATTGGGCCTTTGGTGGTGGTGTTGCCACAACACTGTAAGCCCTCACAGTTACTCTTGGTGGACGCAAGAATGGGCCCTGCTGTGAATTATTAGATCAAGAATTGTAATTACATGCCCCTGTTGAACAGGGGCAGAAAAATTGGGCCTTAGGCACTGGTGCCACAACACTGCAACCCCTCACAGATACTGTAAAAAAGAAAAAATGGCGCAAAATGAGTTCTAGGCAGAGTATATAATAATAAAAAGAGTCAATGAATATAAATGTTGTAAGCACCAGCGGCAGCTACCATGAGCAGAAGCAGGCTCTGTAAAATATGATGCAAAAGAGAAAGGTGCGCCAAACTAAGTGCAGTAAAACAGGCTTTAATGGCAAAATTATATAAAAACCAGCCAAATGGCTACTCACAGGATGCAGGACAAATTAAGGCATGTAAGGGGTTAATAGTGGTCCGGAGTCATCTAAGGCGGTCCTCAGGGGAGATGTAGGTTCCAGATGACAGAAGTTGCTGAAGATGGCTGAAGGCAGGAAGGCTGGAAGCAGGTTGCGGTGTCAGCAGGGGAAGTCAAGGCATCCGAGCTGCAGGTGATGTGAAAAGCCCTGTATCCCTGGGATGGACAGGAAACAACCAGGAAGCTGCAATTCAGCGAGCGCTTCAGCGTGCGCTTCAGCGTGGAGCGCAGCGCGCCATCGGACCGGAAGTGACGTGGGGATAGAACGGACCAATGGGATGACGCGTTTCACAGCATCCGCTGTTTCATCAGATCCATGGAAGGCATTATCATAGGTGGATGTAATATAGTTGAGAGACGTGGCGTGATTGGTTGAAAACATACTAGCAGGAGTATATCAGCAATGTGATTGGTTGAAGGAGAGATGATGACACAGAGTTATGTGAGAAGTAGGGATGAGCTCGGTGTTCGAGTCGAACATACGTTCGACTCGAACATCGGCTGTTCGATCGTTCGACGAAGATCGAATGATTTGGGCCGTTCGCGCCTAATTTGAGTGACGCGAAGGGCCCACAATGCACTACGCCATCGCAGTGTCATCCAGGCGCTGTGATTGGCCAGCATGCACTGTGACCCCGCATGCTTGGCCAATCACAGCGCCGGCAGCGAGGAGAGCAATGATTGGCCACAGGCAGGATGCCTGTGGCCAATTATTGCTGAGGGTGTTTAGTACACGCCCCACACTATAAAAGGCCACCAGCACGGCGGCCTAGTGTAGTGTGTTCCGGAGCAGGGAAAGAGAAGCATAGGCAGGGACAGTGACATTTTTTTTTCTTGCTTAACCTGGATTCCTTTAGTTTAGGGAAAGAGAAGGATAGGTAGCGAGAGTGTCACTGTGGTTTACTGTGCTAATCCTTGTTTCTAGGGACAGGGAAGGAAAGTGAGGGAAATTCTCCTTGTGCTATACTGTGCTAAAACATTGATCATCAACCATCTTTAAAAAAACTTTTTTTCTAGGGACAGAAAACTATAGGTAGCGAGAGTGTCACTGTGGTTTACTGTGCTAATCCTTGTTTCTAGGGACAGGGAAGGACAGTGAGGGAAATTCTCCTTGTGCTATACTGTGCTAAAACATTGATCATCAACCATCTTTAAAAAAACATTTTTTCTAGGGACAGTAAACTATAGGTAGCGAGAGTGTCACTGTGGTTTACTGTGCTAATCCTTGTTTCTAGGGACAGGGAAGGACAGTGAGGGAAATTCTCCTTGTGCTATACTGTGCTAAAACATTGATTATCAACCATCTTTAAAAAAACATTTTTTCTAGGGACAGAAAACTATAGGTAGCGAGAGTGTCACTGTGGTTTACTGTGCTAATCCTTGTTTCTAGGGACAGGGAAGGACAGTGAGGGAAATTCTCCTTGTGCTATACTGTGCTAAAACATTGATCATCAACCATCTTTAAAAAAACATTTTTTCTAGGGACAGTAAACTATAGGTAGCGAGAGTGTCACTGTGGTTTACTGTGCTAATCCTTGTTTCTAGGGACAGGGAAGGACAGTGAGGGAAATTCTCCTTGTGCTATACTGTGCTAAAACATTGATCATCAACCATCTTTAAAAAAAACATTTTTTCTAGGGACAGAAAACTATAGGTAGCGAGAGTGTCACTGTGTTTTACTGTGCTAATCCTTGTTTCTAGGGACAGGGAAGGACAGTGAGGGAAATTCTCCTTGTGCTATACTGTGCTAAAACATTGATCATCAACCATCTTTAAAAAAACATTTTTTCTAGGGACAGTAAACTATAGGTAGCGAGAGTGTCACTGTGGTTTACTGTGCTAATCCTTGTTTCTAGGGACAGGGAAGGACAGTGAGGGAAATTCTCCTTGTGCTATACTGTGCTAAAACATTGATCATCAACTATCTTTAAAAAAACATTTTTTCTAGGGACAGAAAACTATAGGTAGCGAGAGTGTCACTGTGTTTTACTGTGCTAATCCTTGTTTCTAGGGACAGGGAAGGACAGTGAGGGAAATTCTACTTGTGCTATACTGTGCTAAAACATTGATCATCAACCATCTTTAAAAAAACATTTTTTCTAGGGACAGAAAACTATAGGTAGCGAGAGTGTCACTGTGGTTTACTGTGCTAATCCTTGTTTCTAGGGACAGGGAAGGACAGCGAGGGAAATTCTCCTTGTGCTATACTGTGCTAAAACATTGATCATCAACCATCTTTAAAAAAACATTTTTTCTAGGGACAGAAAACTATAGGTAGCGAGAGTGTCACTGTGTTTTACTGTGCTAATCCTTGTTTCTAGGGACAGGGAAGGACAGTGAGGGAAATTCTCCTTGTGCTATACTGTGCTAAAACATTGATCATCAACCATCTTTAAAAAAACATTTTTTCTAGGGACAGTAAACTATAGGTAGCGAGAGTGTCACTGTGGTTTACTGTGCTAATCCTTGTTTCTAGGGACAGGGAAGGACAGTGAGGGAAATTCTCCTTGTGCTATACTGTGCTAAAACATTGATCATCAACCATCTTTAAAAAAACATTTTTTCTAGGGACAGAAAACTATAGGTAGCGAGAGTGTCACTGTGGTTTACTGTGCTAATCCTTGTTTCTAGGGACAGGGAAGGACAGTGAGGGAAATTCTCCTTGTGCTATACTGTGCTAAAACATTGATCATCAACCATCTTTAAAAAAACATTTTTTCTAGGGACAGAAAACTATAGGTAGCGAGAGTGTCACTGTGGTTTACTGTGCTAATCCTTGTTTCTAGGGACAGGGAAGGACAGTGAGGGAAATTCTCCTTGTGCTATACTGTGCTAAAACATTGATCATCAACCATCTTTAAAAAAACATTTTTTCTAGGGACAGTAAACTATAGGTAGCGAGAGTGTCACTGTGGTTTACTGTGCTAATCCTTGTTTCTAGGGACAGGGAAGGACAGTGAGGGAAATTCTCCTTGTGCTATACTGTGCTAAAACATTGATCATCAACCATCTTTAAAAAAACATTTTTTCTAGGGACAGAAAACTATAGGTAGCGAGAGTGTCACTGTGGTTTACTGTGCTAATCCTTGTTTCTAGGGACAGGGAAGGACAGTGAGGGAAATTCTCCTTGTGCTATACTGTGCTAAAACCTTGATCATCAACCATCTTTAAAAAAACATTTTTTCTAGGGACAGAAAACTATAGGTAGCGAGAGTGTCACTGTGTTTTACTGTGCTAATCCTTGTTTCTAGGGACAGGGAAGGACAGTGAGGGAAATTCTCCTTGTGCTATACTGTGCTAAAACATTGATCATCAACCATCTTTAAAAAAACATTTTTTCTAGGGACAGTAAACTATAGGTAGCGAGAGTGTCACTGTGGTTTACTGTGCTAATCCTTGTTTCTAGGGACAGGGAAGGACAGTGAGGGAAATTCTCCTTGTGCTATACTGTGCTAAAACATTGATCATCAACCATCTTTAAAAAAACATTTTTTCTAGGGACAGTAAACTATAGGTAGCGAGAGTGTCACTGTGGTTTACTGTGCTAATCCTTGTTTCTAGGGACAGGGAAGGACAGTGAGGGAAATTCTCCTTGTGCTATACTGTGCTAAAACATTGATCATCAACCATCTTTAAAAAAACATTTTTTCTAGGGACAGAAAACTATAGGTAGCGAGAGTGTCACTGTGGTTTACTGTGCTAATCCTTGTTTCTAGGGACAGGGAAGGACAGTGAGGGAAATTCTCCTTGTGCTATACTGTGCTAAAACATTGATCATCAACCATCTTTAAAAAAACATTTTTTCTAGGGACAGAAAACTATAGGTAGCGAGAGTGTCACTGTGGTTTACTGTGCTAATCCTTGTTTCTAGGGACAGGGAAGGACAGTGAGGGAAATTCTCCTTGTGCTATACTGTGCTAAAACATTGATCATCAACCATCTTTAAAAAAACATTTTTTCTAGGGACAGTAAACTATAGGTAGCGAGAGTGTCACTGTGGTTTACTGTGCTAATCCTTGTTTCTAGGGACAGGGAAGGACAGTGAGGGAAATTCTCCTTGTGCTATACTGTGCTAAAACATTGATCATCAACCATCTTTAAAAAAACATTTTTTCTAGGGACAGAAAACTATAGGTAGCGAGAGTGTCACTGTGGTTTACTGTGCTAATCCTTGTTTCTAGGGACAGGGAAGGACAGTGAGGGAAATTCTCCTTGTGCTATACTGTGCTAAAACCTTGATCATCAACCATCTTTAAAAAAACATTTTTTCTAGGGACAGAAAACTATAGGTAGCGAGAGTGTCACTGTGGTTTACTGTGCTAATCCTTGTTTCTAGGGACAGGGAAGGACAGTGAGGGAAATTCTCCTTGTGCTATACTGTGCTAAAACATTGATCATCAACCATCTTTAAAAAAACATTTTTTCTAGGGACAGTAAACTATAGGTAGCGAGAGTGTCACTGTGGTTTACTGTGCTAATCCTTGTTTCTAGGGACAGGGAAGGACAGTGCGGGAAATTCTCCTTGTGCTATACTGTGCTAAAACATTGATCATCAACCATCTTTAAAAAAACATTTTTTCTAGGGACAGAAAACTATAGGTAGCGAGAGTGTCACTGTGGTTTACTGTGCTAATCCTTGTTTCTAGGGACAGGGAAGGACAGTGAGGGAAATTCTCCTTGTGCTATACTGTGCTAAAACATTGATCATCAACCATCTTTAAAAAAAAAATTTTCTAGGGACAGTAAACTATAGGTAGCGAGAGTGTCACTGTGGTTTACTGTGCTAATCCTTGTTTCTAGGGACAGGGAAGGACAGTGAGGGAAATTCTCCTTGTGCTATACTGTGCTAAAACATTGATCATCAACCATCTTTAAAAAAAAAAATTTCTAGGGACAGAAAACTATAGGTAGCGAGAGTGTCACTGTGGTTTACTGTGCTAATCCTTGTTTCTCGGGACAGGGAAGGACAGTGAGGGAAATTCTCCTTGTGCTATACTGTGCTAAAACATTGATCATCAACCATCTTTAAAAAAACATTTTTTCTAGGGACAGTAAACTATAGGTAGCGAGAGTGTCACTGTGGTTTACTGTGCTAATCCTTGTTTCTAGGGACAGGGAAGGACAGTGAGGGAAATTCTCCTTGTGCTATACTGTGCTAAAACATTGATCATCAACCATCTTTAAAAAAACATTTTTTCTAGGGACAGAAAACTATAGGTAGCGAGAGTGTCACTGTGGTTTACTGTGCTAATCCTTGTTTCTAGGGACAGGGAAGGACAGTGAGGGAAATTCTCCTTGTGCCATACTGTGCTAAAACATTGATCATCAACCATCTTTAAAAAAACATTTTTTCTAGGGACAGAAAACTATAGGTAGCGAGAGTGTCACTGTGGTTTACTGTGCTAATCCTTGTTTCTAGGGACAGGGAAGGACAGTGAGGGAAATTCTCCTTGTGCTATACTGTGCTAAAACATTCCTCATCAACCATCTTTGAAATCCTTGTTTTTTGGACAGTCAGGGAAATTGTCATTGTGCTATTCTGTGCGAAAGCAATCATCCTCAACCATATTTAGAAATCCTTAAGTAAAGGGACAGAGAAGGACACCTGAAGGTAGCCCTTATTGCTTTTTTCCCATCTCCCTGCAGGCCATCCATTAGAATGTCTGGAAGGCAAACAAGGAGAGGCAGACAGTCAGGAGGCAATAAAAGAGGGCAAGCAGGCTCTGTGTCTGGGGGCAACAGTGCTGGTCGTGGACGCGGTGCATTGTCTTCAGCACATGGCCATGGGACACGCTTGTCCTTCTTTTCGGCAGCTGGACATGTTGAGCCACATCATGCCGAAGACTTGGTAGAGTGGATGACCAAGCCCTCCTCCTTCTCCTCATCCTCTCTCACCTAGGCTCAGGGTACTGGCAAAGCAGCTGCCAAAGCGTCCTCTTCCCTGGTATCAATGTCAGACTCATCATCAGTCACTCCTTCCGTAGACCCACCATGTCCTCCTCCTGAGGAGTCCCCCGAACTGTTTGAGCACAGTGTTGGGTACATGCTCCAGGAGGATGCCCAGCGTTTCGAAGGGTCTGATGATGAAACCCAGCTACAGGAAGGCAGTAGCGTGAGAGCAGACAGAGGGGATGCTCAAGAAGGACACCAATCTGGCAGTCATGTTCCAGCAGCTGCAGCATACTGCCAGATTGGCTCCAGTGATGAGGAGGGAGGGGATGATGAGGTCACTGACTCCACGTGGGTGCCTAATAGGAGAGAGGAGGAGGAGGAGGATGAGGAGGAGGCACATCTCCAACGAGGCAGGATGCCCTTTGGTGGCCAGCGTAAGGGCAGTACACCGACGGAATCACACCGCAGAGCTCCGCCTGTGCAGGGCGCTGCCTCTGCCCGTCATTCAAAAAGTTCTTTGGTGTGGGCCTTTTTTGAGGCTAGTGCATCAGATCGCACAGCTGCTGTTTGCAACATATGTCTCAAGCGTATATCGCGTGGCCAAAACATCAGCCGCTTGGGTACCACATGCCTGACCAGACATATGTTGACCTGCCATGCAGCTCGTTGGCAAGCCTACCTCAAAGACCCACACCAAAGAACAAAGCGGACCTCTCCTTGCACCGCATCAGCTGGGATCTCCAACCCCACTATAACTTCAGTCCTCTCTGAAACATGCACTGAGAGGAATGAAGGTGTAGAATTAGGTGTGTCACAGCCAAGTACTTGCGGCCACTCTGCTAGCAGTACACCGACGTCCGATTCTAGCAGGCAAATTTCCCTGCCCCAGCTGCTGGACCGTCGAAAGAAGTTCACTCCCAGCCATCCACATGCCCAGCGGTTGAATGCTAGCTTGGCTAAATTGCTAGCGCTTCAACTGCTGCCTTTTCAGTTGGTAGACTCGGCCCCCTTCCGTGAGTTTGTGCAATGTGCGGTTCCTCAGTGGCAGGTTCCCAAACGCCACTTTTTCTCACGGAAGGCTATTCCGGCTCTCTACCGGCATGTGGAAGGCAATGTCTTGGCCTCGCTGGACAGGGCGGTCAGCGGTAAGGTGCATATTACCGCTGACTCATGGTCCAGCAGGCATGGACAGGGACGTTACCTTTCTTTCACGGCCCATTGGGTCACTCTTTTGGCAGCTGGGAAGGATGCAGGACAAGGTGCAGTAGTGTTGGAGGTTGTTCCACCGCCACGCCTACAAAATGCTACTACTGGTTGTGACACACCTCTCTCCTCCACCCCCTCCTCTTCTTCTTCCTCCATGGCCTCTTCCTGTGCTTTGTCCTCTGAACCAGCGGTGCTCCGTAGGCGTTCAAGGGGCTACGCAAGTACGCAGGCAAAAAGATGCCATGCCGTGCTTGCGCTGGTGTGTTTGGGGGACAGAAGCCACACTGGGGCAGAGGTCCTGTCTGCTCTGCAGGGCCAGGCCGAGAGGTGGTTGACGCCACGCCAGCTTAAGCCAGGAATGGTGGTTTGCGACAATGGCACCAACCTCCTCTCCGCCCTCCGACAGGGACAACTGACCCATGTGCCCTGTGTGGCTCACGTCCTTAACCTGGTGGTGCAGCGGTTCTTGGGCAGGTACCCGGGCTTACAGGATGTCCTGAGGCAGGCCAGGAAAGTCTGTGTGCATTTCCGCAGATCTTATAATGCCAGTGCTCACCTGGCTGAGCTGCAAAAGGAGTTGAACCTGCCCAAGAACCGCCTTATATGTGACATGCCCACCAGGTGGAACTCAACGTTGGCCATGCTGCAGCGGCTGCACACGCAGCAGAGGGCCATCAATGAGTACCTGTGCGACTACGGCACCAGGACAGGGTCAGGGGAGCTTGGTTTTTTTTCTCCACGCCAGTGGGGCATGATCAGGGATGCATGCACTGTCCTGGCACCATTTGAGGAGGCCACGAGGATGGTGAGCTGTGACAGTGCATGCATCAGTGACACTGTACCTCTTGTCCACCTGTTGGAGCACACGCTGCGTGGAATAATGGACAGGGCACTTGAGGCAGAACAGAGGCAGGAAGAGGAGGACTTCCTTGCCTCTCAAGGCCCCCTTTACCCAGACAGTGTTCCTTCTGTCTCACCCATCGCACAGGAAGAGGAGGAGGAGGAGGAGGATTGTGTCAGCATGGAGGTGGAGGCTGGCACTCAGCATCATCAGCAGCAGTCTTTTAGGGATGATTTACAGTCCCAAGAAACCAGTGGACTTGTACGTGGCTGGGAGGAGGTGGCTGCGGATCATGTCGTCCTTAGTGACCCAGAGGACTCCGGACCGAATGCCTCAGCTAACCTACGCTGCATGGCCTCCCTGATCCTGCAAAGTCTGCGGAAGGATCCTCGTATTCTTCGGATCAAGGAGAGGGACCATTACTGGCTGGCCACTCTCCTTGATCCACGGTACAAGGGTAAGGTTGCGGACCTTATGTTACCGTCGCAGAGGGAGCAGAGGATGAGACAACTCCGGGAGGCCTTGCAGAAAGGTCTGTGCAACGCGTTCCCAGAGACTGTGAGGTTACAAACTCCTGGTCCTGGACAACGAGTTGCTGAGGCTTCGGCCAGTCAAAGAAGGAGCGGTGGGGAAGGTGGCCGTCTGACCGATGCGTTCAGACAATTCTTTAGTCCGCAGCCCCAAAGTATGATCGGTTCCAGCAACCATCGCCAGCGTCTGATAAACATGGTGCAGGAATATCTAGGGGCAAGGTCAGACTTGGACACCTTCCCCACCGAAAATCCTCTGGCTTACTGGGTCTTGAGGATGGATCACTGGCCAGAGCTTGCACAGTATGCAATTGAGCTACTGGCCTGTCCTGCATCCAGCGTTTTTTCGGAACGCACATTCAGTGCTGCTGGAGGATTTGTCACGGATCACAGGGTGCGCCTGTCCACCGACTCGGTTGATCGACTGACTTTCATCAAGATGAACCAGTCTTGGATCACCACCAGCTACCACACACCTGATGCTGATATAACAGACTAATTGATTTTAACATGTCACATCCCTTCAAGACTGATGCTGATGCTGAGTGCCTGTGCTGTTATGTTGACTGGCTATCCTCCTCCTCCGAGTCCTCAATGATACGATTGATGATGATAGCTTGGAAGATCATTTTTGTTTATGGGTGCCGCCACCAGTGTCTAAGGCCCAATTTTTCAGCCCCTGTTTAACAGGGGCGTGTAATTACAATTTTTGAAGCAATACTTTGCAACAGGGCTCATTGCTGTGCTCCAAGTACAGTATCTGTGAGGGGTTGCAGTGTTGTGCCACCAGTGCCTAAGGCCCAATTTTTCAGCCCCTGTTCAACAGGGGCATGTAATTACAATTCTTGATCTAATAATTCACAGCAGGGCCCATTGCTGCACCCACCAAGAGTAACTCTGAGGGCTTACAGTGTTGTGGCAACGCCACCACCACCACCACCACGAAAGGCCCAATTTTTCAGCCCCTGTTCAAAAGGGGCATGTAATTACAATTCTTGATCTAATAATTCACAGCAGGGCCCATTCCTGCACCCACCAAGAGTAACTGTCAGGGCTTACAGTGTTGTGGCACCAGCACCACCATCAAAGGCCCAATTTTTACTACCACTGTTCAACAATTATATGTAATTACAATTCCTGATATAATAGTTGACAGCAGGGCGTTCCAGCACCCACCAAGAATAACTGTGAGTGTTTTCAGTGTTGTGCCAACACCAACACCTAAGGGGCCAATTTCTGCAGAGTATATACGGCAGGTCCCTACTTTCAAACATCCAACTTACAAACTACTACTACTTGCAAACGGAAGAAGACAACAGGAAGTGAGAGGAAATCTACCCCTAGGAAGGAAAATTCTCTCCTGTAAGAATTAATATGGCAGAAAGGTGTCTCCTCTGTACTGATGCTTTATCACCAATCCTTGTTTCAAGAAAAACACCACATTTCAAAAACAGTTGTCATTGGGACGGAAAGTGAGGTGAAATGTTCTGAACAGGGGCACAGACAGCAAAACAAATGTTACAGGGGTGATAACCCTTACCTATGTTTTCCAAAAAGTTTAAAAATAGATTTTTGGGCTGGAGCTACACTTAAACAATGTACCTGTTCAAAATTACAAACAGATTCTACATAAGAACAAACCTACAGTCCCTGTCTTGTATGCACCGCCTGTATACGGCTGTTCAGAGTATATAGGGCCTTTTTTATTTTATGTGCGGGGTTCCCCTTAATATCCATACAAGACCCAAAGGGGCTGGTAATGGGCTGGGGTAGGGGGGGGGGGGGGTCATGGGGTAGCTATGCCATTTTTCTTAAAGATTTTCATCCATATTACCGGGACCAGACATTACATTAAAGCCGCAAGCAGTTTTAAATGGCTTTTTTTTCCTTTAGAAGTGTCATTTTGTGCAGGGACAGTTCTAAACACGGGAAACACGTGGCACTTCACAGGCATACTTTAGACACCCCCCAGGTACGATATTTAAAGGAATATTTGACTTTTTTTTTCACTTTATGCATCATTAAAATGACTGCTCCCGAAAAACGACCGTTTTTAAAACTTCTTTTTGCATTGATACATGTCCCCTGGTCAAGAACCCGGGTTCCCAAACCCTTTTTAGGACAATAACATGCATAATAGTCGTTATAATTAACACTTTAGAATTCGAACGTTCGCATCCATTGTATTTAATAGGGTTCTAATGTTCGTACGAACGTTCGGTCCGTTCGCGGGTTCTGGTGCGAACCGAACCCGGGGGTGTTCGGCTCATGACTAGTGAGAAGTACAGGGGGGGGGGGGAAGGAGGAGAGGGACAAGATAGAATGGTTGGCAAGGGATATTTCTGTATTGGAGATTTATATTATAGTATGTGGGAGAACCAATAGAAATAGGAAATAAAGATATATTAAGAATTATGTGTGTGGTGGTGAACAGCGCTAGGATGGAAAAATTATATAATAATAATGAATGTAAGTATTGTATTAATATATAGGAGAAAGAGCAGCACTATTATGGGGAACATATATGGATATTATTACAAGATTATTATAGGGGAACTATTAGGGGGTACATTTGAAAGGCTGTATATAGGATGGGAACGACTAGGGGTACAATATATATGGGTACAATATATATAGGATGGGAGCAAGAACAAGTTGGTGTGGACAAGGGAAAGGGAGGGGAATGGGGGGGTGTTTTTTTGGGGGGTGGGGGGAAAAAGGATAAGGGAAATTATGTATTATATTACGGGGGGAAAAAAAGGGGGGGAAGGGGGGAAAGATGGAAGAAAGGACATGATGGGACATGATGGGAAAGCAGATGGGATAAATCAATGCAATGAATGATAAGCACGGCTATCATGTATAAGTAGTAAAGGGGTATGATCATTACAAAAGTAAATATCTGATACATTGTATCGAAAGTGCACATACATATATATACATACACACATACACGCACACACATGTGCAAAGAGAATATACACATATGTTATCCATACATATATATATATATATACATATACATACATATATATAAGGTGCATGCAGAATGCGCACAAGAAAATACAATATAACAAGTCAAAGCTTATTACCAAGAAAGGTGCATAACAAATAGTATAAGGGATATACCAAAGGAGCAAGCAGCATGAATAGTTACAGATCTACACGAGCAAAACGGTGTGCATATATGCATATAAATAGGCAAACATGCGAGTTGTGAAAAAATATATATATATATACATACATACACATATACATATGCATATATATATACATCTCTGGTGGATATGGAATGGACGGGCAGCAAAGAGAAAAAATTGGTTATTAGGAAATGAAAGCTTATTATAAAGAGTTGTTATGTAAAATAGAATGATAATAATAAAATCTGAATAAAATCTGAATAAAATCAAAAATCAAAAATAAAAGAATATTTTTGGGATAAAAATTATTAGAATCGAATAGAATGGACAAACTAGTGTATGGGTAAGAAGACGCACAAGAAATCGCACAGATGAAAAATTGCGATTTATAAAATGGTGGTAATGCAGGAATATTAGATAATGTTGTTGGTTTCAATTTCTTCGTTAAGGCCATTAGGTGACATGGTATTCAAAGAACAAATCCAATAAGTTTCCTGTCTGCACAGGCGTTGGAATCTTTCTTTCGCAGTTGGAGTTTCTGGTATTGCCTCGATAGCCCAGACCTGGAGGGCGCTGATATCTTGGTGATGAATGATGATGTGTTGCAAAGTGACGTGCCACGCTGTATTTGGGATTGTTCTTTTGAACTGCACAACGGTGTTCTCCAAATCTGGTACGTAGAGCTCTGATGGTTCTGCCTACGTATAGTAGGCCGCATGGACAGGAAATACAGTACACTACATACGTGGTAGAGCAGTTGTAAAAGGACGTAAGACTTTCAATACACAACAACTCTTTATAATAAGCTTTCATTTCCTAATAACCAATTTTTTCTCTTTGCTGCCCGTCCATTCCATATCCACCAGAGATGTATATATATATGCATATGTATATGTGTATGTATGTATATATTGTGAGGGGTTAACTCGGTAGCGGGTGTGTGTGACCCCCTGGTTGGGCTCCCCACACAAAAACAGGGCCAGCAGACGGAGGTTGTGGTTTTCAAAATCAAAAGGTGCGGTTTATTTCTCTATGTACAGTGACAAAAACACAGCAAAGCCAAAAAGAAACATAAACAAAATAAATCCTGGTCAGCTTGACCTCTGACTAAACATGCAGGTTTCCTAACTAACAACTGGGATCAGCCTGGTGCTGTCCTAGTCCCTAAGTCCCTGGTTTAGTCAATGTCCAAACAAATAGCCACACAGGCTTTTTCTCACCGCACAGGGGTTCACTCTCCCTAGACAGTCCACACAGGTCTGGTTCCAGGCATGAGCAAACACCTAATGAATCTGGGAGTTTTTATAGAGGCCTTAAACGAACTGACAGGCTTCAGCTGGTCTCATCAACTCCCTGCCTGCACGACGCCCAGCCCTCTCCCTAGAGGTATGAGTCATCCATGAGCCCACTAGCCTCAGCTGGGCTTCATCAACTCCCTCCCTAGTTGTATAAGTCGGCATAAAGCCTGAATCTGGGAGAAATATATCTACCCCCCTGGATGCAACCAGGTGACTTTACCTTCCTGCTGTCACATACCCCCCCCTCTTGTTTTAACCTTGGGGTTGGAACACCAGCAATCAGGCATTCATGTACTCGAGACAAAGCATCCACATTCCCCATTTGAACGCCAGGGCGATGCTTTACTGTGAAGTTGAATTCCTGTAGGGCCAGGAACCACCTATTCACTCTTCTATTTGTCTCCTTGTTTTGAGCCATCCACTTTAACGGAGCGTGATCCGTAACCATGTCAAAGTGCCTACCTAGCAGATAGTACCGAAGGGAATCTAGAGCCCACTTCACCGCTAAACACTCCTTTTCAACCGTGGCGTAATTTACCTCATGGGACTTCAACTTCCTGCTGAGGTAAATGACTGGGTGCTCTTCCCCGTTCCAGACCTGGGACAATACTGCTCCTAACCCCACATCTGACGCATCACTTTGTACGACAAAGTCTTTAGAGAAGTCGGGTGAGTACAACACTGGCTGGCTACATAAGGCTTGTTTCAAGAATTGGAATGCTGCCTCAGCCTCGGGGGTCCATTTAATCATGACCGACCCTTTCCCTTTCGTCAGGTTGGTTAGGGGCACAGCCTTAGAAGCAAAGTGGGGAATGAAGCGCCGATAATAACCCGCGATTCCCAGAAAAGCCCGTACCTGCTTCTTGCTGTTGGGACGTGGCCAACTCTGGATGGCCTCGACTTTGTTGAGTTGGGGTTTTATCACTCCCCTGCCAATGGTGTACCCAAGATATTTGGCCTCCTCCTGCCCAATGGTACACTTCTTGGGGTTAGCCGTAAACCCCGCTTCCCGGATAGAGTCTAGGACTGCTTGCACTTTTGGCAGATGTGAGGCCCAATCTGTGCTATGGACAATTACGTCATCCAGGTAAGCCGCAGCATACTTCCGATGGGGCCTCAGTATCTGGTCCATTTTCCGCTGGAATGTGGCCGGCGCATTCTGTAACCCGAACGGCATTCTCTTATATTGGAACGCCCCGTCTGGGGTTACAAATGCGGTTTTCTCTTTGGCCGACTTGGCCAGGGGAATTTGCCAATACCCTTTTGTGAGGTCAAGAGTCGTCATGTATCGGGCTGTTCCCAGCCGGTCGATCAACTCATCTATACGTGGCATGGGGTAGGTGTCAAATTTTGTAACTTTGTTCAACTGACGAAAATCGTTACAAAATCGCCAGCTCCCATCCGGTTTAGGCACCAACACAATGGGACTAGACCAATCACTTTGGGACTCCTCTATCACCCCTAAGTTCAGTATTTTCTGTACTTCCTCCCGTATTGCCTCCCGTCGGGCCTCTGGGATCCGATAGGGTTTTAACTTCACCCTTTCACCGGGCGGGGTAATAATATCATGCTCTACCCCAGATGTTTGTCCCGGCAGCTCAGAGAACACCTCCTTGTTGCGAAGCACAAACTCCTTAACCTCCTGTTGTTGGGGTTGTGACAAGGTGGCTGCTATTCCAACCTCCGGAATCACGCAACCAGTTTGAGCTGGTGACCAAGTTTCTGCGACTAGGGACTCTCTATCCCTCCAGGCTTTCAACAGATTAACGTGATATATCTGTTCGGGCTTTCGCCTTCCTGGTTGTCTGACCTTGTAATTCACTTCGCTCACTTTTTCCATTATCTCGTAGGGGCCTTGCCATTTGGCAAGGAATTTACTTTCAACCGTAGGGACAAGTACCAATATCCTATCCCCCGGGGAAAAGGTATGGGTCTTGGCTCCACGGTTGTACACTCTCTGCTGTGCCAACTGCGCTTGGGCCAAATGTTCCTTCACGATGGGCATTACCTGTGCAATTCGATCTTGCATCAGGGCGACATGCTCAATCACACTCCTGTGGGGAGAACTCTCACTTTCCCAAGTTTCCTTGGCAATATCCAACAGCCCACTTGGGTGTCTCCCATACAGTAACTCAAAGGGGGAGAATCCCGTAGAGGATTGGGGCACCTCCCTAATAGCAAACATCAAATAAGGAAGTAGACAGTCCCAATCCCTTCCATCTCTATCCACCACTTTCTTCAACATTTGTTTTAGGGTTTTGTTGAATCTTTCAACCAGCCCATCGGTTTGGGGGTGATACACAGATGTACGCAATTGCGTCACTTTGAACAATTTACACAGCTCTTTCATAACCCGGGACATAAAGGGTGTACCTTGGTCCGTAAGCAGTTCTTTACAAATACCCACCCGGCTAAAAACAAGAGATAGCTCTTTGGCTATGGTTTTGGCCGAGGTATTTCTGAGAGGGATCGCTTCTGGATAACGGGTGGCATAGTCCATTATAACCAATATGTACTGGTGCCCCCTAGCGGACTTGATTATAGGACCTACCAAATCCATTGCGATTCTCTCAAACGGGACCTCAATGATGGGTAGAGGGACCAGCGGGCTACGGAAATGTGGCATCGGGGCCGACCTCTGACACACAGGGCAGGAGGAACAATAATTTTCTATGTCCTTCATCACCCCAGGCCAATAGAATCTCTGTAATACCCTCTCTCGGGTTTTCTCTGTCCCCAGATGACCTCCAAGAATGTGCCCATGGGCCAACTCCAACACCAACTTCCTGTAAGGTTTGGGCACCACAAGCTGCTCAACGGTTTCTTCTGCCCTTTTTGCCACCCGGTACAGTAGGTCCTTCTCTACGCTGAAGTATGGGTAAGTGCAGGTATTATCTGGGTTCACTAACTCGCCATCTATTTCCACTACGTTTTCCCGTGCCTTTATTAGGGCGGGGTCTTTTAACTGTTCTGTGGCAAAATTTTCCCTGTGAACCTCCAGATCAGAAAACTCCACAGACGGTAGGTTTTCGTCTGAGGAGGTGGGCTCCTCTCCAGTTTCTTGAGTCTCCCCTGCCAATACTGACAAGGGAAATTCTGGAGAGTCCTCACCACTCTCAGAGGAGTTCTGGCTATCACATTCCTGGTACATAGGGGCACCAGTGGGGGGCTCAGGATCATCCCACAGTTCCCAGAACTTCGGAAAATCCCTTCCCACAATGGCATCATGCGGTAATTGAGATACTAACCCCACTGGATGAGAGAGGGTACCTTTGGGGGTCTCGAAACACACTGTAGTCACTGGATACTCTCGGGTGTCCCCATGCACACAAATAACAGCTACCTTGCTATTCCCAGAGACCTCTGTTTTAATTAATTCAGCCTTTATCAGGGTCACAAGGCTACCTGAATCCAGTAATACCACAACATTTCTACCATTAATACACATTTTGCATAAATGTTTCTCAGTTCCCCGAATGGCAGTGCATGCGACTGTCGCACACAGCGACTGACGTCGGTCCGTCAGAAAGTCACATTGCATGGGTTCCTCCACAACCGGGCAATTTGCTGCAATATGTCCCGCTTGCCGGCAGCGGTAGCAAACAATCCGTTTGGCTGCCTCTTGAGCCCCTGACTTCCCAGGCTGTTCTCGCCAAACTTTGGGTAGAGCTCCCACCCTCTCACTCTCTCCACCCTCACCCCTTGGAATCCTCTTATCCGCCCCTGGGGATGATCTGGTCTTAGGGTGGAAAGTCCGAGAGTCTCTGGAAGAGGCCGTCAGGTTCTCTGTAGCCAAGTATTTCTCTACACGATCCACAAGACCACCGGCCGTCTCTGGGTCTCCATGGCTTACCCACTTTTGGATGGCAGTAGGAAGAGCTCTCAAAAACCGATCCATTACAACACGTTCCACAATCTCTGGTGCGGACAAAGTCTCTGGCTGTAGCCACTTCCTGCTCAGGTGAATGAGATCATACATTTGAGACCTGGGGGGTTTTCCAAGCTGGAAAGTCCAGTTATGCACACGCTGAGCCCGGACAGCCAGGGTGACACCCAGCCTTGCCAATATTTCACCTTTTAGCATCACAAAGTCTTTTGCTTGGTCAGGTTCTAGGTCATAGTAAGCCTTCTCCGATTCACCAGTTAACAGAGGAGCCACCAGTCCAGCCCACTGCTCCTCAGGCCACTTTTCTCTTTCAGCAGTCCTTTCAAATGTGGTCAAAAATACCTCTGGATCATCCTCTCCAGTCATTTTTGTCAATAAACGACTCACCCCAAAGGACGCGGTATTAGTGGGACGGCTTTCCTCACTGGTCTGCGGACGTTGCTGCATTACTGCTTCCATTTGTTGTAGTCTCTGCTCTTGCTTCTGTAACAGGTCTATGAAGCGGGCCTCAGATTGCTGCTGGGCTTGTTGCTGAGCTTCCAGACTCTGTTGGTGAGCTTGCTGCTGGGCTGCAAGGCTCTGTTGATGAGCTTGCTGCTGGGCTGCAAGGCTCCTTTGCAAACCTGCATTTGTCTGCTGTTGATTGGCATTTGCTAGAGCCAGCTGTTTCAGTATCTCCTCCATGCTGGCTTAAAAAAAACTGCCCACATTCTCCACCAACTGTGAGGGGGTTAACTCGGTAGCGGGTGTGTGTGACCCCCTGGTTGGGCTCCCCACACAAAAACAGGGCCAGCAGACGGAGGTTGTGGTTTTCAAAATCAAAAGGTGCGGTTTATTTCTCTATGTACAGTGACAAAAACACAGCAAAGCCAAAAAGAAACATAAACAAAATAAATCCTGGTCAGCTTGACCTCTGACTAAACATGCAGGTTTCCTAACTAACAACTGGGATCAGCCTGGTGCTGTCCTAGTCCCTAAGTCCCTGGTTTAGTCAATGTCCAAACAAATAGCCACACAGGCTTTTTCTCACCGCACAGGGGTTCACTCTCCCTAGACAGTCCACACAGGTCTGGTTCCAGGCATGAGCAAACACCTAATGAATCTGGGAGTTTTTATAGAGGCCTTAAACGAACTGACAGGCTTCAGCTGGTCTCATCAACTCCCTGCCTGCACGACGCCCAGCCCTCTCCCTAGAGGTATGAGTCATCCATGAGCCCACTAGCCTCAGCTGGGCTTCATCAACTCCCTCCCTAGTTGTATAAGTCGGCATAAAGCCTGAATCTGGGAGAAATATATCTACCCCCCTGGATGCAACCAGGTGACTTTACCTTCCTGCTGTCACAATATATATATATATTTTTCACAACTCGCATGTTTGCCTATTTATATGCATATATGCACACCGTTTTGCTCGTGTAGATCTGTAACTATTCATGCTGCTTGCTCCTTTGGTATATCCCTTATTCTATTTGTTATGCACCTTTCTTGGTAATAAGCTTTGACTTGTTATATTGTATTTTCTTGTGCGCATTCTGCATGCACCTTATATATATGTATGTATATGTATATATATATATATGTATGGATAACATATGTGTATATTCTCTTTGCACATGTGTGTGCGTGTATGTGTGTATGTATATATATGTATGTGCACTTTCGATACAATGTATCAGATATTTACTTTTGTAATGATCATACCCCTTTACTACTTATACATGATAGCCCTGCTTATCATTCATTGCATTGATTTATCCCATCTGCTTTCCCATCATGTCCCATCATGTCCTTTCTTCCATCTTTCCCCCCCTCCCCCCCTTTTCCCCCCCCCGTAATATAATACATAATTTCCCTTATCCTTTTTCCCCCCCACCCCCAAAAAAACACCCCCCCCATTCCCCTCCCTTTCCCTTGTCCACGCCAACTTGTTCTTGCTCCCATCCTATATATATTGTACCCATATATATTGTACCCCTAGTCGTTCCCATCCTATATACAGCCTTTCAAATGTACCCCCTAATAGTTCCCCTATAATAATCTTGTAATAATATCCATATATGTTCCCCATAATAGTGCTGCTCTTTCTCCTATATATTAATACAATACTTACATTCATTATTATTATATAATTTTTCCATCCTAGCGCTGTTCACCACCACACACATAATTCTTAATATATCTTTATTTCCTATTTCTATTTGTTCTCCCACATACTATAATATAAATCTCCCATACAGAAATATCCCTTGCCAACCATTCTATCTTGTCCCTCTCCTCCTCCCCCCCCTGTACTTCTCACATAACTCTGTGTCATTATCTCTCCTTCAACCAATCACATTGCTGATATACTCCTGCTAGTATGTTTTCAACCAATCACGCCACGTCTCTCAACTATATTACATCCACCTATGATAATGCCTTCCATGGATCTGATGAAACAGCGGATGCTGTGAAACGCGTCATCCCATTGGTCCGTTCTATCCCCACGTCACTTCCGATCCGACGGCGCGCTGCGCTCCACGCTGAAGCGCACGCTGAAGCGCTCGCTGAATTGCAGCTTCCTGGTTGTTTCCTGTCCATCCCAGGGATACAGGGCTTTTCACATCACCTGCAGCTCGAATGCCTTGACTTCCCCTGCTGACACCGCAACCTGCTTCCAGCCTTCCTGCCTTCAGCCATCTTCAGCAACTTCTGTCATCTGGAACCTACATCTCCCCTGAGGACCGCCTTAGATGACTCCGGACCACTATTAACCCCTTACATGCCTTAATTTGTCCTGCATCCTGTGAGTAGCCATTTGGCTGTTTTTTATATAATTTTGCCATTAAAGCCTGTTTTACTGCACTTAGTTTGGCGCACCTTTCTCTTTTGCCTCACAGATACTGTACTTGGAGCACAGCAATGAGCCCTGTTGCAAAGTATTGAATCAAAAATTGTAATTACACGCCCCTGTTAAACAGGGGCTGAAAAATTGTGCCTTAGGCACTGGTGCTGGTGCCAGGACACTGCAACCTCTCCCAGATACTCTAGTTGGAGTGCAGGAATGAGCCCTGCTGCAAAGCATTGCATAACATTTTTTAATTACAGTGCCTTAGGCACTGATGGCGGCACCCAGAAACAAAAATGTTCTTCCAAGCTATCATCAGGAATCGAATCATTGAGGAGGAGGAGGATAGTCAGTCAACATAACAGGACAGTCACTCAGCATCAGCATAGGCAGTCTTGAAGGAATGTGACATTTCAAAATAAATGATTCTGTTATATCAGCTTCAGGTTCTTGGTAGCTGGTGGTGATCCAAGACTGGTTCATCTTTATGAAGGTCAGTCGATCAACCGAGTCTGTGGACAGGCGCACCCTGTGATCAATGGCAAAGCCTCCAGCAGCACTGAATGTGGGTTCCGAAAGAACGCTGGATGCAGGACAGGCCAGTAGCTCAAC
Organism: Rana muscosa; assembly: GCA_029206835.1. NCBI lineage: Eukaryota > Metazoa > Chordata > Amphibia > Anura > Ranidae > Rana > Rana muscosa. Next base: position 40,445,864 of record CM055122.1, read on the forward strand.
TGATCCGAAGAATACGAGGATCCTTCCGCAGACTTTGCAGGATCAGGGAGGCCATGCAGCGTAGGTTAGCTGAGGCATTCGGTCCGGAGTCCACTAGGTCACTAAGGACGACATGATCCGCAGCCACCTCCTCCCAGCCACGTACAAGTCCACAGGTTTCTTGGGACTGTAAATCATCCCTAAAAGACTGCTGCTTTTGATGCTTAATGCCAGGCTCCACCTCCATGCTGACACAATCCTCCTCCTCCTCTTCCTGTGTGATGGCTGGGACAGAAGGAACACTGTCTGGGTAAAGGGGGCCTTGAGAGGCAAGGAAGTCCTCCTCTTCCTGCCTCTGTTCTGCCTCAAGTGCCCTGTCCATTATTCCATGCAGCGTATGCTCCAACAGGTGGACAAGAGGTACAGTGTCACTGATGCATGCACTGTCACTGCTCACCATCCTCGTGGCCTCCTCAAATGGTGCCAGGACAGTGCATGCATCCCCGATCATGCCCCACTGGCGTGGTGAAAAAAAACCAAGCTCCCCTGACCCTGTCCTGGTGCCGTAGTCGCACAGGTACTCATTGATGGCCCTCTGCTGCGTGTGCAGCCGCTGCAGCATGGCCAACGTTGAGTTCCACCTGGTGGGCATGTCACATATAAGGCGGTTCTTGGGCAGGTTCAACTCCTTTTGCAGCTTAGCCAGCCGAGCACTGGCATTATATGATCTGCGGAAATGCACACAGACTTTCCTGGCCTGCCTCAGGACATCCTGTAAGCCCGGGTTCCTGCCCAAGAACCGCTGCACCACCAGGTTAAGGACGTGAGCCACACAGGGCACATGGGTCAGTTGTCCCTGTCGGAGGGTGGAGAGGAGGTTGGTGCCATTGTCGCAAACCACCATTCCTGGCTTAAGCTGGCATGGCATCAACCACCTCTCAGCCTGCCCCTGCAGAGCTGACAGAACCTCTGACCCAGTGTGGCTCCTGTCCCCCAAACACACCAGCGCAAGCATGGCATGGCATCTTTTTGCCTGCGTACTTGCGTAGCCCTTGAACGCCTACGGAGCACCGCTGGTTCAGAGGACAAAGCACAGGAAGAGGCCATGGAGGAAGAAGAAGAGGAGGGGGTGGAGGAGAGAGGTGATAAAATGATAATAAGCAGATTTTAACATGCATAAATTAACATTAAAATAATTGGAGACCAGAAATTAATAGTGTACTACATGCTAGTGACTACATGCTTTGGAGAATTCTGACAGAAATCTTAACACAACAAAAGAGGTATACTGCGTAAGGGTTTTGCGTAAGTCAGCAAATAGAGTAGTTGTATCAGTTGATTCTGCATTTTGGGGAGGGGAGGGAGGTTTACAAAATAGTTTGTGCACCCCAAAAAAGGATCTCTTGCACTCTGCATGAATTTGAGGACAACAATACAAATGTGACACAGTTTAGGGGGTGTTTAGGGTAATCCTAAAAATAAACATAAATATAACATTGTTAATATGCTAGGTGTGGATGTACCCAGGGTAGCATGCTGGGGAGGTTAGTGAAGGCAAATATGCATGTAGGCCAAGAAAAGATTCAGCATGCAAAAAGAGGACATTCACAGCAAATTACAATAATGAGAATGATGGAAGAAAAAATACATAATAAAACATTATAAAACATGAAGTAGTGATGCGATATTACAGAAAAAAACTTACTCAGTGGGAGGGAGGGGGAGGGAGGGGTTTGCCTCGAAAACAATTTTTACTTCCTGGAAAGTCGCTTCAGTTAAGATAGGGGATCCGATTTGGAGGCGACTTCCATTGAAATCAATGGGTACAAGTCGCCTAGAAGTCGGATTGAAGTCGTACAGAAACCTTTTCTGAAGTCGGAGCGACTGCAGTAGTGTACATTAAGACGGCTCCATTCACTTCCATTACTTTTCTAAACCATGCAACTTGGGGTGACTTGGGGCGACTTGAAGTCAGATCCCAGGATGCCCCTGTGTGAACCGGCTCTTAAAGTATATGTAAAGGTTCGTTTTTAGAAAAAACAAACAAAAAACATGTCATACAAGGGTTTTGCACAGAGTCCCCCCGATCCTCCTTTTCTGGTATCCCTCAGCAGTGCTCCTGGCTCCTCCTCTTCTTGAGTGCCCCGTTGGAGAGCCACTCTCCCTCAGGGCACTCGTGCGGGTGCGCTTCCGTGTCCTCCTGCTGCATCCATTGACACAGACAATAGGCCTTGGCCCCGCCCCCGGATCCCGCAACATTAGATTTGATTGACAGCAGTGGGAGCCAATGGCTGCACTGCTATCAATCTATCCAATCATTACCCAAAACACCAGCTGGAGTTGGTGTACTCGTCCCCGTTGCTGCAAAGACCAGGTTCAGGTAAGTAAAAGGTTGGCTCTGGGGGGGCTGCTGCATCACAGGAGGTTGTTCACCTTAATGCATAGAATGCATTAAGGTGGAAAACCTTGAGGGTTTACAACCCCTATAATGACATAAAGATATGACACAAGTGCCAGCCACATATTTTTCAGATGCAGTTTTTTTTTAATATACAGTATATACGTTTGCCTTGCTCTACTCTTCAAGCTTAGATAAAATAATTAAAATCACAAGAGCTACCCAGTTATGGAAGTCATCAGGTTTGATATTTGCATCTCTGATCTCCTCAGTGCCCTATCATGATTAAACTGGCTTTGTGCCCTCTCGATTATACTACCCATCGTACACTTTTTACATCAACATATCCTGTCTGGGAATTTGATCATTTAAATATAAATAAATCCTTACAATGGAAGCCAGATCACTTTATGAATGCTGCTGCTTTATGTGCTGTATGTCATTTTTCTTTTTCTGTGGTTATCAGACTTATTTAATACGACAGCGCAACGTGGAAGTGCAAAGTGCAATTACCCATAACAAGTAATCTATTTCAATTTTATGTCATGATGGTAGTTACAAGGTCATTTTTTATTTGTTGCTCTTGTCTTACGAGCCAGTGAATACATTTACTAATACTCATAAAGATATCCATTAGTAAATGAATTTCAGATATCTGACATTGTATTTAAATCTGCCATTCTGTCTCTTCTATGTTATTAGCCTTTTTAAGCCAAAGGAGGTTTACTGGTGGTAATTTACAGAAGTCAGTATAGTATTATAGTAGTAATTGTCAAATTAAGTATTTATAAACCCCAAACAGCAATATAATGCATCATGAGTTAACAGCACTGTTTAAAACTGTTTCTTTGATAAGTACACTGTCTAATGGTATTGCTATGCTGAATGTACATGCTGATGTAAGTAATATATACAGTGCTCAGCATTAATGAGTACACCCCAACAGATTTGTCAGAAAACCTTTACTTTCCTTTAAGAATCAACATTTTCTATGGGACATTATACTACAAAATACTCCCACAAATGCGGGCCATTGATTGCAACTAAGGCCTCGTACACACGGCCGAGATTCTCGTTGAAAAAAACATGTCGTTTTTTTCGACGAGATTCTTGGACAAGAAACTTGTCCCGGCCGAGTGTACACACGCTCAATTCAAAGAACCCGCGGTTCTTTGAATGGAGCGTACGCGGTGACGTCATCGACTACGACGAGCATGCGCTCGTCACATTCGATGCCGTCGCCGCCATCTTGGTATACCCTACGTATGCCTAGGAAGCTACCGCGCATGCGTCGAATTCATTTCGAACATGCGCGGGCTTCCGGGAGGACAGGTAAGTGTACACACACTCACTTTTCTCGTCGAGAAACATGCCGAGGAGAATCTCGACGAGAAAATAGAGAGCGGGTTCTCTATTTTCTCGTCAAGGTTTCTTGTCGGTTTTCTCGACGAGAAACCCGATAGCCGCGTACACACGACCGATCTGTGTACGAGGCCTAAGATTTGTTCTTTTAGGAGATATTTACAAGAAAGCTGTGCGCCGATGTCTACGGCGCATGCACCAATGTCTACAGCGCATGCGCACTTTAGAAAGGGCAGATCGTGCCGTTTCTAAAGGGGTCATGCCGTGACTGGCCGCTCTCGCGCGCATGACTCCTTGCTGACAGCTGAATGTAAAAAAATAATTCAGTTATTTTTTTTTAGAAAAAAATGGTGTGCGTACAAGAGAGCACCCCCCTCCTGAACCATACCAGGCCACATGCCCTCAACATGGGGGGTGCTTTGGGGGCAGGGGGGCTCCTCCCCCCGCCCTAAAGTACCTTGTCCCCATGTTGATTGTGAAAAGGGCCTGTGGGCAGAGGCCTTATCAGAATTTGGAAGCCACCTTTAGGAAGGGGGTCTCCGGGTCTTGCCCCCCCATGTGAATGAGTAGGGGTACATTGTACCTCTACTCATTCACCCAAAAAAGTGTCACATAGGAAAAAAAACACAAAGACAGTTTTCGACAATTGCTTTATTAAAAGTCAAAAAATAATGTCCCCCCATGTAAATCCAATGTCAATCACGCCGCCCGTGCACCGCCCAACCCAAAACGAGCTCCGCACTTGTCGAAGGCTAACCACCGACTGCCAGCTCCTCTGTCTGACAGTGCATGCTGGGTCAGTGTCATGACAAGGGGGCAGGGCCACCAGGTGACAGCACTGGCTGGCCCTGCCACTTACCTATTTAGTAACTGTCAGACGGAGGAGCTGGCTTTCGGCGGTTAGCCTAAAAATGATTGCAGAGCTTTTTTTTGTTTTTCAGGTGCGGCGGGCGGCGTGATTGACATTGGATCTACATCGGGGGACATTATTTTTTAATTTTTAATAAAGAAATTGTCAGAAACGTGTATTTTTTTTGGTGAATGAGTAGGGGTACAAGCTACCTCATACTCATTCAAATAAGGGGCAGGATCTGGGGACCCTACTTGTTAAACGGGGCTTTCAATTCTGATAAGCCTCCCGCCCACAGACCCCCACAACCACAGCCCAGGGTTGTGGGGAAGAGGCCCTCATCCCCCTCAACATAGGCACAAGTTGCTTCAGGGTGGGGGCGCAGAGCCCCCTGCCCCAAAGCACCCCCATATTGAAGGCATGTGGCCTGGTATGGTTCAGGGGGGCACTGACTAATCCCCTCCCTTCCCTGACCTACCAGGCTGTATGCTCCGATAAGGGTCAGGTATGGATCTGGGGGGACCCCATGCCAAAATAAAAAAAATGGCGTGGGTTCCCCCAATCCATACCAGACCCTTATCTGAGCATGCAGCCTGGCAGGTCAGGAAAGGGAGGGGGCGAGTAAGCGCCACCTCTCGTAGCATACCAGGCCACATGCTCTCAACAGGGAGGTGCTTTGGGGGCAGGGGGCTTTGCTCTTACCTGAAGGGCCTGGTATGAATTTGGGGGGGGGGCACATCATTTTTTTCACAAAAATTATATTTTATATTTAGCCAGCAATTTTTTTTTTTACATTCAGCTGTCAGCAGGGAACCTCTGGTGCATGAGGAGAATTATGATTTAATTGGTATTGCTTAATCTTGGCTTCATTCTTCACATGACTGTGTGGGTGCACTACAAAGGTTATCATTGGAGTTTGGTATAGACCTCTCAGTGTTAAAGAGGAAGAAGAGACTCAGCTCCTTGCACAGCTAGAAAGGACTGCGAGAGCTGGAACAGTGATAATAATAGGAGATTTTAACTACCCGCAAATTGACTGGAGTAATGGCACTGCTGGAAGAGTTAAAGGGAAAACATTTGTAAACCTATAAAAAAACTATTTTATGGTGCAGTTAATTGAGGCCCCCACTAGGAATGATGCTCTACTGTAGCTGGTAATCTCAAACCATGCAGAGCTTATTACCAATCTTCATATAAAAGAACATTTGGGTAGCGGTGACCATGATTTCATGGAAATATAAATACACTTAACTTTAAGTGTTTAAGACCTGTTAGTTTTATAGTTGGGAAGATACTAAAGAGTTTAATAAAAGACCACATAGATGAGTTCTTGCTGGAAAAAAATAAGTTGTCAAACAAACCTGATTTCTTTTTATGAGGAGGTAAGTAAAACCTTGGACAGAGGGGTGGCTGTGGACATAGTATACTTGGAATTTGCAAAAGCGTTTGACACTGTTCATCACACACGGCATGTGTAAGGTAAAGTCTACAGGCTTGGAAAGATCAGTTTTTAATTAAATAGAAAACTGGCTAAAAGACAGAAATCAGTAGTGGTTAATGATTCTTTCTCTGAATGGTCTAAGGTTATTAGTGGTGTACGCCAAGGTTCAGTGTTGGGGCCCTTACTTTTTATTATCTTTATAAATGATATAGGGTCTGGGATTAAAAGTACCATTTCAGTCTTTGCAGGTGACACCAAGCTATTGCAGTGGAATAATTTCCTTATGGGATGACTCCAACTTACAAGCCAACCTCAATGCCCTGTTTAATTGGGCAGATATGTGGCAAATGAGGTTTGATGTTGATAAATGTAAAGTTATGCACTTGGGGGCTAAGAATATGCATGCATCATACATACTAGTGGGAGTACAACTGGGGGGATTCCATAGTGGAGAAGGATCTGGGGGTTTTGGTAGATCATAAGCTTAATAATATCATGCAATGCCAAGCTGCGGTTTCCAAAAGTGAGCAAAGTCCTTTCTTGTATTAAAAGAGGTATGGACTCCAGAGAGAGAGATATCATTGTACCCCTGTACAAATGATCTGGCATATGCAGTTCAGTTTTGGGCACCAGTTCTCAAAAAGGATATCGGGGAACTGAAGAAAGTGCTGGGAAGATGTGCTGGTGATGAGCTCCACTTAACCAGCACATACCCAAATCCATCCTCTGCCCACTCTACCCTGGTGAAACCCCAGGCTACCTTCATCTGTCCCTGGCCATCCTCTGCTACAGACCCAGCTGCTTTTTTTCTTTTTTTTTCCTGAGGTTTAGCCGGCTCCTGGCCTGTAGCTGACTCCACATTGCAGAGGATCTCCGCCATCTTGGGGCCTACGGAAAGTCTGGTGTCTACTGCACCTACCTGCCGCATTCCGAGGGGCGCACCGGCGTCATTCCCTCGCCCACCAGCCGCTGAACTTCTGGATCTCCGCTCGGACCCCGTTGCAGCGGTGTTCCTCGGATATCCCGCAGGACAGCCTCTGGCTCCGGCCTATGCTATGGCGGCCATCTTGCTACACCCGACGGATCTCTCTTCACTGCATCACGGATACCCAGGCTCTCCTGCGCTAATCCCCCGGTGGCTGAACTGTGCATCCTCTCTCCTGTTGTTGAGGAACACCGCGGTGACTGCCTAGACCACTGAGGACCGCGGCTCCGGCCTATACAGTGAAGCGGCCGCCATCTTGCTCCTCCTGACGGCTGTACTTTCCTATCTCCTGCAAGGAGACAACGCCATCTTGGGGCCTGCAAGCCGTCCGGAGCCCTCCGCTCTCAGTTTCCACGATCCGGGGGTGAGGCGGGTGATCGGTGGCCCTGTTCTGTTCCGAAGGCTGCCGCATTCCTGGAGGACATGGGACGGACGCCCTGCGGAGGAGAATTGCCTGAGGATCCCTGCCATTAGCTTCGGTATACCGTAGCCTGACGCCATCTTGCGGCCTGCTGACCCGGACTTCTCACCCTCAGGATCGCAGTGAGTAACAGGGCAGCAGCCCTTCCTTTCCATACCAGACACCCCTAAAAGTGACTGTCCATAGGTGTACCGACAGGGTTCCGATCTTTGGACTAGCAGGGAAACCGCAGGCCTATACAGGATGGAGCATTCTCAGACGGCCACCATCCTCAGGAAAGTCCACGGCTTCAGCCTAATCTCGGAAGTCGGGGGACATCTTGCTACTCCAAGTACACCAGCCTCATCCTACTCCATCCCACCTGAACCACAGCTACCTCTACATCAGTTTTTGTGCACCACTGGGATTAATACCCTTCTTACTCAGTTACCAAGGCACAAAACTGACCCCCCGCCCGCAAGGCAGCTACCTTGAAGGAACTGCTCCCTCACCAAATCCCATCTTACTACACCCTTGACCTGACAGCAGCAGAGGCCTAGTTACTCCTGTCTTTCCTCGCCTAACCACTATACTGCAGAAGCAGCTCGGCAGACACACGGATTACTGTATTATGGACCGTTCCTGCTAGGTTGTAACTAGGTATCTGCAATCTGATGCAGCAGTCATTCCTCCCCCACCGCAACTAACGCACGCATCACACTAACGCTCCTACGGTGAACTTGTCCAAGCACGACAAGTCTGCTTTCCACCACCCTTATTCAGGAGTTAGGGATAATGGCTTGGCGCATGGCGCTGATGGAAGATGTGTGAGTGAACCCTGAGCTGCTGCGAGACCTGGGCCTGAAAACAAACCGTGTGCAAAGTGAATATGTCCACACAGATTAAAAAGGGGACACATAACCACGTTCTCCGCTCTCTGACTACCCCCAAAAGATGGTTATCATCAACAAACTTGAATAAGTACAGATATAGTGGGGGAGGGAGAAACTCAAAAATGGCGACACCTCACAGACATAATACTGAGGAAGAATTAGAGGACGACGAAGTGTCCCTTCCACCATCTGAGGATTCAGCAGCAGGTCACAATGACAATGACAGACCTTTGACCTATGCTATCATGACAGATATAGCTGCGGACATCAAAAGATCATTCACCTCCACCATCACGGACATTAAAACGGAGCTGCTTAGGCTCTCTGAACGAATGACTGTAACGGAACGTGCAGGGAAAAGGAGAGACAGGGCACTGGTCAGATTGGATGATATTACCGCCTCCCACTCCCAGCACCTGATCGAAATGATTAGGCACTTAGAAGACTTGGATAATAGAGGAAGGAGACATAACATAAGAATCAGAGGTGTTCCTGAGACAACCCTCCCGGACAAATCAAACCAGCGTTAACTTCCATCTTCAACAATCTTCTTGACAGACCTGAACAATCTCCCATAGAATTTGACAGAGCTCACAGAGCTCTAAGACCTAGAGCACCAGATGGAAACCCACCTAGAGATATAATATGTTGCTTACCCAATTTTGGCCTGAAGGAAGATGTCCTCCAGAAAGCGAGATCCAATGACCAAATCCTATTCAACGAGTCCGCAGTTCAACTGTTTCAAGATCTGTCACCGATCACTCGTAAGAACAGAAGAGCATTGCGGCCATTACTGGATGTCTTAAGAGAAAAAGGCATCAATTATAGATGAAAATTTCCGTTGCACTTCAAGCCTCTTACATGGGCAAACAACACCTGCTTAAAATCCCTGAAGATTTAAAAAAATTCTGCGAAAACCTACAAATAGCTCCGATTGAACTACCTGACTGGTATGCGGAATTTCTACTGCCGCCGGAAATCAACAACTACCAAGTTGGACCTGGATCAACACCCACACGCTCCCCTTTTCAACAAGGGTCTTACCGCAGAAATGCCAACAGACGTAATTTTGATCCTCCTTCTTCCTCCAAAGGAGCGAAAAGTCCAAAGCTCAAGTAAAAGGCCCAATATTCACTTCTACAACATCCGTTCATAAAACAGAAAGGGGACTTCCCTCCACCCCCCCACCCCCCTTTTTTTTTTTTTTTTACAGGTAGTCCCGGATTGAAACCTCTGCACTGAGGTCCAGTTTGTTTCGTTGACATTTCATATCGGTAAAGATATCACCTTCCCCTCAACGGAAACTATATCTTGGCCCGCTTAATGTGAGATAATGGTAACTCGACAGAGCAGTGAGTATGCTAAATAACCACACTAATGATGTACAGAGAGCAATCTCCCTAGACATGTGAGGGAGCACAAAAATATACATCCGGAAGCATAAACCATGTCACACGAACACTGAATGTTCTCATATACCTTATCAGACCCACCTGTGACAGTGGTTACCGGTGGGGACAGATTTTTCCCCAAACTTGTCCGGGGTAACCAGTCAACATACAACCATTTCTCAGAAACTGTTATTTGAAAAATGTGGGCCTTCTACATATGACTACTGTTATTCGTTTTAAGTTGTTCTTCATGTGCACAAGCATCTTTCTAGGCCTATAAGCTTTCCCTCTTGATTATCCTGCATGGTACAATATGCTGCCTGTCCCATGTGAGACAATGAGACAAGACTTTTTCATGATATTAAATATCTATATATTCCCACTGTTGATACCATACGAAGCAGGAACTACTCTATCTAACCCAGGAAGAAAGCTGGACTCTCCTCAACCGCCCGCCCCCCCCCCCCCATCCCTCTCCCCCTTTTTTTTTTTTTTTGGGTGTCCTCAAATGTTGTTACTATTTTACAGTTTTACAGTTTTACGGTTTAAGATTACAATAAGATTTTATGATGCTCAACTCCCCAGGTCTCCCAGTTTTGTCTCACTCTCTATGAGATATAACCTCACACGCAACACACCTTAGTGATACATTTTTGGTAATCACCTTCCCACTGCCAAAACTGTTCTGTTGCGTCTCCCATTTACCCCTCAGAGTTGACACAGACGTCTTGTTTCAAAAGACGACTTATATGCTCTTCACCTTCTAGGTGTGACTCGAGCACCCACTCAACCTCCCCTATCTGTTCACCCCCTTTTCATTCTCACTATTCCTACCCCTTCCTTTCCCTCCCCATACCCTATTAATAACAGGATATAGTACTAACTAGTAACTCTCTGATTTTAGATGATGGCATACACTCATCTAGGAAAATCCCCAACCCTGATATCTCACAATGTTAACGGTCTTAATATCCCAGAGAAGAGATCTACGCTGCTAAGAGAACTTAAAAAAGCCTGCCCATCAGTAGTTTTCCTACAAGAAACACATTTCAAGAGCAAACATGTCCCTACATTCACAGACAAAATATAAGATCCTCAAACGAATCAAGTCACTCCTAAGATCCTTATCTTTAGTAAATACCTGGAGATCTATACACACCACTGGGAGGGATTATACCTTTTTCTCCCCTCCACATAAACGCTACTCACGAATTGACTTGATTCTGATGTCGCAAAGGGATTTGTGCTCCCTACATAGGGCTGAGATAGTTATAATCTCCCTATCAGACCATGCTCCTACAGCCATCTCAATAAAATTTGACCCTCCGAAACAACCCACTTTTAATTGGAGACTCAATGCTTCACTCCTGACTGACCAGACCATAAAAGATGACATTCATGTAGCAATTAATGAATACTTTAAAGCCAATACTGACGCTGATACTAACCCACTAAATAATTGGGAGGCTCACAAAAGTGTGATAAGAGGAGAACTTATGAGATGGGGTGCCAGGAAAAAAAAAGAGAGGGAGAAAGAAATTACTAAACTATCCTCGCAGATAGCCACATTGGAATCACAACACAAACAATCACTCTCCATCAAGGTAGAAGAAGAGCTGACGCGCTGCAGGGACGCCCTCAAATTTATACTTGATCTTAAAATTAGAAAGGCCCTCTTCTTTAAGAGAAGCATTTACTTTGAACACAGAGATAAAGGTGGAAATTTTTTAGCCAAAGCACTTAAAGACACAACTATGTCAGGACGTATACATGCTATAAGAGACAAAGATGGTATCCCCAGACACAAGCCTACTGAGATAGCTGACCTTTTTCATAAGTTTTATTCAAAACTATATAACCTGCCGGAACAACATAAACCCCCATATCTATCAACCACGAAACAGGAAACAATCCATGAATTCCTTAAAGATAGCAAAATTCCCACACTCAATCAGGAGGACACGGCTAAATTAGAAGAACCCATTACCACTGAAGAAATTTTATTGCCGATTAAAGTCCTCAAAACAGGGAAAAGTCCGGGACAAGATGGTTTAACGTCACAGTACTACAAAACCTACACACATCTCCTTGTTAAGCCCCTTAGATCCACTTTCAATTATCTGGCCACAAATGTCCATAACTCAAAATCCTTTCTCATGGCAAACACTGCGGTAATACCCAAGCCGGATAAAGACCACTCAGAATGTTCAAATTATAGACCCATCTCCTTACTGAATATTGATTTGAAACTCCTGGCCAAAATATTAGCTAACAGATTGAAACCCTTGCTATCAAATATTATAGGCCCAGAACAAGTAGGATTTATGCCTTGCAGAGAAGCACGAGATAATATCACCAAAGCATTAAATTTAATACACTTCTCCTGAAATTCTAAAACAAGAGGTTTACTGCTTTCCACTGATGCCGAGAAGGCTTTTGATAGGGTCTCCTGGGATTATATGATGGCTACATGCTCCCATGTTGGCTTAAATGAAAATATGCTTTCATGGATCTCTGCCCTCTATCGAAACCCGAGTGCAAAGATCAAAGTCAACAACATCTTCTCTGACCCCATTAGGATCAAAAACGGTACACGTCAGGGATGTCCCCTCTCCCCCCTTCTCTTCATCATCTCTCTGGAACCCCTGATAAGGAAAATAAACCTGACGGATGATGTATCAGGATTCAAGATAGGAAGGAGAGAATACAAGATTGCCGCCTATGCGGATGATTTATTATTCTTTCTATCACAACCACACATATCTATCCCTAATTTAAAAAAAATCTTCGAGACGTGTGGATTTATATCCAATTTTAAGATTAACCAATCTAAATCTGAAGCCCTGAATATTAATCTACCCCCTGACCAACTAAACCTTATAAAGGACAACTACAATTATAGATGGGAACAAAAAACACTGAAATACCTAGGAATAAACCTGACTGACAACTAATGCCCCGTACACACGATCGTTTTTAATGTCATTTTTTAAACCAACGTTTTTCTCCTCGTTTTTTTTCATGTTTCCTCTCAAGCCTGCCTTGCGTACACACCATCATTAAAAAAAACGATCAAGCAAAGCGCAGTGACGTTCAACACGTACGACGGCACTATAAAGGGGAAGTTCCGTTCGATTGACGCCACCCTTCATGTTAGTAAAGTTTGTTGAGCGACGATTCGCGCTTTTCAGTCCGTTACTGTGTAATGAATGTGCTATCTCCATTACGAACGCTAGTTTTACCAGAACGAGCGCTCCCGTCTCATACTTGATTCTGAGCATGCGCGGTTTTTTTCACGTCGTGAAAGCATACACACTATCGTTTTTCACGTCGTTAAAAAAAACGACATGAAAAACGACGTGAAAAAAGAGAGCATGTCCGGAATTTTTAATGGCCATTTTTCACGTCGTTAAAAATGCTCTGGAGCCTACACACGATCATTTTTAATGGCCATTTTTAAAAATGGCATTTTTAACGGCATGAAAAACGATCGTGTGTACGGGGCATTAGACTTCCTTTACCAACACAATTATAAGCCTCTACTTAACTCACTGATTAAAGATCTACGGGTATGGTCCTCCAAGACCTTTTAATGGTTCGGCAGAGCTTCAATTTTAAAAATGACGGTCCTCCCGAGATTACTCTACCTCTTTAACGTACTTCCCATTAAAATTCCAGAGACTTTTTTCACAAGCCTTCTCAGGGCGCAAAGGGGTTTCCTATGGGCAGACAGGAAACCGAGAATCAACTTCAACTTGCTGACACGTCCCAAAAGTAGAGGAGGAATAGGTCTGCCGGACTTTAAAACATATTACCAAGCTTCCCACATCACTAGAATACTTGACTGGCACTGCCATGGACAGGACAAAGACTGGATCCAACTGGAACAAAGCCTAACTCCAAACAACCTACTTTTCTATCCCTGGACACTACATTACAAAAGAGACAAGAATCAGACGCATCCCTTAGTAGCAAACACCCTTCATGTGTGGCACAAAATTGTAGTCAAACACAACATTGCCTCCATACCTGGTCCTCTGACCCCGGTCACCAACAACCCTGATTTTATCCCGGGACACCCTTTGAAGGGTGTAATCCCATGCACGGCCTCCCAATGCCTATCAGACTCCAAGGTCAAATCTCTGGAGACCCTACGGGCAGAGTGGGAGGGACCATTCCCTGGCCTCTGGTTTTACTTACAACTAAGAGACTTCTTGATTAATAGCAAATTTAGATCATTATACTGCTTGCCAATGTCTCCACTTGAAAGTCTCTGCTTTAAGAGATCCTCAGTAGCACATACCACTTCTCTAGCCTACTCCTGGTTAAATGAGGCTCAGCACACAGATGACTTGAAAAATAAGGCTAAATGGGAAAGTGACCTTAAAACTAAGATATCGACAAAACATTGGGAGAAGGCATGTATTATGACACATAAATGTTCCCTAAGCTCCAAATATCAAGAGTAGTGTTGACCGAACCCGAACTGTAAAGTTCGGGTCCGTACCGAACTTTAGCTTTTTCCCGAACCCGAACCCGGACTTTGCGCAAAAGTCCGGGTTCGGGTTCGGCAATCTAATTACGCAGTTAGAAATGCTTCAGGGGCCAGCCAATCACCTTTTGATTAGCTGGTGTGCCCTTAGAAGCCATCATAGCCATGCCTACTAATGGCATGGCTGTGATTGGTCAGTGCAACATGTGACCCAGCTTCTATATAAGCTAGAGGCACACAGCACACACGTCACTCTGTTTCAGAATAGATAGGGAGAGGATCTTGTCTGCTGCTGCTGATTTTAGGGAGAGATAGAAAAATACATGAGTTAGTCCTGATTCTGGAATCTGAGGGAAAAGATAGAGAGACAGTGTAGTGTAGGGCCAGGTTCCTGTTTTTTGCTTTTAGGGAGAGAGATATATTATATAGGAATAGGAGTCCAGATTCAGAGATATAACTCAGCGATCTGCATAGGTTTACCTGTTTGCGTTGCAGTGCAGTCTTTTTACACTGCTATGAGCCCAGTGTCAGAGAAAATCTACCTTTTATCTGCAAGCTCAGTGCACCAGCACTGCATATATTACGTTGAGAGATACACCGTTTCCATACTGTGGGTGTATTCTGCTCTTGGAAAAAGATCCATTTAGGACAAAAAAAAAGGCACTTTATTGTGCTCTTTTCCAAAAGACCCATTAAGGGCAAAAAAAAAAAAAAAAATTCCATTTTATTTTGCTCGTGCAAAAAAAGACCCGTTTAGGGCAAAAAAAAAAAAAAAATTGCACTTTAATGTACGCTTGCAAAAAGAAAAGACCCATTTAGGGCCACAAAAAATATTTTGCAGTGTGTTATACATATGTGGAGGCGTGTGAAATAAACCATTTCTATATATTTGTCTTCTACTGTGCTATACTAAAAAAACAACATTTTTTTTGAATAGCATTTTCTGCAGTTCTGTAGCTGTGCGATTCAGTGGTTACGTACTGTGGGTGTGTTGTGGTCTTCCAAAAAACGCCATTTAGGGCCACAAAAAATATTTTGCAGTGTGTTATACATATGTGGAGGTGTGTGAAATAAACAATTTATATATAGTTTTCTTCTACTGTGCTATACTAAAAAAAAAACATTTTTTTTTGAATAGCATTTTCTGCAGTTCTGTAGCTGTGCGATTCAGCGGTTACGTACTGTGGGTGTATTGTGGTCTTCCAAAAAACGCCATTTAGGGCCACAAAAAATATTTTGCAGTGTGTTATACATATGTGGAGGTGTGTGAAATAAACAATTTATATATAGTTTTCTTCTACTGTGCTATACTAAAAAAAAAATCTTTTTTTAATAGCATTTTCTGCAGTTCTGTAGCTGTGCGATTCAGCGGTTACGTACTGTGGGTGTATTGTGGTCTTCCAAAAAACACCATTTAGGGCCACATCCTCCTAGGTCAAGATTATAATTTTTAATTTATTTTTTTGTAGCGCACGGATCCTTTCCCCCTTACCTGCCTTTATGTTGTTGGCTCCTCGCAGGAGGGAGAAAGGCACACCGCACTACCAGCCCGTACCCTCCTATATAAAGAGGTTGAGCGGTGTACTTGATGGGCCGTGTCCACAGCCGGAGTCAAAACTCCTCCAGAGGATGATTCTCACCTCTACTGTAGGTAGAGGCAAGTCCTTTAATTCCCAGTAAAGTCAATGTCCACACCAGCTGAAATTACAACTCTTATTCTCTCATGGCAAAATAAACTCTACTCGGATAGAAAAGGTTAGAGCAAAGAAACAGGACAGCTTAAGGTGTGGAGGAGGTCCAGGTACAAATGTAGCACATTCACTTCACTGCTTAGGTTTCTCAAACAGTTTTAGGTGCACGGTCTCTGCCACAGACCTTGAGGTTGGTCTCTGCCACAGACCGGGTGTACAAGGCCCCTGCCATGGACCTGGAGAACTTTGGTCTCTGCCACAGACCAGGGTGTATAAGGCCCCTGCCACGGGCCGGGTGAATAAGGCCTCTGATACAGTCAAGATGACCTTGAGCTTCTCCTTCTACGAACCTAGCCCATATTAAGGGGAAGACATCTCTCCAGGGAGTCAACAGACCCTTCCTTCACCGTGACTCCCGCATCGGTCCATCAGAATGATCCTCCCTTCCCTGGAACATGGTCCCCTACACGAGGCGGCACCCTAAGACTCCTCGACCCTTAGCGGACTCCAGACGAAGGCTCTGGACTCCAGGCTTTACTCCCGCACCTAGGACTCCATACCCAGGGCAGCAGGAACTCCAGGATAGTACCTCACCCCGGGCTAAAGGTACCCGAGATGGAACAGGAACACATGCACCCAGGCCGAAGGCACCTGGGCGTGGACCCCACTGGACATCAGCCCCCAGGCCAAAGGTCTGCCCCTTTTATATGCTCTCCCGGCATGCACAGCAGGTTCCCCGCCCCGCTGTACTACTGCCAAGAGGGGACACAAAAGGCACAGCACTGTATCGGCGGTTCAACCCTAGCCTACCATGGCAGCGCCACCTGTAGGCCGCAGGGAACTGCACACCAATACTGTCCCCCGAGGACAAAATGGTCCATGAATCCTACAGAATTAGGGTGTTTGAGCCTATTTACCACTCAAACACTTCCCTTAAATTTAGCACCCCGCTACATTTTTATTTCAAAGTATTTTATTTTCCCACTAGCTTATCCATTAAATTGAATAATTTATTCCAGAATGGGCGTATTCTGGGGCATTCCCACCATATGTGTGGCATCGTGCCGTTGAGTTTCTGAGGTTCTTAATGACTTCCCGTACCTCTTCTGCTGAAAAGGGGGCCTCCAGCATATTTTTTTATTTTTTTTATGTTATTTTAAGTTATTTTCCTATCCACATTTGTTTGCAGAGCACTTGCCATGCTCTTAACAACATTTTGCTGCCATTTGCAGCCCTCTAGCCCTTTCCATTACTTTTTTAGAGCCTTTTTAGTCCTTAGAAGTCCGGGTCCCCATTGACTTCAATGGGGTTCGGGTTCGGGTTCGGGTTAAAGTTCGGTCCCGAACCCGAACTTTTTTCCGAAGTTCGGCCGAACCCATCGAACCCGAACATCCAGGTGTCCGCTCAACTCTAATCAAGAGGTCTCTTACAAAATCCTTACCCAATGGTACATTACACCCCAGAGGTCCAGGAGATGGTCCACCGCAACCTCGGATGCATGCTGGCGCTGTGAACAGGAAATTGGCACCTTTCTCCATATTTGGTGGGAGTGCCCAAAAATTCTTGAGTACTGGGATGAGATCAGGAATTGGATCCAATTCATAACTGAAACTAAAGTATATCTTACAGCAGCAGCCTGCCTAATTAATGTTAACACACTCACCATAAGCAAGTATAAGAAATCTCTCACTAGACACCTCCTCCTTGCAGCAAAAACACTTATCCCCCTTCATTGGAAGACCAAACGGGTCCCAAAAATCAGAGATTGGTTGAATAGAGTAGCACATATACACAAAATGGAAGAAATTGCAGCCATGAAAAGAGAGAATAGCGACAATTTTAATGAAACCTGGCAACCTTGGGTTTTATTCTTGTACTCCCCCGAATTCCAGCAGCTTAATGCATAATTCCTTTCACTACACTATGTAGTTTGGGATGACTGTGCCTATCTTCATTTAGCCCGCACTTGCTGAGGCTAAATTATAACACATTGAGTATGTATCTGAGATGAACTGTTACTGTATCTGTATTACCCGAACCTCTATGTTCTACTTATCCTGCTATTATCCCCCCCCTCCCCACCCTTACCTCTATTACCCTTTTTTCTCTACCCTTTTACCCACCCCATTTCTTCCCTCCACATTTTCTTAATATATGTTCAGCATATACTTATTTTATATTACGCCACTGTCATTTTCCAGGCTTGATAATGATTAAGTCCCGGATGTTAAAAATGTTTGTATTATGAATGCTTCTTTTTTCTGTTACCTGTTATCTGTAACAAGCTTCAATAAAAACCTTTGATTGTGGAAAAAAAATAAAGGGATTTTTATAACAGCTTACCTGTAAAATCCTTTTCTTGGAGTACATCACGGGACACAGAGCGACTTAGTCATTACTAATGGGTTATATAGATTACCTTCAGGTGTTGGCACTGGCAACTTCCAAAACCGGAAGTACCCTCCCCTATATAAGCCCCTCCCATCCGGGAGCACCTCAGTTTTGTAGCAAAGCAATAAGTGTCCCAAAAAGAGGGGTGGGAGCTCTGTGTCCCGTGATGTACTCCAAGAAAAGGATTTTACAGGTAAGCTGTTATAAAAATCCCTTTTTCTTTTTCGTACATCACGGGACACAGAGCGACTTAGTCATTACTAATGGGACGTCCCAAAGCAATGCCAAATGAGGGGAGGGATACATAAGCTGGGCGCCATCAGGCATGAGGCTCTTTTGCGGCCTGCAACACACTGCGCCCAAAGGCGACATCCTCCTGACTTCTGACGTCTACCTGGTAGAATCTAGTAAACGTGTGTACTAAGGACCATGTTGTGGCCTTACAGTACTTGAGCCAGGGAGGCTTGGTGATGCACTGCCCATGAAGTTCCAACTGCTCTTGTGGAGTGCGCCCTAACTTTGAACGGAGGCGGTCTCCTTTTCAAGCCATAGGCTTGTATTATGACCTGTCGAATCCACTTGGCTAAAGTAGATTTTTGATGCTGCCTGACCCTTTCTGGGGCCTTCCGGCAGAACAAACAAAGTATCCGTTCTGCGAATCTGAGCAGTGGCTTTAAGATAAGCTTTAACTGCTCTTACTACATCCAAAGAATGCAATAACTTTTCCTCTACCGAACAAGGTTTGGGGAAAAAGGAAGGAAGAACCACATCTTGGTTCAAATGGAACCTCGATACCACCTTAGGAAGAAGGCTGGATGAGGACGTAATACTACTCTGTCCTTATGGATAACCAGATATGGCTCCTTACAGGACAAGGCGGCTAATTCCGATACTCTTTTAGCCGAACAAATGGCTACTAAGAAAATCAATTTCCTGGTGAAAAGAACCAAGAAAATGTGCCGCAATGGTTCAAATGGTTGTTTCTGTAGAACCGACAGAACCAGGTTTAAGTCCCATGGACATATGGGAATACTAACCGGAGGGCTAATACGCATCACTCCTTGTATGAAAGCTTTGATTAATGAATGCAAAGCCAAGGGCCTTTGAAAAAAAAATATTGACAAGGCCGTCTGACCCTTGATAGTACTCAAGGCAAGCTTCCTATGTACAGCCCACTGTAGGAAGTCCAGAATCCTACCTATTACGTACTTACGTGGATGCCATTTCCTGGCCTCACCCCACGTGATGTACGCCTTCTAGATCCTATAATAGATCTGCCTGGATACCGGCTTCCTGGCATTGATCATGGTAGATACCACAGGATTAGAGAGCCCTCTCTTTTTTAGAATGTGGGCTTCTATAGCCAGGCCGTCAACCTAGGGCTGGTAAGGAAGGGTAGTATATCGGTCCTTGCGAAAGCAGGTCCGGACGATGTGGGAGGGTCCAAGGACTTCCCACTGACATTTTTACAATCTCCGCGTACCATGCCCTTCGGGGCCACGCTGGAGCCACCAGAATCACTGGTTTCTTTTCTACCCTGATTCTGCGGATTAATCGCGGTGGGAATGCATATATCAGCTTGAACTGATCCCAAGGGAACACTAGGGCATCCGAACCGCTAGGGGATCCTTTGTGCGAGACACAAATCTGTCCACCTTTGCGTTGAATCTGGATGCTAGCAGATCTACATCCGGTGTTCCCCACCGCTGGCATATTGCCTGGAAAACCTCGGGGTGAAGAGACCATTCCCCCGGGCATAATTGCTGGCGACTTAAAAAAGTCCGCTCTCCAATTTTCCACTCCTGGGATGAAAACCACGGATATGGCTGTGACATACCTTTCTGCCCATTCCAGGATGCATTTCGCTTCCCTCTGGGCTGCACGACTCCTGGTGCCACCCTGGAGATTGATATATGCCACTGCTGTGGCATTGTCTGATTGAATTCTGACAGGTGACCCTTGGAGTTTGGATGTCCATGCTACTAGGGCATACCGGGCTGCTCGTATCTCTAAGAGATTGGTGGGCAGGGCCTTCTCTGCTTCTGACCACTTGCCCTGGAGAGACCATTGCTCCAGTACTGCCCCCCAGCCTATGAGGCTGGCAACTGTAGTGACCACCTTCCAAGAAACCGGACTGAAGGGTTTCCCTTCCCAGATTCTGGGGCACCAACCACCAATGGAGGCTCTTGCGAATGGAAGGGGACAGGGACATTGGTAAGTCTAAAGCCTGAACTTTTTTGTTCCAGGCTGACAGTATGGCCCTCTGCAAGTTCCTTGAATGGAATTGACCGTAGGGTACCGCTTCGAATGAAGCCACCATTTTTCCCAGCAGCCTTATACACAGGCGTATGGATGGTTTTTCTTTTTTGTACCCACTAAGTGGGTCAAATCTTTCAAAAACGACACCTTCTCTGGAGGTAAGAAAATCTTTCTCTGATTTGAATCCAGTCTTAGCCCCCAAGTATTCCAGGCTTTTGACTGGTTTTAGGGCTGACTTGTCTCGGTTGATAATGCAACCGTGAGATTCCAGATACTTGATTATCTTGTGAATGACCACTTCTAGTTTTTTTCACTGAGTGGTCTATCAGCAACAAGTCGTCTAGATATGCCATTATCGTTACACCTTGTGTTCCTAGTTTGGCCATCGTAGGGCCAGAATTTTTGTGAACACTCGTGGTGCCGTGGCCAGACCGAAAGGTAAGGCTCTGAACTGAAAATGGCGCCCTTCTACTGCAAGGCGTAGAAATTTCTGGTGGGCCGGACAGATGGGAATATGCAAATAAGCATCCCTTATGTCGATCGAGGCTAACCATTCCTGCCCTTGTAGGGCGGTGGCCACCGATCGGATCGACTCCATCCGAAAAAAGTCCTGATATGTAGGAACTTGTTTAGCCCTTTTATATTCAATATGGGCCTCATGTCCCCATTTGGTTTGGGGACTGTGACAAGGTTCGAGTAAAACCCGAACCCGTTTTCTTTCAAGGGAACCTTCATGATTACCCTTGGGGCAATAGTTGCTCTAGTGCCAGAAGGAGGGATCCACTCTTCTGGGGATCGCTTGGCACGTTTGACCTTATAAAATGGGCAGGAGGAATGTCTTTTAACTCCAGCCTGTATCCCAGACTTACTGCGGGGATCACCCATCTCTGATGGTGTCCCGCCAGGTCTCTGTGAACAACTGAAGTCTTCCCCTCACCCGACTGAGTGGGGGCAACCCTTCATGACTTAGGGGGAGGTTTTGTACCTCTCTTGACCCAGGGTTTCTTGATACCCTGTGATTGTCCCTGATTTCTGCCCCCTGGATTTGACCGCGGAGGCCGTCGGAACTGTTTCACAGCCGATGTGCCAGGGACTGGAGAAGTAGGCCTCTTAAAAGAAGGACTTCTACCCTTGTTCTTAACCGGTAAGAGTGAACTTTTACCGGCAGAAATTCTCTGGATATATTTGTCCAGATCTTCTCCAAATAAGCGTTCTCCATGAAATGGGAAGCTAACCAGCAGTTTTTTACAGGGAGCTTCAGCAGACCAGTTTTTGAGCCACAGAAGCCTGTACTATAGACAGCGTAAAGCGGGAGGCCTGTTGGATTGTATCCTTTATGGCGTCCACCGCAAAACACAAGGCTCTAGGCAGGTCAGCTAGGGCAAGAGCCTGCTGATCTGGTAAGTCCCTTAAGACTTGTTTCAACTGATCTTTCACTGCTTGGCAGACTCCAATCGCTGCTACCGCAGGTTGTGTCACCATGCTTGCTGTAGAGAAAGCAGATTTTAGTAAAGACTCCAATTTTTTATCTATTGGGTCTTTGACATTGGAACATTATCTACTGGACATGTCAGTGATTTGTTAACAGAAGAGATGGCTGCGTCCACTGTAGGGACCCTCCATTTTTTTATGAACTTATCCTCCATGGGATAGATCACCGGAAATCTCTTGGGGGGAGCAAATATTTTATCAGGATGCTCCCAATCCTGGTAAATAAGCCCTTCTAATAAAGGGTGGATTGGGAAGGAACAGACAGCCTGGGGAGCTTTTAGCGACCCCAGCGAGGAAACCGTAGTGGATGGTGGTTCCGCCAGAGGCATTTTAAATGCTGATCGGACCATATTAGTCAGAGACTGAACCCATAATCTTTCAGCCTGAGATGCTGAGAAAGGTTCTTCCACTGTTGATTCCTCCATAACTGAATCAACCTCATCCTGATCCCCTTCAGGTAGGTCGATCTCTGGGACTGTTCCTCCACTAACAGGCACTCTGAAGGAGGAGACGGAGATCGGACGCGCTTTTCCTGAGACAGGGAAGCAGCGATCAATGCTGTTAATCTCTCTTCCAATCCTCCCAGAGTTGAGGATAAAACCTCCTCTGTTATATATACAGGAGCAGGTGGACTGGGGACAGCCGCAGCACCAGGCATTCCTGCGGGGTTTCTACGGCTACTGACCTCTGAATTCTCAGGGGAGATTGGTGCAGTACAAGCATGCCCAATATCCTCAGAGCCCGATGGAGACCCCTTTGGCTTCCTGGAAGATCTATTTCCGGAGCGTCTGGACGACATATCCTCTAAGCACAAAGCTGAGGTATTCCCGTCGTCATACACCAATTTTGCTGGTAATAATCTAACACAGGTGCTGCTATATACCAGCTGGTGTCCACTAAAGTGCCTTTCTATGGGGATGCCTGCATCAACCGCCTCTGTGTGCCACTGTTTGTTGCTAGCTCTGTTTGCATCCAGCTGACACTTGTACTGTGTCTTTTAACTATGCTGGGACGCCCGCACATGCGCAGAAGCGCCGCGGCGCGCATCGAGCGTCATCCACCCGCCCCGCCCCTTTTTTTCATAGGAGGCGCGTGCACGCGCCCGCGCGCGCGCCCGTGCGCCATTGGCGCCCTTTTCTAAATCAAACAGGGGACTAGGAGCCAGGGCCCTTTTTGCCGGAGGGCCTGTGCGGTGGATGAGCGCAGCAACAGGGCAGAGGAAGTGGATTCCCACAGAGAAACTTACCAGCTGCCTGGATCTTTTGACTTGAGAAAACCAAAGATCCACATGACAAGAAAAATGGACTACAGCGGCCACTAGTGGTTTAACACAGGTACCGCGGTCCCCTTTTTTTTTTCTTGACTACTATTAAAATTTTACATTTTCAGTAGTTACAGGCAAACACAGATATTTAGCGGGAATACCGTTAGGTAACAGACAGAAAGACAAATTAGGCTTGGGGGTCCCCCAATAGAACCAAGTTCCTGGGGGCCCCCACTTACCTGATCCCCGCCGCAGGACTTTGTTTGGTCCACAGAAGTCCAAACTTCACCTATCACGGAGGGCATTGTAATTAAACCTTCAGGGACCGGGTTCCCAAGGATTCCACTCCCCTGGACCTGTATAGCACCCTGCACAGACAACATCTTGGTCGTGGGTATGACCAGAGCTCTGGATCCCAGGGTCCAGCCCTCCTAAGAGAAGCATTACAGGCAAAACCTTGCTCTTCTGCTGCAAGGCCCGGGTACCGACCGTTTAGCTATGAAGCTTTTTTGGTGGGATCCGGAACAGCTTACTAAGGCCCAAAAGAACCTGTACGCAAGCCCAGTGAAAACACATGTTACTCTTTGGCCAACACCTTAGACACTGGCAAAAAACTGAGGTGCTCCCGGGTGGGAGGGGCTTATATAGGGGAGGGTACTTCCGGTTTGGAATTGGCCAGTGCCAACACCTGAAGGTAATCTATATAACCCATTAGTAATGACTAAGTCGCTCTGTGTCCCGTGATGTACGAAAAAGAAAAAAAGAAAGTGCAGAGAAGGGCAACCAAACGGATAAGAGGCATGGAGGAGCTCAGCTATGAGGAAAGAGGAACTGAATTTATTCTTTCTTGAGAAGAGGAGGTTAAGGGGGAATATGATCAACCTTTTTCAAATACTGTACATATGGGATCCAGAGGACAAGGGGGCACTCTTTACGTTTAGAGGAAAATCGATTTCATTTCCTAATACGGAAAGGTTTCTACACAGTAAGAGCTGTGAAAGTGTGGAATAGACTCCCTCAAAAGGTAGTTCTGGCCAGCTCAGTAGATTGCTTTAAAAAAAGACCTGGATTCTTTAATCTTACGTCCAAAACCCCTCCACATGCATCTTTTATAAGCGACCCTAAATTTCCCCGAGCTGCACGGGTCCCAACAGACTTCTCTTGGTGGATAGACAATAACCTTACATCCCTTTCCAATTTTATAGATGGTACAAATTTCATTTCCCTCCCCTCTCTTATCTCTAAATCCCAAATTCCTGAAACTGAATGGAATAGATTTTCTCAGATCAAACATTTTTTTGACACGTATTTTCAAACCTCGAATATACAAACCCCATCCTTTTTCGAGACCCTCTGTTTTAAATCCCCCAGAAAGAGAGGTTTCATCTCGGAAGTATACGTCAACCTACTTATCAACACAGACACGAACAAACTTCCATACATGATGAAATGGGAACAGGAGGTAGGCTTCACATATTCTTCTGTGAACTGGGACAACTGCATCAACAATTTGCACAAAAGTACCAAGTCTATAGCCATTAAAGAGACAGCGTTGAAGCTATTCACTAGATGGTACTATACCCCTATTAAACTTCACACCATTTTTCCTACCGTCTCCCCTTTGTGCTTCAGAGGATGCAACTCCACCGGCTCTTTTACACACATCTTTTGGAGCTGTGAAAAAATCACTCATATCTGGAAGCAGTTGGAGAATTTTGCCTCTAAAATTGCAGATAAGAACATCACCTTGACCTTACATAATTGCCTTCTATTCTCACCCATTATAGGACTCTCTACTCAAGGTATTAGACTAATACATACTATATGCGTAGCAGTCCACTGGTTAATTGCTTTCCATTGGAAATCCCCATCAGTTCCTTTAACACAACTCAAAACTAGAATCAATAATATCATTTTGATGGAAAAAATCTATCATACTGTTCGGAACACAAATCAGGTTTATAAACAAAAATGGGACCCCTGGGTCGCACATAGCAAGGAGTTCCTTAACCCAGATCAACATGCCTCTCCTTAATTTATGGTTCAAATATATATGCACATCACTGTAACTTCGTTTATAGAGCCAGTCTTCCTTCTTACATGTACATATATGATGCAAATTGTATTTCTACGTTTCTACTTTATACAGTCCATATGTATATCTGACGCTATGGAATTGATTTTTTTACTTTTGTCATGTCGGTTTTGTACCACCTTTTAACCCAAATAAAAAACGTTTGTAAACAAAAAAAGACCTGGATTCTTTCCTAAATGTACATAACTGGGTACTAACATTTAAGTTGATTCAGGGAATATCCGATTGCCTCGCAGGGGATCAGGAAGGAATTTTCCCCCAATGTAACAAATTGGGTCATGCTTTGCTGGGGACTTTTTTTTTCACAATCAAAGGTTTTTATTGAAGAATGAACAGGCAAACATTGGACAATAGAATATATGAAGTAATAGAATGTTAACAAATGTCAGTTTACATGTAAATGTTGCACAATAACGATGAGTGTTTACAATGGTTTGGTGATAAATGGAAACATAGACATTAAAACAGAAAAGGTGGGAAAGGGAAGAGGGGGGGAAGGAGGGAGGAGGGCTGGGGGGGGGGAAAGGGGGTGGGACATTGAGAGATATAAGAGCAGGCCTAAACACATAACAATATAAGTATATGATTAATTGGAGCTATGAACAATTCTTTTCTTTCTTAGGACATGCATATAGAACAAAGGGAATCAGATGGGATAAATCACATTATGAATGATTGGTATTCAGACGAGAAAGTAAATAACAGCCAAGGTTGCCATATCTGATTAAAATTAGTGCTATTTTCTTTTTTCATGGCCACAATTTCTTGCATTTTGTAAATGTAGTGTACCATGTCCAACCAATCCTTGACTTTCTGGATGTGTGTGGTTTTCCAATGCAGGGGAATGAGGGTTTTAGCTGCAGTTAATAGGTGTCCGGTAAGTGTTTTATTATACTTACTTAATGTAATGCGGCGTACACACGATCGTTTTTCATGCCGTTAAAAATGCCATTTTTAAAAATGGCCATTAAAACCGATCGTGTGTATGCTCCAGAGCATTTTTAACGGCGTGAAAAACGGGCATTAAAAATTTCGAACATGCTCTATTTTTTCACGTCGTTTTTCATGTCGTTTTTTTAACGACGTGAAAAACAATAGTGTGTATGCTTTTACGAGGGGAAAAAAAACGCGCATGCTCAGAATCAAGTATGAGACGGGAGCGCTCGTTCTGGTAAAACTAGCGTTCGTAATGGAGATAGCACATTCGTCACGCTGTAACGGACTGAAAAGCACGAGGCTGAAAAGCGTGAATCGCCGCTCAACAAAGTTTACTTACATGAAGGGTGGCGCCATTCGAACGGAACTTCCCCTTTATAGTGCCGTCGTACGTGTTGTACATCACTGCGCTTTGCTCGAGCGTTTTTTTTAATGATCGTGTGGATGCAAGACAGGCTTGAGAGGAAACATGAAAAAAAAGACGAGAAAAACGTTGGTTAAAAAAATGGCATGAAAAACGATCATGTGTACGCCACATAAAGAGTATTGATGTTAATCAAGCAAGCAGTAGCATTTAGTTCAATTGTAGTTTATGTAATGTGTTTAATCCATTTTTTTATTTCTTCCCAGTAGGCAAGGATTGGGGGACATTCCCAACAAATATGTAAAAATGTACCTGTGTTTCTGCCACATCGCCAACATGTGTCTGGGGATGCTTGGAACCATCTCCTGGCCTTCTGTGGTGTGACATACCACTGAGTGAGGACTTTGTAGGATATTTTTTGGTATTTGGAGCTTAATGAACATTTGTTTGTCAAGATACATGCCTTTTCCCATTGTTTTTCAGAAATTTTAATTCCTAGGTCGAGTTCCCATTTTTCTTTATGTTTGCCATTATCTGCATGAGGTGACTGGTTCAGCCAAGAGTAAGCTAGAGATGTGGTCTTTGCTACCTATCTCTTGAAGCATAACGTTTCTAAGTGTGTCATTGGGAGGCAGTATAATGTTTTATATTTGCTATTTACCAAGAAATCTTTCATTTGGATATAGAACCAAAAGCCAGGAAATGATTCACCCAACTCAGATTGTAGTGTTTTGAATGTTTTGACCCTCTGGCCCATCATGCAATGGGTGGCGAGTAGGTTCTGTATTCTCTTCTGATGTAGGCCAGGGAATAAATCAGGATTGTTGGTGATTGGTGTCAGTGGGCCTGGGATTGAGGCGAGTTTGTGTGGGACAGCTATTTTGTGCCAAATGCTAAGCGTGTTTGCAATTATTGTATGACTTATTTTCTTATCCCTTTTGGAATGTAGAGACCATGGATAGAAAAGTGTTTGGTGAGTGGAAAAATTGTGTTCTAATTGGACCCAATCCTTATCTGCCCTATGGCAGTGCCAGTCTATTATTCTGGTAATGTGAGAGGCTTGGTGGTATTTTTTAAAGTCTGGCAGGCCGATACCTCCTCTACACTTAGGCAACGTGAGCAGTCGGAATTTTATTCTTGTTTTTTTGTCAGCCCATAAAAAGTGTCTCTGTATTTTAAGGAGGTTAGCAAAGAAGGCGTTGGGTATCTTTATGGGGAGTGCATTCAAAAAATAGAGTAATCTGGAGAGGACCGTCATCTTTAAAATTGAAGCTCTGCCAAACCACAAGAACATTTTTGGGGTTCATTTTTGGAGGTCTCTTGTTATTGAGGACAACAGGGGTTTATAGTTGGCATGAAAAAGAGAGTCAATATTATTGGTTAGGTTTATCCCTAGGTATTTGAGTGTGTTTTGTTCCCATTTATATGGATAGCTATCTTTCATTAATTTCAGTTGATCTGGTGGGAGAGTGGTTTTGAGTGCTTCAGATTTGGATTGGTTTATTTTAAAGTTAGAGATTAACCCAAAAGTTTCAAAGATTTTTTTGAGATTAGGGAAAGGTGTGGGGATGTGTAAGGAAAAACAGGAGGTCATCTGCATAGGCTGCTAATTTGTATTCTCTTTTGTCTACTGTAAATCCGTGAATATCTTTGGACAGGTTTATCATTCTTATTAGTGGCTCTAGGGAAATAATAAAGAGAAGTGGAGAAAGGGGGAAGCCCTGTCGAGGACCATTATGTATTTTTATGGGGTCAGAAAGAGTGTTGTTGATTTTGATTTTGGCCTGTGGGTTTTGATAGAGTGCTGCAATCCATGAGAGCATATTTCCACCTAGTCCAATGTGTGAACACGTGGACATCATGTAATCCCAGGAGACTCTATCAAAAGCCTTTTCGGCGTCAGTGGATAGTAGTAATTAGGGATGAGCCGAACACCCCCCAGTTTGGCTCTCACCAGAACTTGCAAACAGGCAATAAGTCTATGGGACTCGAACATGAAAAATCTAAAGTGATAATTTTAAAGGCTCAGGGGACATGTATCAATGCAAAAAAGTTTTAAAAACTGACGTCTTTTCGGGAGCAGTGATATTAATAATGCTTAAAGTGAAACAATAAAAGTGAAATATTCCTTTAAATTTCGTACCTGGGGGGGGTGTATAGTATGCCTGTAAAGTAGCGCTTGTTTCCCGTGCTTAGATGTGTCCCTGCACAAAGTGTAATTTCTGAAGGAAAAAAAGTCATTTAAAAGCACTTGCGGCTATAATGAATTTTTGGCTCCCAGTAATACAGAGGAGAGTCATTGATAAAAAAAAAAAGTGTTACATCAGAGGGGGTGGGGTCACCCGCACGTCACTGTGGAAGCCCGGGTTTCCCCTTGCGTCAGAGGGGGACGGGGTCACGTGACAGGTGGCCCCACCCTCAGCTACAGAAGAGACCTGTTAGGCTGCCGGGATTCCCGGGGACAGGATGCGCTGCGCTGGACATCTCATCACTGGAGTCAGGACCTGGATGGAGAGGAGAGGAGAGCATCCATCGCAGGATACCGAGAGTGGATTACCACCGCTGGAATCATTTTTTATTTTTTTTATTTTTAATAAAGGATTTTTCCCAACAGTGTCTGTGTGTTTTTTTTTACAATATTTTACACTTTCTTTGTGAAATGGTAGGGGTACAATGTACCCCTTACCAATTCACATGGGGGGGCAGGATCTGGGGGTCCCCTTTGTTAAAGGGGTCTTCCAGATTCCGATAAGCCCCCGCCCACAGACCCCCACAACCACCGGGCAAGGGTTGTGGGGATGAGGCCCTTGTCCCCATCAACATGGGGACATGGTGCTTTGGGGTCCAGACCCCAAAGCATCCTCCCCATGTTGAGGGCATGTGGCCTGGTACGGTTCAGGAGGGGGGGCGCTCTCTCGTCCCCCCCTCTTTTCCTGCGGCCTGCCAGGTTGCATGCTCGGATAAGGGTCTGGTATGGATTTTTGGGGGGAACCCCACGCCATTTTTTTTTTAAATTTGGCGCGGAGTTCCCCTTAAAATCCATACCAGACCTGAACGGTCTGGTATGGATATTTGGGGGGAACCGCACAACATTTTTTTTTTTATTTGGCACAGGGTTCCTCTTAATATCCATACCAGACCTGAAGGGCCTGGTAATTGAATTTGGGGGGACCCCACACATTTTTTTTTAATTTATCAATGACTTTCAATGACTTTTCTCTGTATTGCCGGGACAGGCAATTCATTACAGCTGCAAGTACTTTTAAATTACTTTTTTTCCTTCAGAAATGACATTTTGTTTAGAGACTGTTCTAAGCATGGGAAACAAGCGCTGCTTTACAGGCATACTATATACACCCCTCAGGTACGAAATTTAAAGGAGTATTTCACTTTTATTGTTTCACTTTAAGCATTATTAAAATCACTGCTCCCGAAAAACGGCAGTTTTTATAACAATTTTTTGCATTGATACATGTCCCCTGGGGCAGGACCCGGTCCCCAAACACTTTTTATGACAATAACTTGCATATAAGCCTTTAAAATTAGCACTTTAGATTTCTCCCATAGACTTTTACAGGGTGTTCCGCGGCTCTTCGAATTTGCCGCAAACACCCCAAATTGTTCGCTGTTCGGCGAATGGGCGAACAGGCAATGTTCGAGTCAAACATGAGTTCGACTCAAACTCGAAGCTCATACCTAGTAGTAATCCTTTTGTCTTGGAGTTTCGGGCGAAGTGGATTAGATTCAGTGCTTTAGTAATGTTATCTCAGGCTTCCCTACCTGGCATGAATCCTACTTGTTCTGGACCTATTATGTTTGCTAGTAGGGGTTTTAATCTATTGGCTAGTATTTTGGCTAGAAGTTTCAAATCAACATTCAATAGTGAAATGGGCCTAAAATTTGTGTAGTCTGTGTGGTCTTTGTCGGGTTTGGGAACTACAGCAATGTGTGCCATAAGGAAGGAGTTGGAGCAATTTTTATTTTTTGCTAGGAAGTTAAAGGCTGATAGAAGGGGTTTGGAGAGTAGATGGGTATAAGTTTTATAGTACTGGGAAGTAAACCCATCCAGACCTGGGCTTTTCCCTGTTTTTAGGTCTTTGATGACATCTAGTATTTCAGTGAGGGTTATGGGATCTTACAATTTGTTCAAATCCTCCAGTTTAAGAGTGGGAATTTTGCTATCCTGTAGGAAGTCCTGGATTGTTTCTTGTTTCGAGAGTGTTAAGTGGGAGGGTTTGGGTTGCTCTGGTAGTTTATATAATTTGGAATAGAACTTATGCAAGAGCTCTGCTCTTTCTATAGGATTATGTCTTGGTTTGCCTACCTTGTCGCGTATGGCATGTATGTGACCCGCCATTGTTGCGTCTCTAAGTGCTTTAGCCAGTTGTTTCCCACTTTTATCTCCTTTTTCGTAAAAAATACTCTTCTTAAGGAATAAATAGGCGGTAAAAAAATGGATGATTTATTTAAAATAAATCATTCATTACTCTTCTTAAGGAATAAATAGGCGGTAAAAAAATGGATGATTTATTTAAAAATACTATAATAAAACAATAAGTACTAGGCCTCCAAAGACATGTAGGCCTTATACAATAGTAGTACAAGGGACACAGCACTGTGGTAACCGTGTGCTGTGATCGCAGCTTGCGCCTCGGCTGCGTTCCAGCTTCAGGTACCCGGATGGAAACAGCGTAATGTGCTTGGTTCCGCCTTACGCACGTTTCGTAATGAACGTCTTCTGAGGCGGTGGACGCCTCAGAAGACGTTCATTACGAAACGTGCGTAAGGCGGAACCACACACATCACGCTGTTTCCATCTGGATACCTGAAGCTGGAACGCAGCCGAGGCGCAAGCTACGATCACAGCACACGGTTACCGCGGTGCTGTGTCCCTTGTACTACTATTGTATAAGGCCTACATGTCTTTGGAGGCCTAGTACTTATTGTTTTATTATAGTATTTTTAAATAAATCATCGATTTTTTTACCGCACTATGGGAGCCTATTATTTTTACTATTGAGGTTTCTGGATAACCTGCTGCCTGCCATTCAAACCTCCTCTGGCAGGTGAAGGAGCTGTGGATATTGGAAACTGGAAACGTGCTGCAGCCTTATACTTCATCTTGATAGCAACCTGGCTGGCAAATCGTGTGAATCAACACAGACCTCACCTGGATTGTGTCTTACATGCTGTCTACCCCTGTGGGGGTGCGAGGAGCTGGTGAGTGGGGACCCTTGTGGGGGAGCACCTATGAAGTTTTTGGAAGATTTGTCGGCACAGATTACTAACCACTTTGGAAATTGAAATCACCATTTAATTATCTATATATACGTTATTTGCACTAAAGAAAGTGGACTTTATACACTGGCACATATATATACTGTTTATGTTTTGTATATTTTTCTTATCACACAGGTATTGCATGTATATTTAATACGGTGGTACACAGTTGGAGGAATTATTAGCACAATCTATTTTTGACTGAATTAATTACAGCAGTAACTAGGTTGCTGCTATTTCACTAGCATTTTAGAGCACCATTCCCCACTGGTAGTTTAGGCCATCTTGTGGCCACTACAAGGAGGGTTTTGAGTTT
Source organism: Rana muscosa (assembly GCA_029206835.1). Taxonomy (NCBI): domain Eukaryota; kingdom Metazoa; phylum Chordata; class Amphibia; order Anura; family Ranidae; genus Rana; species Rana muscosa. The sequence continues at coordinate 40,478,142 of CM055122.1, forward strand.
TATATACCATATTGTACAGTCACCAGTCTACCTGTGCAGCAAGTTGGATCCACCCATTCAGGGGAGGGGTCCGATTAGTTCCTGATCTCCCTTCATAATACAATTTAACCTTCTGGATCATACCTGAGGGGTGAGCAGCGCCGTACCCCACAACTATCTACTTGCCCATCTTGAGTACTTACATGGAATCTGGTACAATGGGTATGGTGTATATGAAGCCCTGACCAAAGATAGGTCCGTCATGGGAGCCACCTTTGGTTCAATTTTTATTATAAACATCAACACTGCATGTTCCGGTGTCCCTGGGAGGGCTGCGATAGTACAACCCGCCTAAGTGCGGCCATATATCACCTCAGCTCCCATGAGCTTGTTGCCATGTGATATCTGTACATATGTAATTCACTGAATGTATTCCATTATCTATACGGATCACTATGTGGCACCTGGTCACACATTGATGTACCTTGTTGCTTATATTGTACATACCCATACTTATGTGTGTGTAACGCTAGGGAATCGCATCAACCAGAATGTTTTTCCTTCCATGTGATTTCTGTTTGGAGATGTGTCATGCGTTTATTTTGAATAAACATGTACCTTTTTTACCTACACCATGTCTACAGTCTCACGCAAAGTCTCAAACTTCCATTTACTTTTTCGAATTAGGCATGGAGGTGCACCACATATGCGCCTCATTTAAAGTCCCAAACTCCCCTCCCCCCTTTTGTTCTTCTAATAGGGATGGAGACTGTTAGACAGGGTAGGCAGTTTTCCCTTGCCACCCAGGTGTCAGGTTGCTAAGCCCCATTAGGTAATGTGCCCTATTGGGGCTGTGCTCTCTCAGGACATGGTTCATCTATGTCCATGAGAATGGGCAGCATACATGCGTTTTACCATGGTTCTGAGATTGGGGTTTGGTCTTATGCATGTCCCTGGCTTTTTTATGTCTGTCATTTGGGAGCTGCGATGCGCTCTGTGCGTCCGCTTCGCTGTCCCCCTTCCCCCTGGGTGGTGGGTTGTGTGATGGTGGGGCCCGGGCACACAGCGCATCGGCGTCATGCATCCCGCCCAGCGTGGGAGGTCACATGTTGGCGTCATGACGCTGAGCGTGCGTTCATCTATCTCAGCCGGCGTAGCTTGGAGACACAAGCTGCTCCGTGGGTGTCCCCCCACCCATGTCGGGGGTTCCTCCTGGCTTACGCTTTGCCTGCATGATGCTGGTGATCATTAGCCTGCACCTGTGTGTGTGGGGTGTTCTCTATTGCCTACACAATGCTGGTGATTAGGGATGAGCTCGGTGTTCGAGTCGAACATACGTTCGACTCGAACATCGGCTGTTTGATCGTTCGCCGAACAACGAACGATTTGGGCCGTTCGCGCCTAATTCGCGGCCCACAATGCACTACGCCATAGCAGTGTCATCCAGGCGCTGTGATTGGCCAAGCATGCACTGTGACCCCGCATGCTTGGCCAATCACAGCACCGGCAGCGAGGAGAGCAATGATTGGCCACAGGCAGGATGCCTGTGGCCAATTATTGCTGAGGGTGTTTAGTACACGCCCCACACTATAAAAGGCCGCCAGCACGGCGGCCTAGTGTAGTGTGTTCCGGAGCAGGGAAAGAGAAGCATAGGCAGGGACAGTGACATTTTTTTTCTTGCTTAACCTGGATTCCTTTAGTTTAGGGAAAGAGAAGGATAGGTAGGGAGAGTGTCAGTCTGTTTTACTGTGCTAAACCTTGTTTGTAGGGACAGGGAAGGACAGTGAGGGAAATTCTCATTGTGCTATACTGTGCTAAAGCATTCCTCATCAACCATCTTTAAAAAAAAAAATTATAGGGACAGAAAACTATAGGTAGGGAGAGTGTCAGTGTGTTTTACTGTGCTAAACCTTGTTTGTAGGGACAGGGAAGGACAGTGAGGGAAATTCTCATTGTGCTATACTGTGCTAAAGCATTCCTCATCAACCATCTTTAAAAAAAAAAATTTATAGGGACAGAAAACTATAGGTAGGGAGAGTGTCAGTGTGTTTTACTGTGCTAAACCTTGTTTGTAGGGACAGGGAAGGACAGTGAGGGAAATTCTCATTGTGCTATACTGAGCAAAAGCATTCCTCATCAACCATCTTTAAAAAAAAAAATTTTTATAGGGACAGAAAACTATAGGTAGGGAGAGTGTCAGTGTGTTTTACTGTGCTAAACCTTGTTTGTAGGGACAGGGAAGGACAGTGAGGGAAATTCTCATTGTGCTATACTGTGCTAAAGCATTCCTCATCAACCATCTTTAAAAAAACATTTTTTATAGGGACAGAAAACTATAGGTAGGGAGAGTGTCAGTGTGTTTTACTGTGCTAAACCTTGTTTGTAGGGACAGGGAAGGACAGTGAGGGAAATTCTCATTGTGCTATACTGTGCTAAAGCATTCCTCATCAGCCATCTTTAAAAAAAAAAAATTATAGGGACAGAAAACTATAGGTAGGGAGAGTGTCAGTGTGTTTTACTGTGCTAAACCTTGTTTGTAGGGACAGGGAAGGACAGTGAGGGAAATTCTCATTGTGCTATACTGTGCTAAAGCATTCCTCATCAACCATCTTTAAAAAAAATAATAATTATAGGGACAGAAAACTATAGGTAGGGAGAGTGTCAGTGTGTTTTACTGTGCTAAACCTTGTTTGTAGGGACAGGGAAGGACAGTGAGGGAAATTCTCATTGTGCTATACTGTGCTAAAGCATTCCTCATCAACCATCTTTAAAAAAAAAAATTTTTATAGGGACAGAAAACTATAGGTAGGGAGAGTGTCAGTGTGTTTTACTGTGCTAAACCTTGTTTGTAGGGACAGGGAAGGACAGTGAGGGAAATTCTCATTGTGCTATACTGTGCTAAAGCATTCCTCATCAACCATCTTTAAAAAAACATTTTTTATAGGGACAGAAAACTATAGGTAGGGAGAGTGTCAGTGTGTTTTACTGTGCTAAACCTTGTTTGTAGGGACAGGGAAGGACAGTGAGGGAAATTCTCATTGTGCTATACTGTGCTAAAGCATTCCTCATCAACCATCTTTAAAAAAAAAAATATTATAGGGACAGAAAACTATAGGTAGGGAGAGTGTCAGTGTGTTTTACTGTGCTAAACCTTGTTTGTAGGGACAGGGAAGGACAGTGAGGGAAATTCTCATTGTGCTATACTGTGCTAAAGCATTCCTCATCAACCATCTTTAAAAAAACATTTTTTATAGGGACAGAAAACTATAGGTAGGGAGAGTGTCAGTGTGTTTTACTGTGCTAAACCTTGTTTGTAGGGACAGGGAAGGACAGTGAGGGAAATTCTCATTGTGCTATACTGTGCTAAAGCATTCCTCATCAACCATCTTTAAAAAAAAAAAAATTATAGGGACAGAAAACTATAGGTAGGGAGAGTGTCAGTGTGTTTTACTGTGCTAAACCTTGTTTGTAGGGACAGGGAAGGACAGTGAGGGAAATTCTCATTGTGCTATACTGTGCTAAAGCATTCCTCATCAACCATCTTTAAAAAAAAAAAAAATTATAGGGACAGAAAACTATAGGTAGGGAGAGTGTCAGTGTGTTTTACTGTGCTAAACCTTGTTTGTAGGGACAGGGAAGGACAGTGAGGGAAATTCTCATTGTGCTATACTGTGCTAAAGCATTCCTCATCAACCATCCTTAAAAAAAATTTTTTTTATAGGGACAGAAAACTATAGGTAGGGAGAGTGTCAGTGTGTTTTACTGTGCTAAACCTTGTTTGTAGGGACAGGGAAGGACAGTGAGGGAAATTCTCATTGTGCTATACTGTGCTAAAGCATTCCTCATCAACCATCTTTAAAAAAACATTTTTTATAGGCAGAAAACTATAGGTAGGGAGAGTGTCAGTGTGTTTTACTGTGCTAAACCTTGTTTGTAGGGACAGGGAAGGACAGTGAGGGAAATTCTCATTGTGCTATACTGTGCTAAAGCATTCCTCATCAACCATCTTTAAAAAAAAAAAAAATATAGGGACAGAAAACTATAGGTAGGGAGAGTGTCAGTGTGTTTTACTGTGCTAAACCTTGTTTGTAGGGACAGGGAAGGACAGTGAGGGAAATTCTCATTGTGCTATACTGTGCTAAAGCATTCCTCATCAACCATCTTTAAAAAAACATTTTTTATAGGGACAGAAAACTATAGGTAGGGAGAGTGTCAGTGTGTTTTACTGTGCTAAACCTTGTTTGTAGGGACAGGGAAGGACAGTGAGGGAAATTCTCATTGTGCTATACTGTGCTAAAGCATTCCTCATCAACCATCTTTAAAAAAAATAAATTTATAGGGACAGAAAACTATAGGTAGGGAGAGTATCAGTGTGTTTTACTGTGCTAAACCTTGTTTGTAGGGACAGGGAAGGACAGTGAGGGAAATTCTCATTGTGCTATACTGTGCTAAAGCATTCCTCATCAACCATCTTTAAAAAAAAAATTTTTTATAGGGACAGAAAACTATAGGTAGGGAGAGTGTCAGTGTGTTTTACTGTGCTAAACCTTGTTTGTAGGGACAGGGAAGGACAGTGAGGGAAATTCTAATTGTGCTATACTGTGCTAAAGCATTCCTCATCAACCATCTTTAAAAAAAAAATTTTTATAGGGACAGAAAACTATAGGTAGGGAGAGTGTCAGTGTGTTTTACCGTGCTAAACCCTGTTTATAGGGACAGGGAAGGACAGTGAGGGAAATTCTCATTGTGCTATACTGTGCTAAAGCATTCCTCATCAACTATCTTTAAAAAAACATTTTTTATAGGGACAGAAAACTATAGGTAGGGAGAGTGTCAGTGTGTTTTACTGTGCTAAACCTTGTTTGTAGGGACAGGGAAGGACAGTGAGGGAAATTCTCATTGTGCTATACTGTGCTAAAGCATTCCTCATCAACCATCTTTAAAAAAAAAAAAATTATAGGGACAGAAAACTATAGGTAGGGAGAGTGTCAGTGTGTTTTACTGTGCTAAACCTTGTTTGTAGGGACAGGGAAGGACAGCGAGGGAAATTCTCATTGTGCTATACTGTGCTAAAGCATTCCTCATCAACCATCTTTAAAAAAACATTTTTTATAGGGACAGAAAACTATAGGTAGGGAGAGTGTCAGTGTGTTTTACTGTGCTAAACCTTGTTTGTAGGGACAGGGAAGGACAGTGAGGGAAATTCTCATTGTGCTATACTGTGCTAAAGCATTCCTCATCAACCATCTTTAAAAAAAAAATTTTTTATAGGGACAGAAAACTATAGGTAGGGAGAGTGTCAGTGTGTTTTACTGTGCTAAACCTTGTTTGTAGGGACAGGGAAGGACAGTGAGGGAAATTCTCATTGTGCTATACTGTGCTAAAGCATTCCTCATCAACCATCTTTAAAAAAAAAAATTTTTATAGGGACAGAAAACTATAGGTAGGGAGAGTGTCAGTGTGTTTTACTGTGCTAAACCTTGTTTGTAGGGACAGGGAAGGACAGTGAGGGAAATTCTCATTGTGCTATACTGCGCTAAAGCATTCCTCATCAACCATCTTTAAAAAAAAAAAAAATTATCGGGACAGAAAACTATAGGTAGGGAGAGTGTCAGTGTGTTTTACTGTGCTAAACCTTGTTTGTAGGGACAGGGAAGGACAGTGAGGGAAATTCTCATTGTGCTATACTGTGTTAAAGCATTCCTCATCAACCATCTTTAAAAAAAAAAAAAATTATAGGGACAGAAAACTATAGGTAGGGAGAGTGTCAGTGTGTTTTACTGTGCTAAACCTTGTTTGTAGGGACAGGGAAGGACAGTGAGGGAAATTCTCATTGTGCTATACTGTGCTAAAGCATTCCTCATCAACCATCTTTAAAAAAAAATTTTTTATAGGGACAGAAAACTATAGGTAGGGAGAGTGTCAGTGTGTTTTACTGTGCTAAACCTTGTTTGTAGGGACAGGGAAGGACAGTGAGGGAAATTCTCATTGTGCTATACTGTGCTAAAGCATTCCTCATCAACCATCTTTGAAATCCTTGTTTTTTGGACAGTCAGGGAAATTGTCATTGTGCTATTCTGTGCGAAAGCAATCATCCTCAACCATATTTAGAAATCCTTAAGTAAAGGGACAGAGAAGGACACCTGAAGGTAGCCCTTATTGCTTTTTTTCCCATCTCCCTGCAGGCCATCCATTAGAATGTCTGGAAGGCAAACAAGGAGAGGCAGACAGTCAGGAGGCAATAAAAGAGGGCAAGCAGGCTCTGTGTCTGGGGGCAACAGTGCTGGTCGTGGACGCGGTGCATTGTCATCAGCACATGGCCATGGGACACGCTTGTCCTTCTTTTCAGCAGCTGGACATGTTGAGCCACATCATGCCGAAGACTTGGTAGAGTGGATGACCAAGCCCTCCTCCTCCTCCTCATCCTCTCTCACCCAGGCTCAGGGTACTGGCAAAGCAGCTGCCAAAGCGTCCTCTTCCCTGGTATCAATGTCAGACTCATCATCAGTCACTCCTTCCCTAGACCCACCATGTCCTCCTCCTGAGGAGTCCCCCGAACTGTTTGAGCACAGTGTTGGGTACATGCTCCAGGAGGATGCCCAGCGTTTCGAAGGGTCTGATGATGAAACCCAGCTACAGGAAGGCAGTAGCGTGAGAGCAGACAGAGGGGATGCTCAAGAAGGACACCAATCTGGCAGTCATGTTCCAGCAGCTGCAGCATACTGCCAGATTGGCTCCAGTGATGAGGAGGGAGGGGATGATGAGGTCACTGACTCCACGTGGGTGCCTAATAGGAGAGAGGAGGAGGAGGAGGATGAGGAGGAGGCACATCTCCAACGAGGCAGGATGCCCTTTGGTGGCCAGCGTAAGGGCAGTACACCGACGGAATCACACCGCAGAGCTCCGCCTGTGCAGGGCGCTGCCTCTGCCCGTCATTCAAAAAGTTATTTGGTGTGGGCCTTTTTTGAGGCTAGTGCATCAGATCGCACAGCTGCTGTTTGCAACATATGTCTCAAGCGTATATCGCGTGGCCAAAACATCAGCCGCTTGGGTACCACATGCCTGACCAGACATATGTTGACCTGCCATGCAGCTCGTTGGCAAGCCTACCTCAAAGACCCACACCAAAGAACAAAGCGGACCTCTCCTTGCACCGCATCAGCTGGGATCTCCAACCCCACTATAACTTCAGTCCTCTCTGAAACATGCACTGAGAGGAATGAAGGTGTAGAATTAGGTGTGTCACAGCCAAGTACTTGCGGCCACTCTGCTAGCAGTACACCGACGTCCGATTCTAGCAGGCAAATTTCCCTGCCCCAGCTGCTGGACCGTCGAAAGAAGTTCACTCCCAGCCATCCACATGCCCAGCGGTTGAATGCTAGCTTGGCTAAATTGCTAGCGCTTCAACTGCTGCCTTTTCAGTTGGTAGACTCGGCCCCCTTCCGTGAGTTTGTGCAATGTGCGGTTCCTCAGTGGCAGGTTCCCAAACGCCACTTTTTCTCACGGAAGGCTATTCCGGCTCTCTACCGGCATGTGGAAGGCAATGTCTTGGCCTCGCTGGACAGGGCGGTCAGCGGTAAGGTGCATATTACCGCTGACTCATGGTCCAGCAGGCATGGACAGGGACGTTACCTTTCTTTCACGGCCCATTGGGTCACTCTTTTGGCAGCTGGGAAGGATGCAGGACAAGGTGCAGTAGTGTTGGAGGTTGTTCCACCGCCACGCCTCCAAAATGCTACTACTGGTTGTGACACACCTCTCTCCTCCACCCCCTCCTCTTCTTCTTCCTCCATGGCCTCTTCCTGTGCTTTGTCCTCTGAACCAGCGGTGCTCCGTAGGCGTTCAAGGGGCTACGCAAGTACGCAGGCAAAAAGATGCCATGCCGTGCTTGCGCTGGTGTGTTTGGGGGACAGAAGCCACACTGGGGCAGAGGTCCTGTCTGCTCTGCAGGGCCAGGCCGAGAGGTGGTTGACGCCACGCCAGCTTAAGCCAGGAATGGTGGTTTGCGACAATGGCACCAACCTCCTCTCTGCCCTCCGACAGGGACAACTGACCCATGTGCCCTGTGTGGCTCACGTCCTTAACCTGGTGGTGCAGCGGTTCTTGGGCAGGTACCCGGGCTTACAGGATGTCCTGAGGCAGGCCAGGAAAGTCTGTGTGCATTTCCGCAGATCTTATAATGCCAGTGCTCGCCTGGCTGAGCTGCAAAAGGAGTTGAACCTGCCCAAGAACCGCCTTATATGTGACATGCCCACCAGGTGGAACTCAACGTTGGCCATGCTGCAGCGGCTGCACACGCAGCAGAGGGCCATCAATTAGTACCTGTGCGACTACGGCACCAGGACAGGGTCAGGGGAGCTTGGTTTTTTCTCCACGCCAGTGGGGCATGATCAGGGATTCATGCACTGTCCTGGCACCATTTGAGGAGGCCACGAGGATGGTGAGCAGTGACAGTGCATGCATCAGTGACACTGTACCTCTTGTCCACCTGTTGGAGCACACGCTGCGTGGAATAATGGACAGGGCACTTGAGGCAGAACAGAGGCAGGAAGAGGAGGACTTCCTTGCCTCTCAAGGCCCCCTTTACCCAGACAGTGTTCCTTCTGTCCCACCCATCACACAGGAAGAGGACGAGGAGGAGGAGGAGGAGGAGGATTGTGTCAGCATGGAGGTGGAGCCTGGCACTCAGCAGCATCAACAGCAGCAGTCTTTTAGGGATGATTTACAGTCCCAAGAAACCCGTGGACTTGTACGTGGCTGGGAGGAGGTGGCTGCGGATCATGTCGTCCTTAGTGACCCAGAGGACTCCGGACCGAATGCCTCAGCTAACCTACGCTGCATGGCCTCCCTGATCCTGCAAAGTCTGTGGAAGGATCCTCGTATTCTTCGGATCAAGGAGAGGGACCATTACTGGCTGGCCACTCTCCTTGATCCACGGTACAAGGGTAAGGTTGCGGACCTTATGTTACCGTCGCAGAGGGAGCAGAGGATGAGACAACTCCGGGAGGCCTTGCAGAAAGGTCTGTGCAATGCGTTCCCAGAGACTGGGAGGTTACAAACTCCTGGTCCTGGACAACGAGTTGCTGAGGCTTCGGCCAGTCAAAGAAGGAGCGGTGGGGAAGGTGGCCGTCTGACCGATGCGTTAAGACAATTCTTTAGTCCGCAGCCCCAAAGTATGATCGGTTCCAGCAACCATCGCCAGCGTCTGATAAACATGGTGCAGGAATATCTAGGGGCAAGGTCAGACTTGGACACCTTCCCCACCGAAAATCCTCTGGCTTACTGGGTCTTGAGGATGGATCACTGGCCAGAGCTTGCACAGTATGCAATTGAGCTACTGGCCTGTCCTGCATCCAGCGTTCTTTCGGAACGCACATTCAGTGCTGCTGGAGGATTTGTCACGGATCACAGGGTGCGCCTGTCCACCGACTCGGTTGATCGACTGACTTTCATCAAGATGAACCAGTCTTGGATCACCACCAGCTACCACACACCTGATGCTGATATAACAGACTAATTGATTTTAACATGTCACATCCCTTCAAGACTGATGCTGATGCTGAGTGCCTGTGCTGTTATGTTGACTGGCTATCCTCCTCCTCAGAGTCCTCAATGATACGATTGATGATGATAGCTTGGAAGATCATTTTTGTTTATGGGTGCCGCCACCAGTGCCTAACGCCCAATTTTTCAGCCCCTTTTTAACAGGGGCGTGTAATTACAATTTTTGAAGCAATACTTTGCAACAGGGCTCATTGCTGTGCTCCAAGTACAGTATCTGTGAGGGGTTGCAGTGTTGTGCCACCAGTGCCTAAGGCCCAATTTTTCAGCCCCTGTTTAACAGGGGCGTGTAATTACAATTTTTGAAGCAATACTTTGCAACAGGGCTCATTGCTGTGCTCCAAGTACAGTATCTGTGAGGGGTTGCAGTGTTGTGCCACCAGTGCCTAAGGCCCAATTTTTCAGCCCCTGTTCAACAGGGGCATGTAATTACAATTCTTGATCTAATAATTCACAGCAGGGCCCATTGCTGCACCCACCAAGAGTAACTCTGAGGGCTTACAGTGTTGTGGCAACGCCACCACCACCACCACCACCACGAAAGGCCCAATTTTTCAGCCCCTGTTCAAAAGGGGCATGTAATTACAATTCTTGATCTAATAATTCACAGCAGGGCCCATTCCTGCACCCACCAAGAGTAACTCTGAGGGCTTACAGTGTTGTGGCAACACCACCACCACCACCACCACCACCACGAAAGGCCCAATTTTTCAGCCCCTGTTCAACAGGGGCATGCAATTACAATTCTTGATCTAATAATTCACAGCAGGGCCCATTGCTGCACCCACCAAGAGTAACTGTCAGGGCTTACAGTGTTGTGGCACCAGCACCACCATCAAAGGCCCAATTTTTACTACCACTGTTCAACAATTATATGTAATTACAATTCCTGATATAATAGTTGACAGCAGGGCGTTCCAGCACCAACCAAGAGTAACTGTGAGTGCTTACAGTGTTGTGCCAACACCAACAACTAAGGGGCCTATTTCTGCAGAGTATATACGGCAGGTCCCTACTTTCAAACATCCAACTTACAAACGACTCCTACTTGCAAACGCAAGAAGACAACAGGAAGTGAGAGGAAATCTACCCCTAGGAAGGAAAATTCTCTCCTGTAAGAATTAATATGGGAGAAAGGTGTCTCCTCTGTACTGATGCTTTATCACCAATCCTTGTTTCAAGAAAAACACCACATTTCAAAAACAGTTGTCATTGGGACGGAAAGTGAGGTGAAATGTTCTGAACAGGGGCACAGACAGCAAAACAAATGTTACAGGGGTGATAACCCTTACCTATGTTTTCCAAAAAGTTTAAAAATAGATTTTTGGGCTGGAGCTACACTTAAACAATGTACCTGTTCAAAATTACAAACAGATTCTACATAAGAACAAACCTACAGTCCCTGTCTTGTATGCACCGCCTGTATACGGCTGTTCAGAGTATATAGGGCCTTTTTTATTTTATGTGCGGGGTTCCCCTTAATATCCATACAAGACCCAAAGGGGCTGGTAATGGGCTGGGGTAGGGGGGGGGGGTCATGGGGTAGCTATGCCATTTTTCTTAAAGATTTTCATCCATATTACCGGGAGCAGACATTACATTAAAGCCGCAAGCAGTTTTAAATGGCTTTTTTTTCCTTTAGAAGTGTCATTTTGTGCAGGGACAGTTCTAAACACGGGAAACACGTGGCACTTCACAGGCATACTTTAGACACCCCCCAGGTACGATATTTAAAGGAATATTTACTTTTTTTTTTCACTTTATGCATCATTAAAGTGACTGCTCCCGAAAAACAACCGTTTTTAAAACTTCTTTTTGCATTGATACATGTCCCCTGGTGCAGAACCCGGGTTCCCAAACCCTTTTTAGGACAATAACATGCATAATAGTCGTTATAATTAGCACTTTAGAATTCGAACGTTCGCATCCATTGTATTTAATAGGGTTCTAATGTTCGTACGAACTTTCGGTCCGTTCGCGGGTTCTGGTGCGAACCGAACCCGGGGGTGTTCGGCTCATCACTACTGGTGATCATTAGCCTGCACCTGTGTGGAGTGCTCTTATATGAACCCTCCCCAAACACACCTTCACCACTATCCTGAGATGCCATACAGCACCATGGTTCATGGATCGGTCCCTGCATTTTTGGGACTTCTGGGATTTGAACATCAGGTCATTTTACCTTTTATTTACCCATTGTGATCCTTCCCCCACGGGACATGAACATGTTTTGACATTTTTAATTTGTGCTATTTTTTAGATTGCCTTTGGCAGCCACCTTTGGTTCAATTTTTATTATAAACATCAACACTGCATGTTCCGGTGTTCCTGGGAGGGCTGCGATAGTACACCCCACCTAAGTGCGGCCATTAGGGATGAGCTTCGTGTTCGAGTCGAACATACGTTCGACTCGAACATCGGCTGTTCGATCGTTCGACGAAGATCGAACGATTTGGGCCGTTCGCGCCAAATTCGAGTGACGCGAACAGCCCACAATGCACTACGCTATCGCAGTGTCATCCAGGCGCTGTGATTGGCCAAGCATGCACTGTGACCCCGCATGCTTGGCCAATCACAGCGCCGGCAGCGAGGAGAGCAATGATTGGCCACAGGCAGGATGCCTGTGGCCAATTATTGCTGAGGGTGTTTAGTACACGCCCCACACTATAAAAGGCCGCCAGTGCGGCGGCCTAGTGTAGTGTGTTCCGGAGCAGGGAAAGACAAGCATAGGCAGGGACAGTGACATTTATTTCTTTCTTGCTTAACCTGGATTCCTTTAGTTTAGGGAAAGAGAAGGATAGGTAGGGAGAGTGTCAGTGTGTTTTACTGTGCAAGTCCTTGTTTCTAGGGACAAAGAAGGAAAGTGAGGGGATTTCTCCTTGTGCTATAGTGTGCTTTAAAAAAACATTTTTTCTAGGGACAGAAAACTCTAGGTAGGGAGAGTGTCAGTTTCTTTCACTGTGCCAGTCCTTGTTTCTAGGGACAAAGAAGGAAAGTGAGGGGAATTCTCCTTGTGCTATAGTGTGCTTTAAAAAAACATTTTTTTCTAGGGACAGAAAACTCTAGGTAGGGAGAGTGTCAGTTTCTTTCACTGTGCCAGTCCTTGTTTCTAGGGACAAAGAAGGAAAGTGAGGGGAATTCTCCTTGTGCTATAGTGTGCTTTAAAAAAACATTTTTTCTAGGGACAGAAAACTCTAGGTAGGGAGAGTGTCAGTTTCTTTCACTGTGCCAGTCCTTGTTTCTAGGGACAAAGAAGGAAAGTGAGGGGATTTCTCCTTGTGCTATAGTGTGCTTTAAAAAAACATTTTTTCTAGGGACAGAAAACTCTAGGTAGGGAGAGTGTCAGTTTCTTTCACTGTGCCAGTCCTTGTTTCTAGGGACAAAGAAGGAAAGTGAGGGGAATTCTCCTTGTGCTATAGTGTGCTTTAAAAAAACATTTTTTTCTAGGGACAGAAAACTCTAGGTAGGGAGAGTGTCAGTTTCTTTCACTGTGCCAGTCCTTGTTTCTAGGGACAAAGAAGGAAAGTGAGGGGAATTCTCCTTGTGCTATAGTGTGCTTTAAAAAAACATTTTTTCTAGGGACAGAAAACTCTAGGTAGGGAGAGTGTCAGTTGCTTTCACTGTGCCAGTCCTTGTTTCTAGGGACAAAGAAGGAAAGTGAGGGGAATTCTCCTTGTGCTATAGTGTGCTTTAAAAAAACATTTTTTCTAGGGACAGAAAACTCTAGGTAGGGAGAGTGTCAGTTTCTTTCACTGTGCCAGTCCTTGTTTCTAGGGACAAAGAAGGAAAGTGAGGGGAATTCTCCTTGTGCTATAGTGTGCTTTAAAAAAACTTTTTTTCTAGGGACAGAAAACTCTAGGTAGGGAGAGTGTCAGTTTCTTTCACTGTGCCAGTCCTTGTTTCTAGGGACAAAGAAGGAAAGTGAGGGGATTTCTCCTTGTGCTATAGTGTGCTTTAAAAAAACATTTTTTCTAGGGACAGAAAACTCTAGGTAGGGAGAGTGTCAGTTTCTTTCACTGTGCCAGTCCTTGTTTCTAGGGACAAAGAAGGAAAGTGAGGGGAATTCTCCTTGTGCTATAGTGTGCTTTAAAAAAACATTTTTTTTCTAGGGACAGAAAACTCTAGGTAGGGAGAGTGTCAGTTTCTTTCACTGTGCCAGTCCTTGTTTCTAGGGACAAAGAAGGAAAGTGAGGGGAATTCTCCTTGTGCTATAGTGTGCTTTAAAAAAACATTTTTTCTAGGGACAGAAAACTCTAGGTAGGGAGAGTGTCAGTTTCTTTCACTGTGCCAGTCCTTGTTTCTAGGGACAAAGAAGGAAAGTGAGGGGAATTCTCCTTGTGCTATAGTGTGCTTTAAAAAAACATTTTTTCTAGGGACAGAAAACTCTAGGTAGGGAGAGTGTCAGTTTCTTTCACTGTGCCAGTCCTTGTTTCTAGGGACAAAGAAGGAAAGTGAGGGGAATTCTCCTTGTGCTATAGTGTGCTTTAAAAAAACATTTTTTCTAGGGACAGAAAACTCTAGGTAGGGAGAGTGTCAGTTTCTTTCACTGTGCCAGTCCTTGTTTCTAGGGACAAAGAAGGAAAGTGAGGGGAATTCTCCTTGTGCTATAGTGTGCTAAAGCATTCCTCATCAACCATCTTTGAAATCCTTGTTTTTTGGACAGTCAGGGAAATTGTCGTTGTGCTATTCTGTGCAAAAGCAATAATCCTCAACCATATTTAGAAATCCTTAAGTAAAGGGACAGAGAAGGACACCTGAAGGTAGCCCTTATTGCTTTTTTCCCATCTCCCTGCAGGCCATCTATTAGAATGTCTGGAAGGCAAACAAGGAGAGGCAGACAGTCAGGAGGCAATAAAAGAGGGCAAGCAGGCTCTGTGTCTGGGGGCAACAGTGCTGGTCGTGGACGCGGTGCATTGTCATCAGCACATGGCCATGGGACACGCTTGTCCTTCTTTTCGGCAGCTGGACATGTTGAGCCACATCATGCCGAAGACTTGGTAGAGTGGATGACCAAGCCCTCCTCCTCCTCCTCATCCTCTCTCACCCAGGCTCAGGGTACTGGCAAAGCAGCTGCCAAAGCGTCCTCTTCCCTGGTATCAATGTCAGACTCATCATCAGTCACTCCTTCCCTAGACCCACCATGTCCTCCTCCTGAGGAGTCCCCCGAACTGTTTGAGCACAGTGTTGGGTACATGCTCCAGGAGGATGCCCAGCGTTTCGAAGGGTCTGATGATGAAACCCAGCTACAGGAAGGCAGTAGCGTGAGAGCAGACAGAGGAGATGCTCAAGAAGGACACCAATCTGGCAGTCATGTTCCAGCAGCTGCAGCATACTGCCAGATTGGCTCCAGTGATGAGGAGGGAGGGGATGATGAGGTCACTGACTCCACGTGGGTGCCTAATAGGAGAGAGGAGGAGGAGGAGGATGAGGAGGAGGCACATCTCCAACGAGGCAGGATGCCCTTTGGTGGCCAGCGTAAGGGCAGTACACCGACGGAATCACACCGCAGAGCTCCGCCTGTGCAGGGCGCAGCCTCTGCCCGTCATTCAAAAAGTTCCTTGGTGTGGGCCTTTTTTGAGGCTAGTGCATCAGATCGCACAGCTGCTGTTTGCAACATATGTCTCAAGCGTATATCGCGTGGCCAAAACATCAGCCGCTTGGGTACCACATGCCTGACCAGACATATGTTGACCTGCCATGCAGCTCGTTGGCAAGCCTACCTCAAAGACCCACACCAAAGAACAAAGCGGACCTCTCCTTGCACCGCATCAGCTGGGATCTCCAACCCCACTATAACTTCAGTCCTCTCTGAAACATGCACTGAGAGGAATGAAGGTGTAGAATTAGGTGTGTCACAGCCAAGTACTTGCGGCCACTCTGCTAGCAGTACACCGACGTCCGATTCTAGCAGGCAAATTTCCCTGCCCCAGCTGCTGGACCGTCGAAAGAAGTTCACTCCCAGCCATCCACATGCCCAGCGGTTGAATGCTAGCTTGGCTAAATTGCTAGCGCTTCAACTGCTGCCTTTTCAGTTGGTAGACTCGGCCCCCTTCCGTGAGTTTGTGCAATGTGCGGTTCCTCAGTGGCAGGTTCCCAAACGCCACTTTTTCTCACGGAAGGCTATTCCGGCTCTCTACCGGCATGTGGAAGGCAATGTCTTGGCCTCGCTGGACAGGGCGGTCAGCGGTAAGGTGCATATTACCGCTGACTCATGGTCCAGCAGGCATGGACAGGGATGTTACCTTTCTTTCACGGCCCATTGGGTCACTCTTTTGGCAGCTGGGAAGGATGCAGGACAAGGTGCAGTAGTGTTGGAGGTTGTTCCACCGCCACGCCTCCAAAATGCTACTACTGGTTGTGACACACCTCTCTCCTCCACCCCCTCCTCTTCTTCTTCCTCCATGGCCTCTTCCTGTGGTTTGTCCTATGAACCAGCGGTGCTCCGTAGCCGTTCACGGGGCTACGCAAGTACGCAGGCAAAAAGATGCCATGCCGTGCTTGCGCTGGTGTGTTTGGGGGACAGAAGCCACACTGGGGCAGAGGTCCTGTCTGCTCTGCAGGGCCAGGCCGAGAGGTGGTTGACGCCACGCCAGCTTAAGCCAGGAATGGTGGTTTGCGACAATGGCACCAACCTCCTCTCCGCCCTCCGACAGGGACAACTGACCCATGTGCCCTGTGTGGCTCACGTCCTTAACCTGGTGGTGCAGCGGTTCTTGGGCAGGTACCCGGGCTTACAGGATGTCCTGAGGCAGGCCAGGAAAGTCTGTGTGCATTTCCGCAGATCTTATAATGCCAGTGCTCGCCTGGCTGAGCTGCAAAAGGAGTTGAACCTGCCCAAGAACCGCCTTATATGTGACATGCCCACCAGGTGGAACTCAACGTTGGCCATGCTGCAGCGGCTGCACATGCAGCAGAGGGCCATCAATGAGTACCTGTGCGACTACGGCACCAGGACAGGGTCAGGGGAGCTTGGTTTTTTTTCTCCACGCCAGTGGGGCATGATCAGGGATGCATGCACTGTCCTGGCACCATTTGAGGAGGCCACGAGGATGGTGAGCAGTGAGAGTGCATGCATCAGTGACACTGTACCTCTTGTCCACCTGTTGGAGCACACGCTGCGTGGAATAATGGACAGGGCACTTGAGGCAGAACAGAGGCAGGAAGAGGAGGACTTCCTTGCCTCTCAAGGCCCCCTTTACCCAGACAGTGTTCCTTCTGTCCCACCCATCGCACAGGAAGAGGAGGAGGAGGAGCATCATCAGCAGCAGTCTTTTAGGGATGATTTACAGTCCCAAGAAACCAGTGGACTTGTACGTGGCTGGGAGGAGGTGGCTGCGGATCATGTCGTCCTTAGTGACCCAGAGGACTCCGGAGCGAATGCCTCAGCAAACCTACGCTGCATGGCCTCCCTGATCCTGCAAAGTCTGCGGAAGGATCCTCGTATTCTTCGGATCAAGGAGAGGGACCATTACTGGCTGGCCACTCTCCTTGATCCACGGTACAAGGGTAAGGTTGCGGACCTTATGTTACCTTCGCAGAGGGAGCAGAGGATGAGACAACTCCGGGAGGCCTTGCAGAAAGGTCTGTGCAACGCGTTCCCAGAGACTGGGAGGTTACAAACTCCTGGTCCTGGACAACGAGTTGCTGAGGCTTCGGCCAGTCAAAGAAGGAGCGGTGGGGAAGGTGGCCGTCTGACCGATGCGTTCAGACAATTCTTTAGTCCGCAGCCCCAAAGTATGATCGGTTCCAGCAACCATCGCCAGCGTCTGATAAACATGGTGCAGGAATATCTAGGGGCAAGGTCAGACTTGGACACCTTCCCCACCGAAAATCCTCTGGCTTACTGGGTCTTGAGGATGGATCACTGGCCAGAGCTTGCACAGTATGCAATTGAGCTACTGGCCTGTCCTGCATCCAGCGTTCTTTCGGAACGCACATTCAGTGCTGCTGGAGGATTTGTCACGGATCACAGGGTGCGCCTGTCCACCGACTCGGTTGATCGACTGACTTTCATCAAGATGAACCAGTCTTGGATCACCACCAGCTACCACACACCTGATGCTGATATAACAGACTAATTGATTTTAACATGTCACATCCCTTCAAGACTGATGCTGATGCTGAGTGCCTGTGCTGTTATGTTGACTGGCTATCCTCCTCCTCCGAGTCCTCAATGATACGATTGATGATGATAGCTTGGAAGATCATTTTTGTTTATGGGTGCCGCCACCAGTGGCTAAGGCCCAATTTTTCAGCCCCTGTTTTACAGGGGCGTGTAATTACAATTTTTTTAGCAATAATTTGCCATAGGGCTCATTGCTGTGCTCCAAGTACAGTATCTGTGAGGGGTTGGAGTGTTGTGGCACCAGTGCCTAAGGCCCAATTTTTCAGCCCCTGTTTAACAGGGGCGTGTCATTACAATTTTTGAAGCAATACTTTGCAACAGGGCTCATTGCTGTGCTCCAAGTACAGTATCTGTGAGGGGTTGTAGTGTTGTGCCACCAGTGCCTAAGGCCCAATTTTTCAGCCCCTGTTCAACAGGGGCATGCAATTACAATTCTTGATCTAATAATTCACAGCAGGGCCCATTTATGCACCCACCAAGAGTAACTCTGAGGGCTTACAGTGTTGTGGCAACGCCACCACCACCACCACCACCACGAAAGGCCCAATTTTTCAGCCCCTGTTCAAAAGGGGCATGTAATTACAATTCTTGATCTAATAATTCACAGCAGGGCCCATTCCTGCACCCACCAAGAGTAACTCTGAGGGCTTACAGTGTTGTGGCAACACCACCACCACCACCACCACCACGAAAGGCCCAATTTTTCAGCCCCTGTTCAACAGGGGCATGCAATTACAATTCTTGATCTAATAATTCACAGCAGGGCTCATTGCTGCACCCACCAAGAGTAACTGTCAGGGCTTACAGTGTTGTGGCACCAGCACCACCATCAAAGGCCCAATTTTTACTACCACTGTTCAACAATTATATGTAATTAAAATTCCTGATATAATAGTTGACAGCAGGGCGTTCCAGCACCAACCAAGAGTAACTGTGAGTGCTTACAGTGTTGTGCCAACACCAACAACTAAGGGGCCTATTTCTGCAGAGTATATACGGCAGGTCCCTACTTTCAAACATCCAACTTACAAACGACTCCTACTTGCAAACGCAAGAAGACAACAGGAAGTGAGAGGAAATCTACCACTAGGAAGGAAAATTCTCTCCTGTAAGAATAAATATGGGAGAAAGGTGTCTCCTCTGTACTGATGCTTTATCAGCAATCCTTGTTTCAAGAAAAACACCACATTTCAAAAACAGTTGTCATTGGGACGGAAAGTGAGGTGAAATGTTCTGAACAGGGGCACAGACAGCAAAACAAATGTTACAGGGGTGATAACCCTTACCTATGTTTTCCAAAAAGTTTAAAAATAGATTTTTGGGCTGGAGCTACACTTCAACAATGTACCTGTTCAAAATTACAAACAGATTCTACATAAGAACAAACCTACAGTCCCTGTCTTGTATGCACCGCCTGTATACGGCTGTTCAGAGTATATAGGGACTTTTTTTTTTTATGTGCGGGGTTCCCCTTAATATCCATACAAGACCCAAAGGGGCTGGTAATGGGCTGGGGTAGGGGGGGGTCATGGGGTAGCTATGCCATTTTTCTTAAAGATTTTCATCCATATTACCGGGAGCAGACATTACATTAAAGCCGCAAGCAGTTTTAAATGGCTTTTTTTTCCTTTAGAAGTGTCATTTTGTGCAGGGACAGTTCTAAACACGGGAAACACGTGGCACTTCACAGGCATACTTTAGACACCCCCCAGGTACGATATTTAAAGGAATATTTGACTTTTTTTTTTCACTTTATGCATCATTAAAATGACTGCTCCCGAAAAACGACCGTTTTTAAAACTTATTTTTGCATTGATACATGTCCCCTGGTGCACAACCCGGGTTCCCAAACCCTTTTTAGGACAATAACATGCATAATAGTTGTTATAATTTGCACTTTAGAATTCGAACGTTCGCATCCATTGTATTTAATAGGGTTCTAATGTTCGTACGAACTTTCGGTCCGTTCGCGGGTTCTGGTGCGAACCGAACCCGGGGGTGTTCGGCTCATCACTAGCGGCCATATATCACCTCAGCTCCCATGACGGACCTATCTTTGGTCAGGGCTTCATATGCACCATAACCATTGTACCAGATTTCATGTAAGTACTCAAGATGGGATTTTGTGTTCCATCATCTAGTTCCTTTGACCAGCAACCAGATTTAGTTATTTACACTTCATTATATATTTTTTAGATGTCCTGAGCACTAGCCCCTGAAGAGTGAAACTTATACACGAAACGCGTTGGACATCAGAAAACACATCAACTCAGTTGACAACACAATCATTTACTTATGCTTTCACTGGTTTTATATGCAATTTTTTTTATGTTTTTAGCGCTTGTTGCCATGTGATATCTGTACATATGTAATTCACTGAATGTATTCCATTATCCATACGGATCACTATGTGGCACCTGGTCACACATTGATGTACCTTGTTGCTTATATTGTACATGCCCATACTTATGTGTGTGTAACTCTAGGGAATTGCATCAACCAGAATGTTTTTCCTTCCATGTGATTTCTGTTTGGAGATGTGTCATGCATTTATTTTGAATAAACATGTACCTTTTTTTACCTACACCATGTCAACAGTCTAACTCAAAGTCCCAAACTTCCATTTACTTTTTCGAATTAGGGATGGAGGTGCACCACATATGCGCCTCATTTAAAGTCCCAACCCCCCCCCCCTTTTGTTCTTCTTAAAGAATAGTGATTTTTTTAATTTTCAGGTCTAGTTTTAATTTCAAGGAGTTTCTACATTGTGTTAATTCTTCTTCTAGTCTGATTGAATGGGATTGTTTATGTTGTGATTCAAGGTTGGCAATTTGGCGAGATAGTTTGGTGATTTCTCCCTCTCTTTCTTTCTTCCTCCTAGCTCCCCATTTTATGAGCTCCCCTCTTATAACACTCGTGTGTGCTTCCCAATTGTTTAAAGGGTTTGTATCAGTATCTGAATTGTTTCTAAAGTATGCGTTGATAGCGTCATGGATTTCGTCCTTTATAGTTTGATCAGTCAAAAGGGCTGCTTTAAGTCTCCAGTTAAAAGTGGATTGCTTGGGTGAGTCAAATTTTAAGAAAATGGCTGTAGGAGCGTGGTCAGAGAGAGATATAATGCCTATTTCAGCTACGGCCAGGTTGTTTAAGTCTCTTTGGGAATCAAAGATTAAATCAATCCGAGAATATCTTTTGTGCGAAGGGGAGAAGAAGTCTTTCTCTGCAGGGTGAGTGGATCTCCAAGTATCTACCAATGATGGGAATTGCAGTAAAGTTTTAATTTGTTTAAGAATTCTGTAAGTGACATAGGTATGGCCTGTCGAGGTATCCTTGAGTGGGGAGAGAGGTATGTTGAAGTCACCCCCTAGAATAATGCAACGTTCTGCAAACCATTTTAGTTCCTCAATTATTTTGCGACAAAACGTTATGTGTGCTGTGTTTGGAAAGTACACGTTAGCTAAGGTGACAGGGGAACCTTCCCAGGACCCCTTAAGAAAAATATAGCGACCTTCATGGTCTGTGATTTGTTGCTTCAGTTCAAAGGGAGAGTCTTTGTTAATTAGAATGGAGACCCCTTTGGTTTTGGCTAGTGGGTTGGTGGCATGGAAAGCTTTTGTGAAGATGTTATCGTTGAGGTTGGGGGATACATTGGCTTTTGAAATGTGTCTCCTGTAGGAATACAATTGACGGGCGGACCTTTTTGAGTTCTTTCAGCAATTTAGATCTTTTCTCGGGTATGTTGAGGCCATTTATGTTATGTGAAATAATGGTTGGTGATTTTCCTAAGAAAGCTTATGCCATGATTTAACCTGTATAATGTGTTAAAAGAAACAAGCTTAATTGAGAATGTTAACAGGGGATTTGAAGAAGAAGGGTGGTTAGGGGACATGAGGAGATCAGGAAGATGGAATAGGGTGGGAGGAAGGGAGGTTTGGGTAGGGTTTGTGGGGGGTATGTGAGTAGTTGCTCAAGAACCCACCCGGAAGGTGGAGAGCTACCGTAGTTAGTGTCCTAATTAACAGGCACTAAGTGGTACTCTGGGGGGGGGGGGGAGATGGGAGGCACGTTAGTGGATAACAAACAGTATTTTGTTGTTGTCTTAGGTATAACAATAGAATAAACTACATGTACATGTATGTATGTATTGCAGATCTCGTGAGGGACCGAGAGACCTGGGAGTCAGATATGTGAACTGAAATTTGGCTTTCTTAGACCTTAAGGATAAAGGAGTTAGTGTAATGTTGGGCAAAATAGAGTTTAGTGTGCACCAAGATTACCTGTAAAAGTTGTATTCCTCCAGTTTACTTATTAAAATCTCAATTTAAACATTATATACAGTATATTATAAAGGTTGTATATAACTAAGCATAAATTGTCTAACATATAATAAAGAAAAAAATGAAAACTGTAACAAAGTATTTCAGTAATGAGCCTAGGCTTGTTCTGGATCTGTTGTTGACAAAGCATAAAGCCACATCCATAGAATATGGGTGTGAAGGTCCTTTCGTGAGTACAGCCATACAAAGATTAAACGTATAAGGTGAGGACCCAATAAGGCCTAAAAAACTTTATAAAGAATATTAGATTTTATCTTACAACAGGTAAGAGTATAGTATAATTTGGTTAATGCTAGGGAAATCGCTCCATCTAGTGGAGAAGAGTTGAATTTCGCCCTTATGAAAAATGTAAGTTGAGATGGTGAATGACACCATGGGTTTGAGGCAATGATGTTAGTTAGTGTAGAGTAATTGTCAATTTGGTTGTTCAAAAGATCCCCAGTATTGAGGGGAGCAACCGTATCTGTATGCTGGAAGACATTGTTCTCTATATAGGTACAAGATCACAAAGAGGAGTATGTTCATGTCACCACCTCATGTTCTTTTCCCCTAAGGTGCTCTCTATATGTGATGTATAGGGGATTTTCTAAGTTACTCACTGTTGAGTTGGTATGGAGATGAAGTCATCTTGAATAATAAAAGAATGTGTGGGTCTCCAGGAACCTTGTAAGAAATGAACTCCTAGAGATAATCGTTTAGTGAGATGAAAAACTCTTTGAACAGAGAAGATAGGGTTAGTATGCATGACATGTACGTAGGAATGAGAGACAAGAGGGGGTTTCACTGTCTTTAGGGTGAAAAAAGATATTATCCATGTGTTACTTTGGACAGAATCTATTTGCAGGCCACTCTAATTATTTTGAATAAGTCTAGTACGAAATTTCATTCATTAGACCGCAATCAACGGTATAATACTTGACAGTGACTATAAAGTAGAAATAATGAGAACCGTCATCATAACTTTGGGAGGCCAGGAGAAAAAACAGTATTTCCTTCCATGAGAAGAATTTGGAGAGAGGGATCCCTCCAGTGGTTGGAAAACAGATTTGCGTATTATTATGTCGATGAGACAGCCTGGGTAGGTATTTCTAGAGCAACATCTCCATCTAGTGGAAGAAAGTTGAATAACATATTTTTAACAGTTGCTTGGGAATGTAAGAGAAAGCAGGGTGATAGAACATACTGGATACATCTGTTTAAAGTTGAAGAACTTGAGGAAATAAACTGGAGTCATTATATGCTGAGCACAGTGTAGAAACAAACATCTCAGTAGTGTCTTGCTTCCTTCAGTCTTGGGCTTTTAGTGCTTTTGGAGGAGGCTGGGGAATCATAGTTGTTCCTGTTAGCATTCCTACGCTGTTTCCCTTGCTGAAAGGGAGATTGTGCAGGTGATGGGCCCGGTACAAACTGCGGATTGTTAATGGCAGAAGGTAAACGAAACTCTGCATACCAGTCTGGGAGATCCACAGGTGCAATCCGTAAGTTTTCACAGAATTTCTGCAGGTCATCTGGTACTCTGAACATATGTTGTTTGCCCATAAAGTTAGCCTGCAGAGCAAAGGGGAACTTCCATCTGTAGCTAATTCTCTTTTCCTTCAGCACTTCCAGGAGAGGTTTCAGAGCTCTCCTATTTTTTAGTGTGATAGGAGACAAGTCCTGGAAAAGTTGAACTACAGCGCCATCAAAAATGATCTGCTCATTTGTCCTTGCTTTTTGTAAAATATCCTCCTTCAGACCAAACTTTGGAAGACAGCAGATAATGTTTAAGGAGGGTTGCTATCCGGGGCTCTGGGCCTAATGCCCTATACACATGATCGGACTTCCGACGGAATAAAATCCAATGGAATTTTCCGTGGGAATACCAATGAAGCTTACTTTCATCAGTCTTGCCTACACACCATCAGACAAAATTCCGACCGTCCAAAACGCCATGACGTACAACACGTACGACGGCACTATAAATGGGAAGTTCAAATCCAATGGCGCCACCCTTTGGGCTGCTTTTGCTGATTTTGTGTTACCGCAAGTTTGGTGTTAGCCGATTTGCGCTTTTCAGTCTTCGTGCTTTTCAGTCTGTTACAGCATGACGAATGTGCTATCTCCATTACGAACGCTAGTTTTACCAGAACGAGCGCTCCCGTCTTGTAATTTAGTCTGAGCATGCGTGGATTTTTCTCCGATGGAGTTCCACACAGACGATCGGAATTTCCTATCAGTTTTTTTTCCATCGGAAAAATTTAAAACATGTTCTGTTTTTTTTTTTACACCGATGGAAAAAAAGTCAGATAAGGCCCACACACGATCATTTTTTCCAATGAAAAAAGTCCATCAGACTTTATTCATCGGAAAAAACGATCGTGTGTACAGGGCATTAGAGCTCTGTGTTCCCTCTCATATTCAATGGGGGATTTTTCAGGTCTCTCTATGAGGCTGTTAAAGATGGAGGTCAGGGCTGGTCTGATTTGTTCAGGGGTGACAGATTCTGGGACAACTCTGACTCTAATATTATGTCTTCTTCCGCGATTGTCCAAATCTTCGATCTGTCTGTTCATATTGATTATATGCTGGGAATGTGAAGTAGTGATATCATCCAGCCTAGAGTCTCTCCTCTTTCCTGCACGTTCATTTACAGCCATTTGCTCTGATAGTCTCAGTAACTCAGTCGTAATGTCAGTAATGGCAGCTGAAAGGGAGCTTTTAATGTCTGCTGCAATGTCAGTCATCACTGCATAAGTTAAAGGTAAATCTTTGTTGATTTTACCTCCAGCTGAGTCCTCAGATGCCAGCAAGGAGACTTCATCATCCACCATGTCCTCCTCCATGTTCAGTCTGTGTGGCGGAACCATCTTGGGACTTTTGCCCCCCCCCGGCTGTATCTTTATTTGCTAAGGTTTGCGGGCAAAATTTTCCTCTTAGGGGTTCCCAGAGAGTGGAGGATACGATTGTGTGTACCTCGCCTCAGTTGTGTGGACATATTCGCCCTCAGCACGGTCGATTTAGGGTCCCAGGCATCATGGGTGTCAGGAGCTCCTCACACTCCTGCCATCCACGCTGTGCGCCAAGCCACGCCCCCTGTATCTTTTTTTGACCTGACTAACTGACTGTACCAAAATGAACTCAGAATGGATAATAGGCAATCTATAGAGGGTTACCCTCCTATCTGGAGCTCAATCAGTGGCGCCCCCCCCTCCCAGGCAGTCACAAAAAAAAATAATCTTTAAAACTGT
Source organism: Rana muscosa (assembly GCA_029206835.1). NCBI lineage: Eukaryota > Metazoa > Chordata > Amphibia > Anura > Ranidae > Rana > Rana muscosa. The sequence continues at coordinate 40,503,371 of CM055122.1, forward strand.
CCCTTTAAGAAAAAAGTTTTTTTTTTTAAAAAGGTCATTAAGTTCTCTGTTGCTGGGCGCCGGACGCAGTGACTTGTGGGAAACGCCACATCTATGCAATCACGAGATTGCAGACTAGGCGCTTCATTTGCAGGCTTTAAAACCCACCCTGGGGCACATTCCATCGCGACGATCTGCATCCGCCCGGCGCCGCAGTATTATTTACCACGGCCGTGTGCTTTGATTGACAGTTATGTCACTTACGGTTTTCACTGTGCCCGAGCGGAGGAAGCATGAGGAGCGGACTGCACCGCTGCTGCTGCTAAAGGTATGTTCTATTTATCTATCTACCTGCCTTCCTGACTGTAATGTATGTGGTGATCTGACACCCTGTCCATAGCACTTCAGTATCCTGTGATCAGAAGGTGGAGGGGGGAGGGAGGGTGACCTGCCCCCAGCTATTCACTAGCTATCTGCTGGATCAGGCAAAATGAGTCAGTGAGACATGTGCCTGGCAGGAGAGGAGAGGGGGGGGATGGGGGAGTGCTGAGTGCTGATCGGAGCAAATGCTTCAGCGCCTGCCTGTCTGTAATGTGGTGATCTGACACTTGTCCGTAGCACTGCAGTATCCTGTGATCGGAAGCTGGAGGGTGTCCTGCAGCAGGTGCCTGGCAGGAGAGGATGGGGGTGTGCTGACTGCTGATCAGAGCAAATGCTTCTCTTATTCACTAAATCCCTCTTTCATCTGTCTGTATATTTATCTCTCTCTCTCTCTCCCTCCCATCCACTATATCTACCTTCTGTCTATCTATCTATCTATCTCTGATTCTCACCCTCACACCCAGTGTATGTCTATCTATCTCTCTATCTATCTATCTCTCATTCTCACCCTCACACCCAGTGTCTGTCTGTCTATCTATCTATCTATTTATCTATCTATCTATCTATCTATCTATCTATCTATCTATCTATCTATCTATCTATCTATCTATCTATCTATCTCTCCCTCCCAACCTTCTATCTATCTATCTATCTATCTATCTATCTATCTATCTATCTATCTATCTATCTATCTATCTATCTCTCCCTCCTAACCTTCTTTCTATCTATCTATCTATCTATCTATCTATCTATCTATCTATCTATCTATCTATCTATCTATCTATCTATCTATCTATCTATCTATCTCTTCCAATCTCATATCTATCTATCTATCTATCTATCTATCTATCTATCTATCTATCTATCTATCTATCTATCTATCTATCTATCTATCTATCTATCTATCTATATCTCCCTCCCACCATCTATCTATCTATCTATCTATCTATCTATCTATCTATCTATCTATCTATCTATCTATCTATCTATCTATCTATCTATCTATCTCTCCCTCCCAACCTCCTATCTATCTATCTATCTATCTATCTATCTATCTATCTATCTATCTATCTATCTATCTATCTATCTGTCTCTCCCAACCTCCTATCTATCTATCTATCTATCTATCTATCTATCTATCTATCTATCTATCTATCTATCTATCTATCTGTCTGTCTGTCTGTCTATCTATCTATCTATCTATCTATCTATCTATCTATCTATCTATCTATCTATCTATCTATCTATCTATCTCTCCCAACCTCCTATCTATCTATCTATCTATCTATCTATCTATCTATCTATCTATATATCTATCTATCTATCTATCTATCTATCTATATATCTATATCTCCTCTCACCCATCTGTCTATCTATCTATCTATCTATCTATCTATCTATCTATCTATCTATCTATCTATCTATCTATCTATCTATCTATATATCTATATCTCCCTCCCACCCATCTGTCTATCTATCTATCTATCTATCTATCTATCTATCTATCTATCTATCTATCTATCTATCTATCTCTCCCAACCTCCTATCTATTCTGTCTGTCTGTCTGTCTATCTATCTATCTATCTATCTATCTATCTATCTATCTATCTATCTATCTATCTATCTATCTATCTATCTATCTATCTATCTATATCTCCCCCTCCCACCCATCTATCTATCTATCTATCTATCTATCTATCTATCTATCTATCTATATATCTATCTATCTATCTATCTATCTATCTATCTATCTATCTATCTATCTATCTATCTATCTATCTATCTATCTATCTATCTATATCTCCCTCCCACCCATCTGTCTATCTATCTATCTATCAATCTATCTATCTATCTATCTATCTATCTATCTATCTATCTATCTATCTATCTATCTATCTATCTATCTATCTATCTATCTATCTATCTATCTATCTATCTATCTATCTATCTCTCCCAAACCTCCTATCTATCTATCTATCTATCTATCTATCTATCTATCTATCTATCTATCTATCTATCTATCTATCTATCTATCTATCTATCTATCTATCTATCTGTCTCTCCCAACCTCCTATCTATCTATCTATCTATCTATCTATCTATCTATCTATCTATCTATCTATCTATCTATCTATCTATCTATCTATCTATCTATCTATCTATCTATCTATCTATCTATCTATCTATCTATCTATCTATCTATCTATCTATCTATCTATCTATCTATCTATCTATCTATCTATCTATCTATCTATCTATCTATCTATCTATCTCTCCCAACCTCCTATCTATCTATCTATCTATCTATCTATCTATCTATCTATCTATCTATCTATCTATCTATCTATCTATCTATCTATATCTCCCTCCCACCCATCTGTCTATCTATCTATCTATCTATCTATCTATCTATCTATCTATCTATCTATCTATCTATCTATCTATATATCTATATCTCCCTCCCACCCCATCTGTCTATCTATCTATCTATCTATCTATCTATCTATCTATCTATCTATTCTATCTATCTCTCCCAACCTCCTATCTATTCTGTCTGTCTGTCTTCTGTCTGTCTATCTATCTATCTATCTATCTATCTATCTATCTATCTATCTATCTATCTATCTATCTATATCTCCCTCCCACCCATCTATCTATCTATCTATCTATCTATCTATCTATCTATCTATCTATCTATCTATCTATCTATCTATATCTCCCTCCCACCCATCTGTCTATCTATCTATCAATCAATCAATCTATCTATCTATCTATCTATCTATCTATCTATCTATCTATCTATCTATCTATCTATCTATCTATCTATCTATCTATCTATCTTCTCCCTCCCAACCTCCTATCTATCTATCTATCTATCTATCTATCTATCTATCTATCTATCTATCTATCTATCTATCTATCTATCTATCTATCTATCTATCTCTCCCAACCTCCTATCTATCTATCTATCTATCTATCTATCTATCTATCTATCTATCTATCTATCTATCTATCTATCTATCTATCTATCTATCTATCTATCTCTCCCTCCCAACCTCCTATCTATCTATCTATCTATCTATCTATCTATCTATCTATCTATCTATCTATCTATCTATCTAATCGATCTATCTATCTATCGATCTATCTATCTATCTATCTATCTATCTATCTATCTATCTATCTATCTATCTATCTATCTATCTCTCCCAACCTCCTATCTATTATCTATCTATCTATCTATCTATCTATCTATCTATCTATCTATCTATCTATCTATCTATCTATATCTCCCTCCCACCCATCTATCTATCTATCTATCTATCTATCTATCTATCTATCTATCTATCTATCTATCTATCTATCTATCTATATCTCCCTCCCACCCATCTATCTATCTATCTATCTATCTATCTATCTATCTATCTATCTATCTATCTATCTATCTATCTATCTATCTATCTATCTATCTCTCCCAACCTTCCTATCTATCTATCTATCTATCTATCTATCTATCTATCTATCTATCTATCTATCTATCTATCTATCTATCTATCTATCTATCTATCTATCTATCTCTCCCTCCCAACCGCCTATCTACTATCTATCTATCTATCTATCTATCTATCTATCTATCTATCTATCTATCTATCTATCTATCTATCTATCTATCTATCTATCTATCTCCCCAACCCTCCTATCTATCTATCTATCTATCTATCTATCTATCTATTATCTATCTATATTCTATCTATCTATATATCTATCTATCTATCTATCTATCTATTATCTATCTCTCCCTCCCAACCTCCTATCTATCTATCTATCTATCTATCTATCTATCTATCTATCTATCTATCTATCTATCTATCTATCTATCTATCTATCTATATCTCCCTCCCACCCATCTGTCTATCTATCTATCTATCTATCTATCTATTACTATCTATATATCTATCTATCTATCTATCTATGTATCTACTCTATCTCTCCCAACTCCTATCTATCTATCTATCTATCTATCTATCTATCTATCTATTATCTATCTATCTATCTATCTATCTATCTATCTATATCTCCCT
>CM055122.1:40507912-40515412 GCA_029206835.1 Rana muscosa
CTATCTATCTTTCTATCTTTCTATCTATCTATCTATCTATCTATCTATCTATCTATCTATCTATCTATCTATCTATCTATCTATCTATCTATCTATCTATCTCTCCCAACCTCCTATCTATCTATCTATCTATCTATCTATCTATCTATCTATCTATCTATCTATCTATCTATCTATATCTCCCTCCCACCCATCTGTCTATCTATCTATCTATCTATCTATCTATCTATCTATCTATCTATCTATCTATCTATCTATCTATCTATATATCTATATCTCCCTCCCACCCATCTGTCTATCTATCTATCTATCTATCTATCTATCTATCTATCTATCTATCTATCTATCTATCTATCTCTCCCAACCTCCTATCTATTCTGTCTGTCTGTCTGTCTGTCTGTCTATCTATCTATCTATCTATCTATCTATCTATCTATCTATCTATCTATCTATCTATCTATCTATCTATCTATCTATCTATCTATCTATATCTCCCTCCCACCCATCTATCTATCTATCTATCTATCTATCTATCTATCTATCTATCTATCTATCTATCTATCTATCTATCTATCTATATATCTATCTATCTATCTATCTATCTATCTATCTATCTATCTATCTATCTATCTATCTATCTATCTATCTATCTATCTATATCTCCCTCCCACCCATCTGTCTATCTATCTATCTATCTATCTATCTATCTATCTATCTATCTATCTATCTATCTATCTCTCCCTCCCAACCTCCTATCTATCTATCTATCTATCTATCTATCTATCTATCTATCTATCTATCTATCTATCTATCTATCTCTCCCAACCTCCTATCTATCTATCTATCTATCTATCTATCTATCTATCTATCTATCTATCTATCTATCTATCTATCTATCTATCTATCTATCTATCTATCTCTCCCTCCCAACCTCTATCTATCTATCTATCTATCTATCTATCTATCTATCTATCTATCTATCTATCTATCTATCTATCTATCTATCTATCTATCTATCTATATCTCCCTCCCACCCATCTATCTATCTATCTATCTATCTATCTATCTATCTATCTATCTATCTATCTATCTATCTATCTATCTATATCTCCCTCCCACCCATCTGTCTATCTATCTATCTATCAATCTATCTATCTATCTATCTATCTATCTATCTATCTATCTATCTATCTATCTATCTATCTATCTATCTATCTCTCCCTCCCAACCTCCTCCTATCTATCTATCTATCTATCTATCTATCTATCTATCTATCTATCTATCTATCTATCTATCTATCTATCTATCTATCTCTCCCAACCTCCTATCTATCTATCTATCTATCTATCTATCTATCTATCTATCTATCTATCTATCTATCTATCTATCTCTCCCTCCTAACCTTCTTTCTATCTATCTATCTATCTATCTATCTATCTATCTATCTATCTATCTATCTATCTATCTATCTATCTATCTATCTCTTCCAATCTCATATCTATCTATCTATCTATCTATCTATCTATCTATCTATCTATCTATCTATCTATCTATCTATCTATCTATCTATCTATCTATCTATCTATCTGTCTCTCCCAACCTCCTATCTATCTATCTATCTATCTATCTATCTATCTATCTATCTATCTATCTATCTATCTATCTATCTATCTGTCTCTCCCTCCCAACCTCCTATCTATCTATCTATCTATCTATCTATCTATCTATCTATCTATCTATCTATCTATCTATCTATCTATCTATCTATCTATCTATCTATCTATCTATCTGTCTGTCTGTCTGTCTATCTATCTATCTATCTATCTATCTATCTATCTATCTATCTATCTATCTATCTATCTCTCCCAACCTCCTATCTATCTATCTATCTATCTATCTATCTATCTATCTATCTATCTATCTATCTATCTATCTATCTATATATCTATATCTCCCTCTCACCCATCTGTCTATCTATCTATCTATCTATCTATCTATCTATCTATCTATCTATCTATCTATATATCTATATCTCCCTCCCACCCATCTGTCTATCTATCTATCTATCTATCTATCTATCTATCTATCTATCTATCTATCTCTCCCAACCTCCTATCTATTCTGTCTGTCTGTCTGTCTATCTATCTATCTATCTATCTATCTATCTATCTATCTATCTATCTATCTATCTATATCTCCCTCCCACCCATCTATCTATCTATCTATCTATCTATCTATCTATCTATCTATCTATCTATCTATCTATCTATATCTCCCTCCCACCCATCTGTCTATCTATCTATCTATCAATCTATCTATCTATCTATCTATCTATCTATCTATCTATCTATCTATCTATCTATCTATCTATCTATCTATCTATCTATCTATCTATCTATCTATCTATCTATCTATCTCTCCCAACCTCCTATCTATCTATCTATCTATCTATCTATCTATCTATCTATCTATCTATCTATCTATCTATCTATCTATCTATCTATCTATCTATCTATCTATCTATCTGTCTCTCCCAACCTCCTATCTATCTATCTATCTATCTATCTATCTATCTATCTATCTATCTATCTATCTATCTATCTTTCTATCTTTCTATCTATCTATCTATCTATCTATCTATCTATCTATCTATCTATCTATCTATCTATCTATCTATCTATCTATCTATCTATCTATCTCTCCCAACCTCCTATCTATCTATCTATCTATCTATCTATCTATCTATCTATCTATCTATCTATCTATCTATCTATCTATCTATCTATCTATCTATATCTCCCTCCCACCCATCTGTCTATCTATCTATCTATCTATCTATCTATCTATCTATCTATCTATCTATCTATCTATCTATCTATATATCTATATCTCCCTCCCACCCATCTGTCTATCTATCTATCTATCTATCTATCTATCTATCTATCTATCTATCTATCTATCTATCTATCTCTCCCAACCTCCTATCTATTCTGTCTGTCTGTCTGTCTGTCTGTCTATCTATCTATCTATCTATCTATCTATCTATCTATCTATCTATCTATCTATCTATCTATCTATCTATCTATCTATCTATATCTCCCTCCCACCCATCTATCTATCTATCTATCTATCTATCTATCTATCTATCTATCTATCTATCTATCTATCTATCTATCTATCTATCTATATCTCCCTCCCACCCATCTGTCTATCTATCTATCTATCTATCTATCTATCTATCTATCTATCTATCTATCTATCTATCTATCTATCTATCTCTCCCTCCCAACCTCCACTATCCTATCTATCTATCTATCTATCTATCTATCTATCTATCTATCTATCTATCTATCTATCTCTCCCAACCTCCTATCTATCTATCTATCTATCTATCTATCTATCTATCTATCTATCTATCTATCTATCTATCTATCTATCTATCTCTCCCTCCCAACCTCCTATCTATCTATCTATCTATCTATCTATCTATCTATCTATCTATCTATCTATCTATCTATCTATCTATCTATCTATCTATCTGTCTCTCCCAACCTCCTATCTATCTATCTATCTATCTATCTATCTATCTATCTATCTATCTATCTATCTATCTATCTATCTATCTGTCTCTCCCTCCCAACCTCCTATCTATCTATCTATCTATCTATCTATCTATCTATCTATCTATCTATCTATCTATCTATCTATCTATCTATCTATCTATCTATCTATCTATCTGTCTGTCTGTCTGTCTATCTATCTATCTATCTATCTATCTATCTATCTATCTATCTATCTATCTCTCCCAACCTCCTATCTATCTATCTATCTATCTATCTATCTATCTATCTATCTATCTATCTATCTATCTATCTATCTATCTATATATCTATATCTCCCTCTCACCCATCTGTCTATCTATCTATCTATCTATCTATCTATCTATCTATCTATCTATCTATCTATCTATCTATCTATCTATCTATATATCTATATCTCCCTCCCACCCATCTGTCTATCTATCTATCTATCTATCTATCTATCTATCTATCTATCTATCTATCTATCTATCTCTCCCAACCTCCTATCTATTCTGTCTGTCTGTCTGTCTATCTATCTATCTATCTATCTATCTATCTATCTATCTATCTATCTATCTATCTATCTATCTATCTATCTATATCTCCCTCCCACCCATCTATCTATCTATCTATCTATCTATCTATCTATCTATCTATCTATCTATCTATCTATCTATCTATATCTCCCTCCCACCCATCTGTCTATCTATCTATCTATCAATCTATCTATCTATCTATCTATCTATCTATCTATCTATCTATCTATCTATCTATCTATCTATCTATCTATCTATCTATCTATCTATCTCTCCCAACCTCCTATCTATCTATCTATCTATCTATCTATCTATCTATCTATCTATCTATCTATCTATCTATCTATCTATCTATCTATCTATCTATCTATCTATCTATCTATCTGTCTCTCCCAACCTCCTATCTATCTATCTATCTATCTATCTATCTATCTATCTATCTATCTATCTATCTATATATCTTTCTATCTTTCTATCTATCTATCTATCTATCTATCTATCTATCTATCTATCTATCTATCTATCTATCTATCTATCTATCTCTCCCAACCTCCTATCTATCTATCTATCTATCTATCTATCTATCTATCTATCTATCTATCTATCTATCTATCTATCTATCTATCTATCTATCTATATCTCCCTCCCACCCATCTATCTATCTATCTATCTATCTATCTATCTATCTATCTATCTATCTATCTATCTATCTATCTGTCTCTCCCTCCCAACCTCCTATCTATCTATCTATCTATCTATCTATCTATCTATCTATCTATCTATCTATCTATCTATCTATCTATCTATCTATCTATCTATCTATCTATCTATCTATCTATCTGTCTGTCTGTCTGTCTATCTATCTATCTATCTATCTATCTATCTATCTATCTATCTATCTATCTATCTATCTATCTCTCCCAACCTCCTATCTATCTATCTATCTATCTATCTATCTATCTATCTATCTATCTATCTATCTATCTATATATCTATATCTCCCTCTCACCCATCTGTCTATCTATCTATCTATCTATCTATCTATCTATCTATCTATCTATCTATCTATCTATCTATATATCTATATCTCCCTCCCACCCATCTGTCTATCTATCTATCTATCTATCTATCTATCTATCTATCTATCTATCTATCTATCTATCTATCTATCTCTCCCAACCTCCTATCTATTCTGTCTGTCTGTCTGTCTATCTATCTATCTATCTATCTATCTATCTATCTATCTATCTATCTATCTATCTATCTATCTATCTATCTATCTATCTATATCTCCCTCCCACCCATCTATCTATCTATCTATCTATCTATCTATCTATCTATCTATCTATCTATCTATCTATCTATCTATCTATCTATCTATATCTCCCTCCCACCCATCTGTCTATCTATCTATCTATCAATCTATCTATCTATCTATCTATCTATCTATCTATCTATCTATCTATCTATCTATCTATCTATCTATCTATCTATCTATCTATCTCTCCCAACCTCCTATCTATCTATCTATCTATCTATCTATCTATCTATCTATCTATCTATCTATCTATCTATCTATCTATCTATCTGTCTCTCCCAACCTCCTATCTATCTATCTATCTATCTATCTATCTATCTATCTATCTATCTATCTATCTATCTTTCTATCTTTCTATCTATCTATCTATCTATCTATCTATCTATCTATCTATCTATCTATCTATCTATCTATCTATCTATCTATCTATCTATCTATCTATCTATCTCTCCCAACCTCCTATCTATCTATCTATCTATCTATCTATCTATCTATCTATCTATCTATCTATCTATCTATCTATCTATCTATCTATATCTCCCTCCCACCCATCTATCTATCTATCTATCTATCTATCTATCTATCTATCTATATATCTATATCTCCCTCCCACCCATCTGTCTATCTATCTATCTATCTATCTATCTATCTATCTATCTATCTATCTATCTATCTATCTATCTATCTCTCCCAACCTCCTATCTATTCTGTCTGTCTGTCTGTCTGTCTATCTATCTATCTATCTATCTATCTATCTATCTATCTATCTATCTATATCTCCCTCCCACCCATCTATCTATCTATCTATCTATCTATCTATCTATCTATCTATCTATCTATCTATCTATCTATCTATCTATCTATCTATCTATCTATCTATCTATCTCTCCCAACCTCCTATCTATCTATCTATCTATCTATCTATCTATCTATCTATCTATCTATCTATCTATCTATCTATCTATCTATCTATATCTCCCTCCCACCCATCTATCTATCTATCTATCTATCTATCTATCTATCTATCTATCTATCTATCTATCTATATCTCCCCCCCACCCATCTATCTATCTATCTATCTATCTATCTATCTATCTATCTATCTATCTATCTATCTATCTATCTATCTATCTATCTATCTATCTATCTATCTCTCCCTCCCAACCTCCTATCTATCTATCTATCTATCTATCTATCTATCTATCTATCTATCTATCTATCTATCTATCTATCTATCTATCTATCTATCTATCTCTCCCAACCTCCTATCTATCTATCTATCTATCTATCTATCTATCTATCTATCTATCTATCTATCTATCTATCTATCTCTCCCTCCCAACCTCCTATCTATCTATCTATCTATCTATCTATCTATCGATCTATCGATCTATCGATCTATCTATCTATCTATCTATCTATCTATCTATCTATCTATCTATCTCTCCCAACCTCCTATCTATCTATCTATCTATCTATCTATCTATCTATCTATCTATCTATCTATCTATCTATCTATCTATATCTCCCTCCCACCCATCTATCTATCTATCTATCTATCTATCTATCTATCTATCTATCTATCTATCTATCTATCTATCTATCTATCTATCTATCTATCTATCTATATCTCCCCCCCACCCATCTATCTATCTATCTATCTATCTATCTATCTATCTATCTATCTATCTATCTATCTATCTATCTCTCCCAACTTCCTATCTATCTATCTATCTATCTATCTATCTATCTATCTATCTATCTATCTATCTATCTATCTATCTATCTATCTCTCCCTCCCAACCTCCTATCTATCTATCTATCTATCTATCTATCTATCTATCTATCTATCTATCTATCTATCTATCTATCTATCTATCTATCTATCTATCTATCTATCTCTCCCAACCTCCTATCTATCTATCTATCTATCTACCTATCTATCTATCTATCTATCTATCTATCTATCTATCTATCTATCTATCTATCTATCTATATATCTATCTATCTATCTATCTATCTATCTATCTATCTATCTCTCCCTCCCAACCGCCTATCTATCTAT